>CM061921.1:107956627-107991844 GCA_031002005.1 Vandiemenella viatica
GTAAAGCCTAATTAATAAAAAAAAGAGTTGATAGCCATTGGCCGATTAGTTCTACCTCGATGGCAGGCAAGTTGCCGCATCTGAACTGTCTGTAGAGAACGAAACTTTTTGTAAATCTGAAACATGGGTTTCGGATAAATACTTTATATTAAGGTCTATTAATTTCAGATTGCAGTTTTCCTACTTGGGTTATTTTAATTATAAATTTGGTATTGATATTATGTGAAGGTATGGACATGCAAAGAGAATGGAGGTTCAGAGAATCCCAAGGAAAATCCACGAAATTAAGAATCTGGGTAAACGACCCAGAGGAACACCAAGAGATGGATGGATGAAAGGAGTGGAGGAGTGTGTACGGAAGAGAGGAGAGGACTGGAACTAGATGGTGACAGAGGGTTGGTGGGAAGAAATAAGGAAATGGAGAGGCTTGTGCGTGAAGCAGACCCGGCTAGTGTCTGGAAACTGTTGAGGATGATGATGATGATAATGTGAAGGCTAAGCAAAGTATATTAACATGATGGAACTTAATATACTGATTATTTTAAGAGTGACCACCTTTCCACATTCTCAGTACGATATTTTTACCGCGACAAGTGGAAGCCATGGACCCCCCAATCCCATGGCTGTGCGTAAGGAACTGGCCACATGATTTGTGACATGCAACAATTTACAAAACCCTAGTTACTACACGCGTTAACAATTTAGTAGTTGGGTGAAGGAAGGATGCTCTCTCTTCCGTAGCTATCCAGATTTCGCGAGACTGTGCCTCTTTGAAAACGTGACTTTAGGCGGTTCCCACAGATTTTTTCATGCTCGTGCGAATTCTCTCTAATGGTGGCTTCCCACGGCACGTGGTTTTCTAGGTCGCGCCATGCAGCCGAAATGTACCATCTCCCCACCACGATGCCAAGTGTCGTTTCAGCTACCCGAGCGTTTGATTTTTACCGACTGGGTGACGGATAGAGGCGCGCCATCCCTGCAAGCAGGGACTGGTCCCTTTCCACGACTCGCTGTTCATAGCTAGACCGGCGCGGCCGGCAAATGCCCGGGCCGTGGGAAGCCATCTTAATACCCTTCTTTTATTCGAACCTCAAAACTTAACTTTTATAGTTTTACTGCAATTCATGGCGGCATCTACTTCCACCTTTCTAACCTAATGAATGTTGCGTAAACGAGGCGCTGACTTGATAGAAATAGCCGGCACCGTGTCAGCCGTTAACAAGATATTACTCAGCACCCTTCTCAACACCCACAATGGCGATTTGCCTTTTAGCTGTCACTTACACGATTTCTGTGGCAAAGCAACTTTTTTTTTCCACCGCCGTAAGTTCTGTTCCATTCACGCAAGTCCTTATGCAGCAACATATTCCCGCTGGAAACACTACAGGATGAAATGGACAAGGGAGGCCAATTTGGTAGCGTAGCAATGGATCTCCCCAAGCATATATGTAGAGTGGGTAACCCACAGATGTTGGCGAATATGGTTAGAATCGATATTTAAATCAGAGTTTGTCCTGCTGGGTCGTCAAAATTTCAAGGTAGAAAATGCAGAGCTGGAACAAGAACAGAGCTATCACAGGATAGTGTATTGGGTCCATTGCTGTTCATTATTGTAACTAATGATTTTGTTGTTCGTTTCGGGTCAGAAGCTAGGCTGGTTGAAGATGAGATAATTTTGTTTAATGGGATTAGCAGTAGATAACATTGCGGACATTTACTGAATGACTCCTACAATATATCTAGTTGGAAGGTCAACTGAAATGATACATTAGGAAATTGAGGGAATTAGAGTCAAAAATGTTTTGCAGGCCGTTGGTCGTGTGGAGGAATAGTAAGGGACTCTCATTATTGGTAACAAATACGGGATGGAGAGGTTGTAAACAAGGGCATCAGTTTTTTTTAAAATTTATTATTATTGTTTTTTTGCAGAAACTACCATAGACAATTGAAACCTATAAAATAAGGGAGAGGGGTTGAGAATCATTGAAAAACAAAAATAGGGTGAAGATAATGACTGGTATCTAAAAACGATACATTGGTGACGAAAATTGGATGGACATTTGGAGTGCATGTAGGTGCAGTATGCAGTATGTCGAAGGGAAGAGACAATTATTTCCTTAAACTAGCTCATACTTTCAGTCGGTCTATTGGTAAGGAAGTCAGTGACGGTAAAAAAAAGTATAAATGGAGGTGAAACCACGAAAAGCTGCAACCGATTGGAAGCTCCATTACAGTTAATAATGATAATAATTACATTTTTTTTTCTTTGTGCTTTACGCCTCGTCGACAGCGTGGTCATTAGAGGGGATGGGATGGGGGACAAGGAACTGGAAGGAATTCGGCCATGGTCTTTTTGAAGGAAGCATCCCGGCATTCACCTGGAGTGATCTGGGGAAACCATGGAAAACCCAAATCTGGATGCCCGGACGGGGATTCGAACCGGCGTCCTCCCGAATGCGAGGCCAGAACGTTAACCGTTCACCCACTACTCCCGGTGATAATAATTACAGTATTTAAAAATAAGTTATGAAACACCTGTAATTAGATTTAATAGAAAAATAGTGAGGTTTGAACAAAGTCCTTAAAATAAAGCGTTTATTAGCAAAGCAACACATAAAAGCTAATTCCATCAAACAACTGTTGAGCAGGTTTAATGTAATATTCAACCAAGTCAAGAACATTGTAACTTACACACGGAGAATATAAAGCGAAAAATATTAATTTCGCAACAAAGAAAACCGACTTCAGAAACACGAAACAAGAATGTATTTAGGAAACTGTTGTGAAGATAGAAATAATGTTTGCGAAATGCACATATGAATAGAGTGTACTGATATACTATCCAATTATGATTTAATAATACTTGTTATTTATTATTATGAATTGTATATAACTTTGAAAGTACCAATTCTTGAGGATGAAGTAATCACATAATCCAAGAACAATTACAACTGATATTTTGAGGCGGAGTTTGTGGACCGTCCCGGTATCCGCCTTGGTTTCCACAGTGAGGACGGCTGATACGCGGAGTCCTGGGCTCGTGCCCAGCCTGTATCACCTCCACGATCCACACTGGCGGGTTAGATTTACGTCCAGGAGTTAAGTTTACTTCTGTTGAAAAAACTGATCCAATCTCGAAAGGTTTCTATCCACAAAAAATATATTAAAGATAATGGGTAGATAATAACAATATGACATTGTACATGCGTAGTACATGGTATGAAGCAGCAGAACTTAATGATAATAGTGTTTCGAAATAATTTTTTTGTGGTAGATTTACAAATACAGCATCTAGTGTTATTGGATTTTTTGTTTAAAATTATCATAAAAAATTGAAACTATCACATGTAGCATCAGTAGCGGGTGAAGCTTTGTTGACATGATATGGGATGATATACATCTTACCTGACGCGAATAATAACCTAGTTTTATTCTAAATGCAGATACCTATTTTTACTGCATCAGCTGAAGAAGAAATCGAAGTAATGGAATACATCAAAAATATTCAAATCTGAGGAAGCAATGAAATACAAGCGCTAGGATATGCAATGAGGTTTCGCAGGAGGATCTCAGCTGAGATTTATGTTTGATAGCGTCCCTGTGGCTATAGGGCGCCATTCAGTTTATTTCCAGGAGGGAAGAGCCTGCAATCCTGGATACTGTGTGCTCGAGACAATAAGGATTTTTACGATATACCCGACGTGAGGCACCGTAAATCATGATTATAGTTCAGGGACTCGCTTTGCATTTAATCCCTGAAGCCTTAGCGTGGATATCAATTGATAGTCCAGTAACTCGAATAGGTATTTTCAATTAAGCGACACGATTTCAGTCACAAATGCTTTCCTGGCGTTGAACATTGATATAATTCTGTAGGTAATCAGAGGGTTCTGCTGGTTGCTTAGAGATTCAACACGATCTCGAAGTTTTATGCATAGTGCATTAAATGGTAGTTTAAATTGAATTTCAAAAGTACAAGTTATGCGCCTAATTAATAAGCTACCAGTACCAAATTAACCGGTCATTTCTTGGGAATGTTGAAACCTTCAGATACTTAGCCTAACACTAAAAACGCAGCATGAAATGAGTAAAACAGATCACATCGGTTTTAAAAAACTAATCCCAGACTGCGATTCCACAGGTCGAAATTTTGAAGAATAATAATTAATAACGTATCTACAAAGTAAATAACGTATACAACTTTTTTGCGGTCCTCATCTGAGTTATCGTTGTGCTGTATGGAAGTGATTCATTATTAGTTTCATGAATGTGCAAAGATGAGTTGCACGGTTTGTGACCGCTTCCACGAAAGTGCCCCAGAGTTTGTACGGAGATGGGCTGGGGTTCTGTTGCTAAACAGACGACGTAGTTTTGGCGTATATACTTATACAACTAACGTACTTGTTTCGTATTGAAATGATATATAATATCAGGGAAGTAAGGAGTCGAACGAATTCTTTAATTCCTCATGCTGCTAGGAATTGGAATAGAGATTAAATTTGATGAAAATCACCATCCGCCGTAAACAGGCTTTCTTCAGTTGCAGAATACAGATGTAGATGAATAATATCTGAAACAACCCGAATGAATTCGGTGTTACGGTGATCGCTAGGGTTCGGATCTTTATGATCAACACAATAGAGAAATATGCATGCAAATATTACTTTTAAAAAACGGGTGATAATGACCTAAAAGCAACAAAATCTGACCAAACATTCAAGTTTACTATGATTCAAAACATTCTAAGTTACACATGGTTTATTTTATGTAGTAGTGTCGCTTTCATGTTTGCTTCCGTGTAGTCACTGCACCAATGAGAAATTAAATTTTAAATTGTTTTGTTGAAACTAGTTTAATTTCACATCTTTACAAAATTCCTTTACGTAACTCCGCACTTTCAGAAAATTTTGTTTTCGGCATGGCGGTACTCACTGTTACACTGCAGATTTAACACTGATTGAGGATTATTTTCAAAAGGATTGGCGACAATGAGACATTGATTGACGGGATCGACACAGGCATGCTGCTGCTGCATTGTCGAGATTAAAAGGCAGGCGGAACATTAACGTGACGATAATGTATAACTTTAATTCTTGAATGGTCAATTCTGACAAATTCAGTGACAACTAGTTTTTTTTTTCACAAATGTAAAATAGGAGTACAGTTCAGTGAATAATTATGTTAATTGTTTTCTTATGTATAACTTCTAGTGAGTTGCCGCTAACATTGAAAAATTACTGGATTTTCCATCAAAATATGACCATATGACCATAAATATTATCGTAATATGACCAAAACTAGTAAAATGGCCTGAATATGAATATATAGCTATTTAAAATACATTTAAATACAACCAGGAACGTTTAATCAAGTGTTTAATTCAGCATTACAGCTCAAAAAGGCAGGAAAAAATATGACATCTAATAATGATCCTGGCCCTAGCGATCACATGCTCCATCACCAACTTTTGATGAGGTCAGTCACTTCAGCACACGCACTCAGATCTGTGTAAACACAGCTTTTAATTGTCTGTCAGTGATCTGTATTACGCACTAGGCTTGTGATGTTCTGTATGCAAACGTTTATTTGAAAAACACACTGGGTATAACGCCGACTGTAGATTCCTATCATCTTACATAAAATATCTTAGTCATGAGACAGCCATTAAGTGTTACATTATTTTTTATATAACGTAGTCTCTACGTTGCGTATTCCAGCCACAAAATCAATCGTTCGTCTTTCTGAGTGTTATATGTAAAATTCTCTACCCTCTATAACGCAGATTCGTGCCTGTTGCAGTGAATTACACTGATGAGCTAATACATTATGACCACCTGCTTAATAGCGTGGAACGCAATACAGCAGCGACCCGGCGTGTCATGGATTGGACAAGTCCTTGGTAGGTTTCCGGAGGTACCCAACACCAGATATCTACGAACGGGACACGCATTTTCTTTAAATTACAGGTGTTGTGTAACCACTTATCATGTTTTTCCAACATGCCAGGATGGTACCTTCATAGCGTTCATGCCATATTTCAGTCTTGTTCATTGCCCACAATAAAACCCTAACAAATCAAAAACATGGAATTACGGCACTGGTTAAATTTAGCCTGTAGTAAACGAGCGGCAATTCACCACAGCCAAGTTTGGATTCGTCTCTGATCAACCACTGCCCGGTCAGCTTCCGAAGATATGTGGCCCTAGGATCAGAGCAAATACGTTCTGCCCTCACTTATAGCTAGTAATGAGCAGGAATCAGCGATATAAATGAAACATGTAGTTGAAAGAATGGAGTGACTTTAATAGCTTCAATAAAAATAAGCGCATAGCAATACGCTTGAAATAACTGAAAAATACTGCATAAAATAGCTCTCATGAAATAACTCTCTTACTAATAAAATCATGTCACTCGGAATATTCTTTATAAGCCAGCAGAAGGGTATAAATGCATTAGCCTTTACCTAATAAAATCTGCATGCCGTCTGGCAACGTGGTCCATCCTGAGAATCGGCGAATAGACTGCTCGAGAACTGCGTCAAAGTGAGCTCCCGCGCAGTGAAGCCGAGTGGGGGAAGTAATGTGACATTAGTTCTATTCGTTTAAAACCCCTTGCAAAGGGCTTTCTGGGCTACCGTGGTAGGGAGACTGCTTCCCACGGGAAGTGACTTTGCCCAACCTTGAGCTCTGCTTCTTTGGGTGGATTAAATTACATAGCTGCAGCTTGAGAAAAATTATTCCGAGTAAAAATTGCAATATACTTTAACTAAAATCCCTCAATATACTACAAGACTCTCTCTCTCAATCCAAACCATCACAGCATGCAATTTATGTATAAACTGCGCCATAAACTCTTCGAAGTTTTGTTTGTGCGATAGTATTACTGTGTTACATGAAACTCGTCAGAAACGAAGAAAGTAGGAATTTTGGATTACATTGCCTTGTATTAAAGAACAAAGAAATTATTTGCTTCATAGCCAAGCCATACATAATTATATTTAACGCTAGCAGAGCACTAATCTATACTAATACCCATCTGTAATGCGAAAGTAACTCTATATGTCTCCCTGTCTGTCTGTTTGTTACGTTTTTTGGGCTAAACAGCTAATCCGATCGTGATGAAAATTGGCAATGTGATGCTACTTGGCATTAGGATGGATATAGGATACTTTATTCTATATAAATAATACAAATTGAAATATAATTTTGAAAAATTACTAAACGGTGATAGACAGACGCGTAGGATGTGTAAGTTTCTGTAGTACAATCCAAAATAGCGGTCTGGAAGCTCAGTCGTTAATGCGCTTGCTTCCTGATGTTTGGAGCGTGGTCACTCCGATTCAAATGCCTGTGGAATCAAAGTTTATTAAGAATTGTTTTTGATTTTATGAGCCAAGTCTGGACGGACAGTTGTTCGGATTCCATGTTAAACTGTAGATACCATAAATTTAGGGGTTCAGTGCGTGGCAAATCGTAGGTGGTCTAACAATGCTGTAGGGGTACATTTTTTTACGCTATATTGATCCCTCAGGAGTTGTTTCCCTCGCAGTCAGTGTTTGTGTAATCTACACTAATAATATTATAAATGCGGAAGTAAGTCTCTGTCTTTTTGCTACGTTTTGAGAACTAAATGGCTATACTGATATTGATGTAATTTGACAAGGAAATACTTTATGTCTGTAGGAAGAACACGGGACATTTTTTTCGGTATGAATAACAGTTTTAGTCACGAACTTTTGAGAACTTATCTACTGGTGACAGACAGACGGATGCGTGTGTTAGTCTCTAATGTTACGTCGGTTGCTCAAGCTGTCCTTCTCGCGCAGCCTGTTAGTGTATAATTTGATAGTAAATTTCGTTTAGAGACAAAAAAACTTATTATTTAGTATAGATGTCGATTTGATCTGCACTGTACTATTACATTGCGCCTGCCTAAAAGTTTCTGGTACCAGTTTATTTTGTCTTCTTTTTTGACATGCCTTGCGGGCGTAAACCTGGCCTAAGGTGTAGATCTAGAAGAGCACGAGCAGCTAAAGTTATTAGAACCCGAGAATCTGATGCTCAGACTGAAGAAAGATGAAAAGATCAAGCTGAAATAAAACTGCCCTCAGTTAAACACTCACCCCCACATTCCAGCACCTTCATTTGTTTTTCTGTTTTTAAATATGTTGGAAATTGATTCTCTTCACGAAACAGGATGGATGGTAGCATGATATAGTTATGGCTCTCCTGTCATATTATGCAGACTCGGTGCTGTTTGGGGTAAATCTTACGTTACTAACAGCTTTCTATATTCAATCCAGGCAATGAATATGCGTAGGAAGTCGCTGGTAACAGCTAGTTATTACAAACCGTAAATCTGTAACGTGCCTGTGTCTGTTTGTTCCTCTATCACACAAAAACTCCGAACATCTTTTGATGTGTTTGGAAGCTTAGAGACTGAACTTTGAGGCATTTTTATGACGCTAAGTAGGAAACAAAAAACTCTTTTTTTAACTGCTTAACGTCTCTTAACAGTGAGGTCTTTAGAGAAGGGAAAGGATTTGGGGCAAGGAATGGGAAGGAATTCGGTCATGGCCTTTTAAAGGAAGCATCCCGGCATTTGCCTGGAGTGATTTGGGAAACCATGGAAAACCCAAATCTGGATGCCCGGACGGGGATTCGAACCGCCGTCCTTCCGAATGCGAGGCTAGAACGCTAACCGTTACACCACCAATCTCGGTAACACACAAAAAAATTGTTATGAACACCAAACTGTTTTAAAAATCTGGCATAACATGAGTTCTATTGAACGGATATTGACGGAGTTTAAAAACTTAGGTTCTGACTTAAAATAAGTAGTATGTATAATCACAGTATGTCGTCGTTGAATGGGAATCCTCTTCTAAGCTAGATGTTACTTCGGGCGTTCCTCAAGGAAGTGTAATAGTACTACTTCTTTTCCTAATTTTTATAAACGATCTCGGTGACAACGTTAATTGCAGGATACGATTGTTTCCTGATGGTGCACTTTTTTTTTAATGGCTTTTGGCATCTTAGGCCATACAGCCAGCCTGATGAGCTTTTTCCAGATAATTAGACACACCACAGGACGGACATAACATTCACAGACACAACACTTAAACACCCATGCCCTCGGCCGGACTCGAACCGGCGACCTTCGGCACGCGGAGCTAGCACTCTAGCCCCACGCTACCGAGGCCGGCTATGGTGCACTTATCTATAGGGAAGTAAGGTGCTCTGATGATTGCTTAGAAATTCAGCGCGATCAGGATGTTATTTCGGAATGGTCCCATGAATGGCAGCTTACACTTAACTGCAAAAAGTGCAAGGCAATGCAAATAAGTAATAAAAAGACTCCGTTTGCTCACGTGTACAAAGTTAAAAATTCAGTCGTTGACGCGGTGGATTCCCTGAAGTATCTGGGAGTATCAGTACAAAGCAACATGAAATGGAAATTGCACAAATTTCCGTCGTAGGCAAAGCTAATTCTAGATTACGATTCATAGGTCGTATTTTGAGAATTTTTAATTCTCATACAAAGTAAATAGCGTACAAAACAATAGTGCGTCCGCATTTGGATTACTGTTGTGGTGTTTGGGATCCGTATCGCAAGGGATTGATTAACACGTTAGAGAAAGTGCAGAGGAGAGCCGCTCGATTCGTGACTGCTAGTTACAGTCCTTGCGAAAGTGTCACGGAGTTGATAGGTGGGTTGGGCTGGGATTGTTTGGCGGACAGACGACGTCGTTTTCGTTTGAATTTGTTGGAGAATATGCGGAAATATTTAATTTACGACTGCAATGAAATACTTCTTCTGCCAAACGATTTAGGTCGCAATGACAGGAGGGATAAGATTGGGGAAATAAGTTGCCTTACTGATATTTTTATGTATTCTTTCTTTCCTCGTATTGTTCGGGATTGGAATGCACTGAATTAGGATTGGTGCTTATCACCCACTGCCACCAACTATATTTGTGAATTGCAGAGTATAGATGTAGATGTAGATGTGGATGTAGATATATCTTCGCACCGGGTAAGGAAATAAAATTTCTTCTCAAGCTAAATATAATCTGGCATAGCTTGAAAATTACTGACCGTGCGTGCTGTGTGAGTGGCAACGTTCTGATCTCGCATTCGGGATGACGCAGGTTCGAATCCCCATCCGGTCATCTAGAATTTCGTTCTTTGTGGCTTACCCAAACCACTCGAGGTGAATGCCGAGATGCTTCCTTCTAAAGACCAAGGTTGAATTCCTTCCCTTCCTTGCCCGAAGGGTCTGGTGAGATTCCGCTTGGGTCTAGTTAGGACTACCTCAGGAAAAATAAATGGTAGGGGGTACAATAAATTCAGTATGTTATAGATAATCAATTCCTAGAGTAAAAAAATATATGATCCCGCACACAACAGTCACACAGACACACAAAGGTGAAGTTGCTAGTAGCAACCGATATCCCCTTTATAGTTCTAGTAATTATTAAAATAACGAAATCGCTTATTTTCGAGGAACGTTACTGTTTTTTTTCATAACGATGATAGTTGAACAAGCGTTTTTAATAAATACCGGTCTCTTCGTTAGCAAATGCAGTTGTATGGCGAACGTTAAAACAGTTTTCTGGCTTACGCAAGCAAACAGAATTTGTGAAACCAATCAGAGAGTTTGAGGGAACTAGGTAGCACTTTGTTATAGCTGCCTATGACAAATAAACACAAATATTAATCTGAAAGGGCTTTTACGAAAGTACGCAAATTGTGACGTACCAGTAAGCCACGAAATATAAATTAATTATATCTAGCTCCCTCAATGTTACAGAGAAATAACTCCATAGTGTTTTAATCATGTCAAATTTTGAAGGTAAGCTTCTATTGAATGGTGTAGTGAACGGTAGTTTGATATTTTCTTTATATATCTATTTAGGTAATACTAACCAATCCCTTTACAACGATGAAGGAACATCCGTGCAAAAGTGACAAGGAGGTAAGGACGATACTAAGGCCTAGCGAAATCTAGAACTCCTTAATCGAGTCACCCGTTCAAAATAATAATATTAATAACAACAAAGTGATAATATCAACTAATGAAAGTAATCTCGTCTCCAATGTGAATTGGTTCAGAAATTCAAATAATGCTAGTAGCAAAGCATTTATATCTTCCGCACAAATGGTAGTGCAGAGCACGCGGGGACCAGACATGTTGGATATCGTCCTAATAAAGCCTGATGATAACCTTGTGGGGACTCAAGTACCTGAAGGCTGCTCTGATGGATATTAGTGTGTTCACTAAACCAGTGGCTCAAGTTGAAGGTGATAATAGCTGTAGTTATAACCCGCTAGTGCTGCACACTGGATTAAGGAGGTATTGTAGTCCTGATCCCCGCTTACCGGCCGTCTTGATTGAGTTTTTACGTGGTTTTCCGTAATCATCAAGGCGAATGCAAGACACCTCATAAGGTACACATTACACAAACAACAAAATACATTCAGCACACACAGAACATAGTTACACGCTTCCCTCATTAAACTACGACAGGCCCAGCAAGCCGATAGTTCGGCATAAGACGTGTACTTCAAGAATACAATAGCACATTGGGGGGCATCCACAAATTACGTGAGGTGTTTTTCCGGATTTCTGGACCCCCCTCCCCCCTGGTGAGATTTCGTGAGATGTGGCTGGACCCCCCCTCTGGTGAGATCAAGTCCGTGAGAAACCCCCCCCCCCCTAGAAAGTTTTGTAGATTTTTTTTTTTTTTTTTTAGGTCACACCCTAACTTTTTTGACGAAATACCCCTCTTAAAATCGACTTTGGCGCAAATTGTAGACCTTTTTTTGGCTCTACTGTCCCCAGATTTTTCGCAAAATCTCACGTTTGATTTCCGTAGACCCCCCCTCCCTCCTTGTGAGATCTGGCGATATTTCGCCGGACCCCTCCCCCCTCCTATTTCACCTCACGTAATTAATGGATGTCCCCTTGGAAACCGCTTAGGAAGAGATAAACAGAAATGACCACGTCAGGATCACAGAAGTGCACACAAATCACTTAGGTTTCGTTTTTATATTATTTCTAAAGAATTAATAATACTTTTACCTTTTTTATTGTTTTCCGTCCGAGTCAGTACTTAACGTCTTAAATGCTTGGGAGCAGCGAGGCATAGCGTTATATTCAGTAGCGGCATGGGCTAAGAACGAAACAGTTAGTAAGGGGACGTAAGGGAGAGAGTACAGATAGGGAGTAGCAGAGTCTCATTTGCGACAGGCACTTCGTAGTTCAAGATGGAGTGACAGAGACAATTCGGTAGTTGAGAGGTAGAGAATTGCGGAGTGGGCTAGTTGCAACTGTGATACGGCAACAAGTGGGTACGAAACTTGATACAGCCAGTTGTCGGGGAACACATTGAAAGTACCGTGATTGATAACAGTTCCTTCCGACTCACAAAGTAGTCCCCTTTTAAAGTTTATTTCGACCACCTAAGGTAAGGTCCATCAGACTTCGTTAATTAATTAATCTCGGCCGCCACCATTGGCTGGCTAGGGTACAAATCAATACATATATAACAAAAAGTTTCTTCAAATAAATCCACGTGTATGCAGAACACAAGCCAAAGATTTATTCACAGTTTTGTACTGCACAAATGTACCCGGCCACAAATGGAAAAAAGTAATTAAAGCACATACAAGTAAAATTACTGGTAGTGACTATATAATCCGAAGATGCAAGTTCTTAAGAGTGAAAAGCAATACATTCAATCACTTTCACGTAGCTGTTCATACCAACACAGTTCACTAACACTCCACCACGTAATCTCGTAGTTTCCTTCTGTCAGTGAAACGTTTTTCCGACGCGGTAGCCCGTAATTAGTAACTCAAGGGGACCTATACACTTCAATACAAATCATTTGTTAATTATTTTCGGCCACGACTTACACCGAGCTACAACAAGACCCAGAGGCATGATGACTACACGACGTTCTCTGCACGACTCCACACACTCTCTGATCTACTAATCGATTGTCAGTCTCTCCAGTCACCGATGCACATAGCATTCGATACTCGGCATAGAATAAATATAATAATTAAAATAATTTAATTACAGAAGGGGGCAAGCCTAATGTAATGTGACACAGTGATGGGCTGCACCAATGGTTATCACCTTGGGGGACACTGAAGGTGGCCTAAAGAAACGTCTTCTGGTCTCGGAGTTGAATTTGGCATTATAAAAATGGAAAATTTCGGTGGCATAAATTTTTAATGAAATGATAACGGAAGTAATAATTGCAATTACTTCATTTATTCAAACAAACCTTTAAATCAGTAAGTGTTCCATAATGTCAGATTCGTTAAATTATTAGTGTATGAAAAAGTCGAAGGGAAGAACTATACAGAAAGACAAAGATTAGAAGCAGATAAGTGAGGGTGAAGGTTGTAATGGGGATGTTGCGGTGAAGAGATTAGCTCAGGGTAGGATAGGGTCAAACAAGCCACGAGGCTCATTACAGGAAAGAAGATACTTATTATCAGATAGCTAAAAAGTATTGGTTTTCAGGAAATAAAATAAAATATATGTGTCACATTAAACATCAGAGAACTGGAAGACCATGTAAAGGCGCGTTTTCTACGTTTTATAACATACAGAAACTATTCAGTCGTGAATACAAGAAAGGGTGAGAGAGTTAGTCATCTGTTGACTGGTTGCTACACTGATATTCAATCCTTTCTTTGATTCAACAGCATGGTTATCAGAATGGGTTTTATTCTTTCTTCTCTGTTACGAGTACTACCAGCTATATCATATTGCCTTAAACAATTCTCTTACAGGTTATACTGATTTTACTGATTTCCCTTTAACGTCTCTTCTCGGTTATGGGGATGTTTCAAATGAACAAAAAAAAATGGGAGTAATTTTACTAAGTCAAATTATATTTAACAGCATAAATACTTGCGCACGAAACATTAATATCATTTAACCGTGAAATAAAGCATTGAGACCCAGGCATATTATTTTGGTTCCGAATATTACAGGAAAAATAAATATTTCTGTCTGTGAGAGATTTTTATAAATAAGAACAAAAACACTATTCTACAAAAGTTGGCTTTTCGCATTTATATCCCTCATACAACGGCAGAAAGTGTTTCCTAGCCCCCTTCCTCTGCAATTTTCATATATCACAAATTCTGTCCCCACATTAGTATTCGACTTGATAACGCAGTAAAAGAGAAGCCACCAGCGATCCTGAGAATTCGAGAATTCGTATGTTTTCACTACCCGCCATAAAAGTCAATAAAACTAATGTTTTAATATTCTTCAATAAGACTTTTATAGGCACTATGTTACAAAAAATTGCGGAGAAATAATAAGAAACGTATTATATTTATTATGGCAGCTACTTTGCCTGTTGAGAATCTAGGTGTGTTTATTCAGTGATATGAATGTCATATTGGATGGTAAATTTTGAAAGTATGACGGAGTGTTGGGTGGTTTGTTTTAAGTTTTGAAGCAAGGTACAGAAATATTTAAAGAGTACTTGAGGAAAATCTACAGTTAGGTTTCGCCATGGCAGTTCGAGTACAAATTTTCATGATAGAGTGTACTAGAGCGGATATGACAGTAAACAGCACAGTATTAACTAACAGCAAGCATTTATTGTATTAAGCAGTCAGATGTATGTGTGCAGGGCCGGCGCAGAATGGGGTGACCTTTTTTTTTAGCTGGACCCCCCATCGGCCGGCGGTGGGCCCGGGTACTTTTTCACCCGCTTACCCCGCCCCCCCCTAACACCGGCCCTGTATGTGTGTTAAAATATCAACAAACATTGAATAAATAGAAGAAGCTTAGTTTATTTATTGTGACTCATCATTTGTAAAGTAACCACCTATCATTCAATCGAGAAATTCAATAGTTATATTAGTTTTTGTGAGGGAAAGCTACCTTCACGATTCTTCAAGAGATGCATGGTAACAAGAAGAGTGTTTAATTAATCGTCAACACATTAATAGCTTGCAACTCCTAAATCAATACATTTGCAAGAATGAACAGTTATTTTTGATTGTAATTAATTTTTTATGAATATATGCTTTTTTTTTTTTTTTTTAACACGTCACACTGGCGTTAATTTTAAGTGGGAATGGGAGATTTTTTTAAATTTATTTAATTGCATTTGAGCACACGCTCCGGTGGCAATTTCCCTACACACCCAACTTCCCCCTATCCTGCATCCACCAACATTTGCCCTCTACAAATTTTAACTTTAAATTCTTTTAACGTTTTCGACAAGTTATTGATCATTCCCCTCGGAAACTCATTCCAATCCCTGACACCCTTACCTAAAAAAGAAAATCTTCCCACACCCTTGTGCCTGAAATCGAGTGCACGCATTACTGCACTTTGTTGTTGCAACATTTTCCAGCAAAAGAAAGTAAAAAAAAAACTTGTTTTTAAATGATAAAGGTAAAGCTTTACTATTTCAATCTAGTATTGTTTGTATTGTATTAGAATGTTGACGACGTAGAGGTCAGGTGTTTTACAGCCAGCTAGTAAAGTAACGAAATGGAAGTAGCGCTACTCCAGAATATCGTCTTGATAAAAGGGTATTACATAATTCATCGCAGACGCTTGCACGGCATAGCGCGATTCGTGGTTAGAAAACAGGAAAATGTAAATGTATGTGATTGTCGCTGCAATATATCTGTCCACGCTGTTTACTCGAACAGTTCTTATTTTTTAAAAAAACGTCTTGAGTTTAACCTCACGTTAGCAATACAAATTCATTAGCCTGTAGCTTTGAGTACGGTATGTATGATTCAGGCCAATGAATGCATAACTTAGGGCATATCAATGGTGCGAAGCGATGAAATAAATATTTGATGTGTCGCATACGTGGTTGACACGCTATGTAAAAGTTCGCGTTCGTTGTTTTTGATTAATGAAACATTGTATCCTATAGCGATCGTCAGCGATGTTAATTGCATTCGAATATACAATTTTCTTGTGGATGGCGACAAATTGCTGCTAAATTCTTTCTACTGTTAAATCAAAGACAATACATCCATTAGTATCTGATGCTTTTTTAGATGTTTCTATAACATTCACTGTGACGTATATGCAGAACAATTTAAATGCTGTAAGGAAAGCTTAAAGCATAAAATGAGGGTAGTTTATGATGAGTATCTATATGCATCTAATTCAGTGAAAAGATAAAGAAGATTATGTACTATAGTATTTGGATCCTCTAATAGAAGGTATACGAGGCCTGCTTGTGTAAGTGTTTTTGACGTGTATATGTGTCACAGACGGTGACATACAGAATCTGCGAGGTTGAGATGCCACATGCAGAAGCATAGTAATAATTAAATTTTAATTGCGTTGGTTAATATTAGTTTTAGTTACGCTGTTCCATTTGTTTATTTACGTGGGGAACGGCTTTACCCGCCAGTGTGGCTCGGTACGCTGAGGCGCTATACACTGGATCGGGAGGTACAACGGAGCAGGGCAGGAGCCCAGATCTTTGCGTATCACCCGTCCTGTCTCCTGTTTTCGAATGCCGAGACGGTCCCCAAGCATCACCCCATGAGCTACACATTTCACAAACAAAAAATTCACTTATCACAGGCTGAACATAGTTACACATTTCACAGCCAGATGGCAACACTGCACTTCCTCCAATAGTACGTAGTACGACCTGCCTGATCAGCCAGAGCATTATGACCACCTACCTAACAGCCGGTATGTCGGCCTTTGCTACGGATAACAGCGGCGACACGTCTTAGCATGGAAGCAATGAGGCCTTGGTAGGTCGCGCTAGAGGCAGTTACTACTACATACTACTACATATATACTCTGCAAATTACAAAACAGTGAGTGGCAGAGGGTGCTCAGCACCAAAACTAATCTCTTTGCTGTGCATTCCAATCCCTAATGGTACGAGGAAAAAAATAATTCATATAAGAATCAGTGCGGCACCTTATTTCTCTAATTTTATCTTTCCTGTCATTCCGACCCAAATAGGTTGGTGGACGAAGTATTTCACTACACTCGTAAGTGAAAGTCGGAGTACGCATGTTTACCAATAAGTTTATACGAAATGTGCGTCGTCTATCTACCAGAGACTCCCAGCCTAGTCTACTAATCAGTTCTGTAACGCTTTCATAAGGACTGTAGCAAGCGGTTACGAATCAAGCGGCTCTTCTCTGTACTTTCTCTGTACTCTCAATCAGCCCCTTACGAAACGGATCCCATATGGCACAACAATAGTACAAATGTGAAAACACAAGAGATTTGTACGCTATCTCCTTTGTTTGTTCATTACAATTTTTCAAAATTCGACCTAGGAACCGCAGCCTAGAATTAGCTCTACCTACCAACGTATTAATATGTAAGTCCCATTTCATGTTCCTTTGTACTATTACTCCCAAATATTTCATAGAATCGACCCTATCAATAACTGCACTGTTTACCTCGTATTTCTGAACAATCGAATTCTTTTTGGTAGTTATGCTGTCTTACACTTTTTACAATTTAGTGTGAGTTGCCACTCAGCGCACCAAGCCAAAATAACATCCAGATCACGCCAAATTGCTGAACAATCGGCCAAATTCCTTACTTCCCTATAAATATCTGCATCATCAGCAAATAATCTAAAAATGCTTTTCACTTTGTCTCCGAGATCGTTTATAAAAATTAAGAAAAGAAGTGGTCCTATTACACTTCCTTGCGGTACACCCGATGTAACATCTAGATTAGAAGAACTTTCTCCTTCAACAACGACATACTGCGATCGACCAGTTAGAAAATCCTTTATCCATTCGCTAAAAGGCGGTTGTGTGGCACAGAGTCAAAGGCTTTCTGAAAATCTAAAAAAATTGCATCCACTTGTGAACCTGCATCAATAACTTTCATTACGTCGTGTGTAAATAGGGCCAGCTGTGTTTCACATGATCTTTTCTTCCAAAATCCGTGTTCATTTGTTGTAAGCAAATTATTTTCATCTAGGAAATTCATAATGTTATTCATAATGTTATGGAGCATATAATATGCTCCATAACTCTACTACAAATAGATGTTATAGATATGGGACGGTAGTTTCCAGGATCGCTTCGATCACCTTTCTTGAAAATCGGAGTTACTTGCGCTATTTTCCAGTCTGAAGGTACTTTTCGCTCTTCTAGGGATTTACTGAATATATCAGACAGAAATGGCCTGATTTCCGCCGCATACTCTGAAAATACTGCACCACATCTGCACACACAAGTCAACTAACTCCCATAAATTCTGGGGAGGGGGGCAATGATTCTGACGCCACGTGCAATCACATCCAAGATGTGTTCGATGGGGTTCAGATCTGGCGAGCTGGGGGGCCAGCACATCAATTGAAACTCGCCACTGTGTTCCTCGAACCACTCTATCAAACTCCTGGCCTTGTGACATGGCGCATTATCTTGTTGAAAAATGCCACTGGCGTTGGGAAACATATCGTCATGAAGGGGTGTACGTGGTTTGCAACTAATGTACGTTACTTATTGGCCGTCATTGTGCCATGCACGAGATCCACTGGACCCATGGATGTCCACATAAATGTTCCCCAGAGCATAAATGAGCCGCCTCCAGCTTGTATCCACCCTGCAGTATAGGTGACAAAAATCTGTTCCCCAGAAAACGATGGATTCGCACCCTCCCATCGGCATGATGAAGAAGGTATCGGGATTCATCAGACCATGCAACGCTCTGCTACAGTGTCGATGGTCACGTACCCACTTCAGTCGTAGTTGCCGATGTCGTGGTGTTAACATTGGCACATGCATGGGTCGTTGTCTGCGGAGGCCGATCGTTAGGAGTGTTCGGTACACTTTGTGTTCAGACACACTTGTACTCTGCCCAGCATTACAGTCCGATGTCAGTACTGCCTCAATTCGCCTCCTGTCCTGTTTCACCAGTCTGCCCTGCCTACGACGTGCGACATCTGTAATGAGGGGTGGCCGCCCAACCCCTCGACGTTTGGACGTGGTTTTACCTTGGTTTCGCCACTTGTTGAAGACACTCACCACAGTATTCCTCGAACACCCGACAAGCCGTGCAGTCTCCGAAATGTTCGTGCCGATCCTCCAGGCCATCACAATCTGTCCTCGGTGAAACTCAGATAGATCGCGTGCCTTCCCCATTCTAAACACGGTTAGCACGCTCACTGATACTACATGCACCGTGCGTGTGTCTGACTAGCAGTCATTCCTCGTCCTTTGACGCTGCTATCGCCTGGATGGGTTTGTATCGATAGTAGGTAGGTGGTCATAAAATTCTGGCTGATCAGTGTAGAATGCTTGGCGTCAGCAAGGGTATGCGGCCGTAAAACCAATGGTTCAAATTTGCTTATACCAACGATGAGTTAATCACATCGAAGGAAGCAAATCTGTTAGGAAACGGTGGTGACGAAGAACGAGAAGACTCATCGCGAGCATTTATATGTGCAAGAATTATTGCAATAAGATGTTTTAATGGATCATGTTTGTCACTCATGTATTTTCTGTTTCATTTGCCGTTATTCATTTTCATATCTGATCGTTCAGGCCTAGGAACCGCGCCCACAGTTTATTTGGTTGATTAATTGAGTATGCTCATTACATGAGAATTTTCACGAGGAACCCTGTGGGAGACTTCAGTATGTAATTGAAAGTGAGGACGATTCTAAGTGTAGTGTGCGTTGCTTGTGCATATGAATATAAGGGGAGAGTGAGTGTGCATCGTGGTGTGCGCTCATTCATGCCTGCCCTACCTAAAGACACCTGACAGACTTAGGTCTATAGCCATCAATAGTGTCGTATGTCTCCATAGACGTTTAGGATTTTAGCGCAATAGTTCGGCACACAATCTGGCGATTAATTATTGTGCATCAGTGCTTCTCCTAACCTGTTATAAAGAATGATGAAAAAGTTCTTCAACCAACCTGGCTCCAACAAGCTTAACCCATGTTAGGCATCGGCCACCATTATAGCGTCGCTACGTACTGAGACAATACGGCGGGAGAATGGCAGTATAATGGAATAAAAATCTGCTGATAACACCTCCCTACGTCAACGTGTTGAATATAAACTAAAATTGTAACAGATTGTGTATGACTTTTTTTTAAGTTTCACATCAGGCTAATATTATTTAGTTGCATATGTCTGCCTGAAACCTGTCGGACAGTGCAGCCGTACGTGCCATAGCGCCCCTATGGTAGACAGGCTAAAATGGGAGAAGAGGATGAAGGAGGCACAATGTATCCAGGTTTGAACCTATGTCGTTAAGTGTTTAGACGACAAAGAACAGAATAATCTGTTGTTTTCAGAACTGTAGTGTAGGCCAAAATGGCTGAGTGCAGAGGTAGATGAATGTTTTTCAACAACGATGAGCCTACACTTTCGAAGTTAATTAGTATCACTATCTTGAGCAGGGGCGGATCCAAGAGGGGGGGCTAGGGGGCTCAAGCCCCCCCCCAAAAATATCTAGGTCCATCCCCGAAATTCACTCAAGCCAACCCCCCCCCCAAACCGAAGTCCGCTCAAGCCCCCCCCCCCAAACCAAAATCCTGGATCCGCCCCTGGATTCTTGAGTATCTTCCGAACAAAACGAAGAATGATTGTGTATTGTGCTATTGTACAGTAGCTTCTTGCAGTATTGAGTGAGTTTGTCTCGCCAGAATGAAAGGATCTGTTTTGTATCCCAGGAGATACACGAAACAGACGTAGACATGTCGGAGTGACTCCAGCAAGAGTATAACCAGAGACACCATATCCTGTATATCACACCAGGAGTTCCGTATACCAATCTCTAACTTTTTAATAGTACTTTGTAGTAGTTTGCCGACTTCTTTATTCAGGGGCACCTGCTTCTTAGGATACCTTTCGAAGACGATTTAATTTATTCTAGTCTCTAGAAATGTGAACAACAAAAGGAAAAGTATAAGTAACATTCGAACCGGAATTGTGTATTCTCTGCTAACACCGACGGAACTGATAAGAAACGCATGTGTTCAGAAGCCGCATTTGGCAGTTTGTAAATCGATTGCACCCGACATGAGGCTGCTCGAATTGAGTGGCCCAGGTTCGCATCCCAGATCCTTCGTAGCGGCAGTCCTGATTGCGTTTTTATTCGTTTCCCGCGATCACCTAGACGAATACTAGGATTGTCCCCAACTTCCGCCTCATAAACTATACACTTCACAAACAAAAAATTCGCCTATCTCGCAGAATACAAGTCACACGTTTACAGATGTCAACAGTTAGCTCCTCCCGCACTCCCCCCCCCCCCCCCAACCACACCAGAAAAACAATTAAAGTAGGATCACCAATCTGTCATTGAAGCTGGCGTAGTGATTGAAGCTTCACGTCCTTTATAATTCCTGATATTTCCACCTCCAAAAACAGGCAACATGCACTTTACAGTCACATATTACCTGCAACTTAAACTACCATATTTTTTTTTATTCTTAAGGGAAAGGGGACCTTGCGGATCATCGACGTCAAGGCTATTAGAACCGGAAAAGGAAGGAAACAAGGAACGGGGAAGAAATCGCGCTATTCCTGTAGAGAAGGAATCGTCTCTCTATACTCCTGGAGTGGATTACGGAAATCTTAAACCTGCGTGGCGGGATGGGGATTCGAACCTACGTTCTCACGAATGACACGAACGATATTTAACCGCCGTCTATTAGGCTCCGTCATTAATTCAAGATATCTTTCTAAGTAATAAAGTGTCTAAGAAACCGAATGGCTATTTTTTGTTTATTTTTCTATTATTAAAGCCTCCCCCCCTCTCTATCTCCCGAGTTAGGAACCAAGAAAATTGTGTCTCAGGATTCGATAACATCACTACTAGATTTGATTTGCAAAACCAGGGTAAACCCAGGATATGAACTCTAAACTGCGAGCTCTCTCAGTGTTCCGGGGTTAATACAGAGACTACGCCCAGCTGCAGTCTCTGTTAATTAACTCAGCAAAGTGGACGCGAAGTGATCTGAAGAGATCAGGACCATTTTAAGCACCAGCCTATATTGTAGAGATTAATAAACATTTCTATTAGGTTTATGCTAGTCTCGAAATAATAACTTACTCTTTGTATAATTACTCCAACGTAGTTATCAACTTACAATAACTAGCAACCCAGCCAACCCACACTGTTATAGTCACTCATCTGGTTGTCTTATGAACACATTAACTTGGAGTTTTTTCTTATGGCTTTATGCTTCGTCGACATTGAAGTCATTAGAGGCGTGCTATCACGGCATTCCCACGTTATGTACCTCTGTTAGCCTCGAAACGTGCAGCGTCTAAAACAATTTGGTTACCTGCCTCCAAGGGCATGAGAAAAATACTCCGTCTGAACATGCTATGCTTTTGAAACTTAAAATAGTACAAAATCCATACAGTAGACACCACGAGTGTTGTGGTGTAACGGATAGCGTTCTGGTATTGCATTCGGGAGGACACCGGTTCGAATCCCCGTCCGGGCATCCAGATTTGAGTTTTCCATGGTTTCCCAAATCACTCCAGGCGAATGCCGGGATGCTTCCTTCAAAAGGCCATAGCCGAATTTCTTCCCGTTCCTTGCCCCCCATTTCCCGTCTCTAAAGACCTCGCTGTTAAGAGAATTTAAGCAGTTAAAAAAAAACAGTAGACACCAATTAACAGCTCTGGATCTCCGATCGCAGTGCGTGGGAATGAAGGCACGGGGACGTTTTCAATGATTAGACAAATTTCTGTGCAACATGAACTTCCCGCAAACATCACATATGGACAGATGATACTAATGCATAAGTATCGAGTGTGGGTAATAGTTTGTAAACATAACTATGAAAATAGTTTTAATTACAAACAATGCATAAGGATGAACAAACTACTACTACCATGAAATATAATAGTGCAATACTAACTAAAAAGTGTACATTTACTTTTATATGTTCAAAGGATTTTTTTTTATATGAATATAAGATTAACGTGAAGTATACACGAGCAGAAATCCGATAGCAAAAATATTGACTTGCCGATTCCCATGCCGACGTCTGCGTATGAATAGAATCAAAATAATTCAGTCGGAAAAGAAATAAGGAGAGATTTTCATTTAACGTAATAGACACAAGTTGGGAAAGCAACTAACGAAATGTCGGAAGTTTCCTCCTGGGAAACAAACGTGATTTGAAACTTTTGTGCTGTGCAGCGTCGAGCAGACAGATATTCAGACTTTTCCACATTCTTTCCCTCTACAAATTCGACTCAACCGCTCAAACGTGAAATAACATCGAGATATGAGATATCATCAGTAGAGGGGTACCTGTTTTCTGGGAACAGCCAATCAGCGTCCAGGGATTGCATGACGTCACGAAGTGAGCAGCCAATCAGCGTTCAAGGTCGTATGACGCACACGTTAGTTCTCAACCGGCCGCACAGATGGCGGCAGAAGTCGGGCTTTGACGTCACACGTTAGTTCCCCGATCTGCGGATAGATGGCGCTGCACCGTTAGTTCACAGATCCGCTGGCAGATGGCACCATCTCCCAAGGGCTTAATTTCTAGTTCATTTGGTGGCGGCTAGATGGCGTTCGGTGGCATTATTTCCGGCGCGCTTTGCGAAATGTGTACACTGTTATCTCTGTTTACTAAGCGTGACGAAATATGTATTCCTAGCGTCCTGTTAAGCAAGCACTGGACATCTTGGCTACTATCGACACACAGTAAAATATTTTGTATCGTGAAAAATACTTAAGCGATTTTTTACGTGAACAGACATCGGTAGCGTAGGGGTTAGAGTGCCGAAGGTCGCCGGTTCGAGTCCGGCCGCGTTGCGACAGGTGTGAACTTGCTCATCCGAGACATCGCGCGTTCGCCTTGTATAACTGTCGCTAGAGGTCAGCACACGGCAGAAGACATTTGCCGCTAGATGGAGCGGGTGTACCAATATGCGTGAAATATTTCGGGAGTCCGACAGGTTACGAAATGGCTCCATTACAGAGCGATACAGCTAGGCCATCCACCATTGTGAAAGCATAGCTGGCGGACAAAGAAATTAGGGCGTCCAATACATATTGCAGAGTCTCAGGCTTCATGTGTCCTGCATTCCAGCAGGATACATAGAAATTCACTGCGGTTCAAGAAGAAATTATTACGAGATGAGAATAATTATTATATGTCAGTTTTCGTAGAACAAATATAAGAATCTTTTATGGTAGCCCAATCACTCGTGTTTTCAAAACGAAAATCGAAAATTTTGTTTTCATTCTGGGCGAACAGAAAAACTGCTTGAGTCTTTGTATTTAATTAAAAAATAGACCATGTGAAAGCGTAACTTTTACGTTTAAAACGTGATAATGAACCACGGAATGTCTTGGCATAGGTCAAATTCACGTCTATACAATTCAGTTCTGATATTCAAAATTGGCAGAGGGTGCTTTGCACAAAAAATAACTCTGTGCGAATAACAAGAGGAAATAAGGGTCAGTACGGTGGGATTCCAATATAATTAATCGTTAATGATAACTCGGGAATTTCTGTCACACTGCCATTATTTTAATTTATTAAATTATATGCAATGAAACAAAGCGATAATCCAACTAATGTTTTAAACTCAAAGAAGTGATTTCCTAATGTATGTGTCTACAACCTCGATGAACTTTGTGCATTTCTATCCTATTGCTATGACCGAGCGTGGTGGTGTAACGGATAGCGTTCTGGCCTCGCATTCGGGAGGACGGCGGTTCGAATCCCCGTCCGGGCATCCAGATTTGGGTTTTCCATGGTTTCCCCAAATCACTCCAGGTGAATGCCGGGATGCTTCCTTCAAAAAGGCCATGGCCGAATTCCTTCCCATTCCTTGCCCCCATCCTTTCCCGTCTCTAAAGACCACGTTGTTAAAAAGGGACGTTAAACTGTTACAAAAAAAAAAAAACTATTGCTATGGCATTAACTTTCCTACCTATTTTATCTGAAATATGCCCACTAAATTATATTCACATGAATATCATTGCCTAATGCAAAGTTGCAGATGTGAAATCCAGTTTGTGAATGCCGGGTTGCTTCCTTCAAAAGGACATGGCCGAATTCCTTCCCATTCCTTGCTCCCCATCCTTTCCCCGTCTCTAAAGACCACGTTGTTAGAGAGACGTTTAAAAGTTAAAAAAAAATGAAATTATTGTGATAAAGTATAGCAATACCACAATTGGTATAAAATATTTCATTGCACTCGTAATTGTTGCCACCAAGGTCAAACCTTTGTCGTCTGTCTATCCAGACCAATCTAGGTATCAATTCTGTTATGCTTTCGTAAGCAATCACAAATTGAGTGTCCTTAGCTGTACTTTGTCTAAAATTCCAATCAATCCCTTGTGACACATCAGTGATTGACTAGAAACAGAGAGATATACCCACCTTTAACTGTATTTTACAGCACAGCACGTATGTTCCAGGAACGAAATACGTCTGTTAATCTTACTAATTTCACCCCTGTCGAATCGAAGTACGCCAGTCCTATGTGATAAAAATCGAGTCACGCTAAAGCAGTGCTTTCGCAAAGTCTTCTGCTAATCAGTAGCCAGGTACCAAAATGTTCATTTAAGGTGGTTCTACTGCAGTTTTCAGGGAAATTCTCCCCTTTTCCAGGAAATTATTTTTCAATAAATCAGGGGGACGAAATACGTCTGTTAATCTTAATAATTTCACCCCTGTGGAATCGAAGTACGCCAGTCCTATGTGACAAAAATCGAGTTGGTGTAAGGCAGTTCTAAGCACAGAACATGCTGATTCGTCATAGAATGGCTGTGGCCAAGGTTGAGATATCGAAAATTTACCCACTCCCTTATAGAAGAAATCCAGTGTCAGCTTCTACTGATATTCTATTCCTAATTCTTTCACCAAGATCCACCCCTAGCCTCATCACCAACATACGCCCAGCACTTCCCCAAACTTCATTCTGTTTCCAATGATTCCCAATCCAACTTCTGAACAGTTACTGACAGGGTTACCTTTTGTTCGTGTGTTAAAGTAAACCAAAAATTCGCAAAGTCTTCTCCTAATCATTAACAGGGATTCCAGCTACCAAAATGTTCACTTAAGGTGGTTCTACTGCAGTTTTCCAAGAAAATTCTCCAGGAAAATATTTTTCAACCAATCAGGTGTCAGCAGAGTCTCCATTCGGTTTAAATGTTCCCATCTGACGCCAAACTTCGGATTCAGGACCAAGTGTGACATTTGACTGTAATTGCATGCTTTGTTCAAGTAACCACGATAAAGTTACCATAATGCTCTTAGCTAACTGATAGTTTCATGGTCATCAAACAGGCATCATAACCCACATTTTCATAGAAGATCCCCACACATCGACAAGTATCCAAAGGTGCAGACACTAGTTCTATTGCGCCGAAGATAGCACCCACGCTTGAACTGTCGTAAATTGTTAGGTCAAAGTGGGTGTTTGGATATTTTATCCATTCAGGCCTAATCATCTGAAGTCTAATGCCAGATTGTGGTCATTGCCAACTTAGGCTCCATACACCACTCAGAATTATTTCGCCAATATCCATTCTAACAGCATTATACACCACATACAGCCCCTGACACTCTTCCAATGACATCCAGTCCAGTTCCTTTATTAAGGCACTTGTTGAATATTTTCCACTAATAAATCTAGCTGCTATATTTTGCACCTTGCATTTGATGTACAAAAAATGTGGTCTCCATACTACACTTATATATACAAGAAATGGTCTGACTGTGGGTTTGTACCCAAGTCCTTCGCTTCTCTGGTACATCCCCTCATCACCCCCTCTGTTAAATGATTTTTATGTAGTGAAAAACGTGAGAAACACAATTCGTATGCCAACACAAACGGCAGTAAACTGTAAAGAGTACAGTGAAATGGGAGATTGCCAAAGCCCTGAAGCAATGGTTAGAAGCACACGTTGATGGTGAGCATAATTCTATAACCATATATTTTAGACTCAAATTAACAGAGGAAGTAGACACACGCACACACTTGTACATGCATACAGCGAGGTCGACAGAACTAACAGCAAGCATCATGGAAACGATGAAGTGGGGCAGAATTGTCGTTACCACTGATTAACTGGGCAGAACTATCGTTAAAAAAAATCATCAGACAGACGAGTTTAAGTCAGGTATCACAATACTTACACTTACATGCACAAAGAGAGACGCAGATATACATGTACAAGTCTACAGAAAGTTCAGGACAACTACCTGCACCAACCATGGAAACAAAAAAAGTGGTGTAGTACTTTCTTGCCCCCATGACTGGCTGAAAAACAGAACTCTCCTTACATATCATCTGCCTGGCGAGATAGAGGGTGTGCAAAAGATGGCATGTTTTCACCATACACCTAAGTATTTACATCATAAATAGTGTTCATCACACACAATTGATTACATTTACCATCAATACGTTTCCCCCACACTGCAACCCTATCTGCCATTCATTAAGAGTGCCCCAGGTACCATGAGTTACAATAGACATTTGACTATCAGCAGATACCAGAACCCCTCATATTCATACTAGGTCTCAACCACAAATCCATACGTATCCATGCACAAGCTCAAAGAAACAGGAACAGCAAATCATACATCCAGATAAATGAGTTTAAGGAAGGTATCACCATACTTACGCACACAGACACATATATCCATGCCTACAGCGAGATCAACACAACAACGAGCCCAATCATGGAAAAAAAAGTGGGACAGAACCCCCATGGCTCAGACTGACGAAAAAAATCATCATTAACATGTGTTCCAGTACAACTCCTCACATCAAATCATATCATTTAACTCACACAACAGACCTCACTACCATCCAGTATCATGTGTGCTAGGTACAAAACTGTTCACATTAGCACCACCACATCTATCCCACACCTTAACCCTTACTGCCATTCAGTAACATTTACCCCAGGTACCACGAGTAGCAGTAGACATCTGGTCATCAGACAGATATCATAACTCCCATATTCATACTAGGTCTCAACCAAAAATCTGTACGTCACCTCACACAAGCAAGGTATCACCACATTTACGAAAAAAACACACAGAGATAGAGACGCATACACACGTTCATTTCCAGGCCTACAGCGATCTCGACTCAACAACTAGCCCAATCATGGCAACGAAAAAGTGGAACAGAACACGCATGACTGGCCAAAAATCATAGAAAGACACACATAAACACATACATACACACTAACATGTCAATGCATTCAAACAGTTCCATTCATCACCACACATAACTGGAGGAAAAAACTGAAGAGTTACAGGATGTGTGAAGTTTGAAATCACAGCCACATCTCTCCCACACCGCAACCCTTTTTTGTCATTTAGTAACATGTGACCCAGGTACCATGAGTTACAATAGACACTTGTCTATCAGACAGTAATATGTGCCCCCATGTACCACGAGTAGCAGTAGACACTTGGTCATCAGACAGATATCATAACTCCCATATTCATACTAGGTCTCACCCACAAATCCATACGTCACCTCACACAAGCATAAGTGCAGGACAAACGAGATAAAGGAATGTATCACCACATTTACGCAAAAAAACACAGAGATAGAGATGCATACACACGTACATTTCCATGCCTACAGCGATCTCGACTCAACAACTAGCCCAATCGAGGCAACGAAAAAGTGAAACAGAACACCCGCTCAAGACTGACAAAAAAATCATCATTAACATGTGTTCCAAGTAACAAACTCCTCACATCAAAATCATATCATTTAACTCACACTACAGACCTCTCTGCCATTCAGTATCGTTGGTAATATGTACAAAGCTAATTTCATAAGTTACCACATACATACAAGTAATTGCAGGAAAGGGTCCCGACACACGACATCCACACTGAGGTGTTAAATGATAGGCAGATGATAGTATGTCTTTCCAATACACCTCAGTGCTCACCACACATACTTGATTTTTTAATGTGCCATCAGTATACCTTGTGGCTGGAACTAAGCTCTTGGCAATGTTTGGCCAAAAGTCATTTGTTAATAGTAGCTCATCAATCACAAATTTTGGGTCAACCTGCCCAAGCGGGCGCGGCGCGAGGTGGCCACCCTTCCTCACAGCGGACGCGTACATCGTGTTTTAGTAGGTCGGTATACCGGCGCATATTACCGCCTCGAGCGCAATGAAATTCCGGTCTTCAGTGCGGTCCTAAAAATGCGGTTACCGGTAATAGGTCCCGGTCGGGAAACTCCGGTAAACCATCGCGGTCCGCGCGGGAGACTCCGGTAAACCATCGCGGTCCGCGCTTTTAGACCGGCGTATTACGGTATTTCTGTCCGCAGTGGGGAAGGGTGGCCACCTCGCGCCGCGCCCGCTTGGGCAGGTTGACCCAAAATTTGTGATTGATGAGCTACTATTAACAAATGACTTTTGGCCAAACATTGCCAAGAGCTTAGTTCCAGCCACAAGGTATACTGATGGCACATTAAAAAATCAAGTATGTGTGGTGAGCACTGAGGTGTATTGGAAAGACATACTATCATCTGCCTATCATTTAACACCTCAGTGTGGATGTCGTGTGTCGGGACCCTTTCCTGCAATTACTTGTATGTATGTGGTAACTTATGAAATTAGCTTTGTACATATTACCAACGATACTGAATGGCAGAGAGGTCTGTAGTGTGAGTTAAATGATATGATTTTGATGTGAGGAGTTTGTTACTTGGAACACATGTTAATGATGATTTTTTTGTCAGTCTTGAGCCATGGTGTTCTGTTTCACTTTTTCGTTGCCTCGATTGGGCTAGTTGTTGAGTCGAGATCGCTGTAGGCATGGAAATGTAGGTGTGTATGCATCTCTATCTCTGTGTGTTTTTTTTGCGTAAATGTGGTGATACATTCCTTTATCTCGTTTTCCTGCACTTATGCTTGTGTGAGGTGACGTATGGATTTGTGGGTGAGACCTAGTATGAATATGGGAGTTATGATATCTGTCTGATGACCAAGTGTCTACTGCTACTCGTGGTACATGGGGGCACATATTACTGTCTGATAGACAAGTGTCTATTGTAACTCATGGTACCTGGGTCACATGTTACTAAATGACAAAAAAGGGTTGCGGTGTGGGAGAGATGTGGCTGTGATTTCAAACTTCACACATCCTGTAACTCTTCAGTTTTTTCCTCCAGTTATGTGTGGTGATGAATGGAACTGTTTGAATGCATTGACATGTTAGTGTGTATGTATGTGTTTATGTGTGTCTTTCTATGATTTTTGGCCAGTCATGCGTGTTCTGTTCCACTTTTTCGTTGCCATGATTGGGCTAGTTGTTGAGTCGAGATCGCTGTAGGCCTGGAAATGAACGTGTGTATGCGTCTCTATCTCTGTGTGTTTTTTTCGTAAATGTGGTGATACCTTGCTTGTGTGAGGTGACGTACAGATTTTTGGTTGAGACCTAGTATGAATATGGGAGTTATGATATCTGTCTGATGACCAGATGTCTACTGCTACTCGTGGTACCTGGGGTAAATGTTACTGAATGGCAGTAAGGGTTAAGGTGTGGGATAGATGTGGTGGTGCTAATGTGAACAGTTTTGTACCTAGCACACATGATACTGGATGGTAGTGAGGTCTGTTGTGTGAGTTAAATGATATGATTTTGATGTGAGGAGTTTGTTACTTGGAACACATGTTATGATGATTTTTTTTCGTCAGTCTTGAGCCATGGGGGTTCTGTCCCACTTTTTATTTTCCATGATTGGGCTCGTTGTTGTGTTGATCTCGCTGTAGGCATGGATATATGTGTCTGTGTGCGTAAGTATGGTGATACCTTCCTTAAACTCATTTATCTGGATGTATGATTTGCTGTTCCTGTTTCTTTGAGCTTGTGCATGGATACGTATGGATTTGTGGTTGAGACCTAGTATGAATATGAGGGGTTCTGGTATCTGCTGATAGTCAAATGTCTATTGTAACTCATGGTACCTGGGGCACTCTTAATGAATGGCAGATAGGGTTGCAGTGTGGGGGAAACGTATTGATGGTAAATGTAATCAATTGTGTGTGATGAACACTATTTATGATGTAAATACTTAGGTGTATGGTGAAAACATGCCATCTTTTGCACACCCTCTATCTCGCCAGGCAGATGATATGTAAGGAGAGTTCTGTTTTTCAGCCAGTCATGGGGGCAAGAAAGTACTACACCACTTTTTTTGTTTCCATGGTTGGTGCAGGTAGTTGTCCTGAACTTTCTGTAGACTTGTACATGTATATCTGCGTCTCTCTTTGTGCATGTAAGTGTAAGTATTGTGATACCTGACTTAAACTCGTCTGTCTGATGATTTTTTTTAACGATAGTTCTGCCCAGTTAATCAGTGGTAACGACAATTCTGCCCCACTTCATCGTTTCCATGATGCTTGCTGTTAGTTCTGTCGACCTCGCTGTATGCATGTACAAGTGTGTGCGTGTGTCTACTTCCTCTGTTAATTTGAGTCTAAAATATATGGTTATAGAATTATGCTCACCATCAACGTGTGCTTCTAACCATTGCTTCAGGGCTTTGGCAATCTCCCATTTCACTGTACTCTTTACAGTTTACTGCCGTTTGTGTTGGCATACGAATTGTGTTTCTCACGTTTTTCACTACATAAAAATCATTTAACAGAGGGGGTGATGAGGGGATGTACCAGAGAAGCGAAGGACTTGGGTACAAACCCACAGTCAGACCATTTCTTGTATATATAAGTGTAGTATGGAGACCACATTTTTTGTACATCAAATGCAAGGTGCAAAATATAGCAGCTAGATTTATTAGTGGAAAAATTCAACAAGTGCCTTAATAAAGGAACTGGACTGGATGTCATTGGAAGAGTGTCAGGGGCTGTATGTGGTGTATAATGCTGTTAGAATGGATATTGGCGAAATAATTCTGAGTGGTGTATGGAGCCTAAGTTGGCAATGACCACAATCTGGCATTAGACTTCAGATGATTAGGCCTGAATGGATAAAATATCCAAACACCCACTTTGACCTAACAATTTACGACAGTTCAAGCGTGGGTGCTATCTTCGGCGCAATAGAACTAGTGTCTGCACCTTTGGATACTTGTCGATGTGTGGGGATCTTCTATGAAAATGTGGGTTATGATGCCTGTTTGATGACCATGAAACTATCAGTTAGCTAAGAGCATTATCTTTATCGTGGTTACTTGAACAAAGCATGCAATTACAGTCAAATGTCACACTTGGTCCTGAATCCGAAGTTTGGCGTCAGATGGGAACATTTAAACCGAATGGAGAACTCTGCTGACACCTGATTGGTTGAAAAATATTTTCCTGGAGAATTTTCTTGGAAAACTGCAGTAGAACCACCTTAAGTGAACATTTTGGTAGCTGGAATCCCTGTTAATGATTAGGAGAAGACTTTGCGAATTTTTGGTTTACTTTAACACACGAACAAAAGGTAACCCTGTCAGTAACTGTTCAGAAGTTGGATTGGGAATCATTGGAAACAGAATGAAGTTTGGGGAAGTGCTGGGCGTATGTTGGTGATGAGGCTAGGGGTGGATCTTGGTGAAAGAATTAGGAATAGAATATCAGTAGAAGCTGACACTGGATTTCTTCTATAAGGGAGTGGGTAAATTTTCGATATCTCAACCTTGGCCACAGCCATTCTATGACGAATCAGCATGTTCTGTGCTTAGAACTGCCTTACACCAACTCGATTTTTGTCACATAGGACTGGCGTACTTCGATTCCACAGGGGTGAAATTATTAAGATTAACAGACGTATTTCGTCCCCCTGATTTATTGAAAAATAATTTCCTGGAAAAGGGGAGAATTTCCCTGAAAACTGCAGTAGAACCACCTTAAATGAACATTTTGGTACCTGGCTACTGATTAGCAGAAGACTTTGCGAAAGCACTGCTTTAGCGTGACTCGATTTTTATCACATAGGACTGGCGTACTTCGATTCGACAGGGGTGAAATTAGTAAGATTAACAGACGTATTTCGTTCCTGGAACATACGTGCTGTGCTGTAAAATACAGTTAAAGGTGGGTATATCTCTCTGTTTCTAGTCAATCACTGATGTGTCACAAGGGATTGATTGGAATTTTAGACAAAGTACAGCTAAGGACACTCAATTTGTGATTGCTTACGAAAGCATAACAGAATTGATACCTAGATTGGTCTGGATAGACAGACGACAAAGGTTTGACCTTGGTGGCAACAATTACGAGTGCAATGAAATATTTTATACCAATTGTGGTATTGCTATACTTTATCACAATAATTTCATTTTTTTTAACTTTTAAACGTCTCTCTAACAACGTGGTCTTTAGAGACGGGGAAAGGATGGGGAGCAAGGAATGGGAAGGAATTCGGCCATGTCCTTTTGAAGGAAGCAACCCGGCATTCACAAACTGGATTTCACATCTGCAACTTTGCATTAGGCAATGATATTCATGTGAATATAATTTAGTGGGCATATTTCAGATAAAATAGGTAGGAAAGTTAATGCCATAGCAATAGTTTTTTTTTTTTGTAACAGTTTAACGTCCCTTTTTAACAACGTGGTCTTTAGAGACGGGAAAGGATGGGGGCAAGGAATGGGAAGGAATTCGGCCATGGCCTTTTTGAAGGAAGCATCCCGGCATTCACCTGGAGTGATTTGGGGAAACCATGGAAAACCCAAATCTGGATGCCCGGACGGGGATTCGAACCGCCGTCCTCCCGAATGCGAGGCCAGAACGCTATCCGTTACACCACCACGCTCGGTCATAGCAATAGGATAGAAATGCACAAAGTTCATCGAGGTTGTAGACACATACATTAGGAAATCACTTCTTTGAGTTTAAAACATTAGTTGGATTATCGCTTTGTTTCATTGCATATAATTTAATAAATTAAAATAATGGCAGTGTGACAGAAATTCCCGAGTTATCATTAACGATTAATTATATTGGAATCCCACCGTACTGACCCTTATTTCCTCTTGTTATTCGCACAGAGTTATTTTTTGTGCAAAGCACCCTCTGCCAATTTTGAATATCAGAACTGAATTGTATAGACGTGAATTTGACCTATGCCAAGACATTCCGTGGTTCATTATCACGTTTTAAACGTAAAAGTTACGCTTTCACATGGTCTATTTTTTAATTAAATACAAAGACTCAAGCAGTTTTTCTGTTCGCCCAGAATGAAAACAAAATTTTCGATTTTCGTTTTGAAAACACGTTATTCTGGCGAGGGATTAGGCTACCATAAAAGATTCTTATATTTGTTCTACGAAAACTGACATATAATAATTATTCTCATCTCGTAATAATTTCTTCTTGAACCGCAGTGAATGCTGAAATATTTCTATGTATCCTGCTGGAATGCAGGACACATGAAGCCTGAGACTCTGCAATATGTATTGGACGCCCTAATTTCTTTGTCCGCCAGCTATGCTTTCACAATGGGGATGGCCTAGCTGTATCGCTCTGTAATGGAGCCATTTCGTAACCTGTCGGACTCCCGAAATATTTCACGCATATTGGTACACCCGCTCCATCTAGCGGCAAATGTCTTCTGCCGTGTGCTGACCTCTAGCGACAGTTATGCAAGGCGAACGCGCGATGTCTCGGATGAGCAAGTTCACACCTGTCGCAACGCGGCCGGACTCGAACCGGCGACCTTCGGCACACTCTAACCCCTACGCTACCGATGTCTGTCACGTTCACGTGAAAAATCGCTTAAGTATTTTTCACGATACAAAATATTTACTGTGTGTCGATAGTAGCCAAGATGTCCAGTGCTTGCTTAACAGGACGCTAGGAATACATATTTCGTCACGCTTAGTAACAGAGATAACAGTGTACACATTTCGCAAAGCGCGCCGGAAATAATGCCACCGAACGCCATCTAGCCGCCACCAAATGAACTAGAAATTAAGCCCTTGGGAGATGGTGCCATCTGCCAGCGGATCTGTGAACTAACGGTGCAGCGCCATCTATCCGCAGATCGGGGAACTAACGTGTGACGTCAAAGCCCGGCAGCTACCGCCATCTGTGCGACAGGTCGAGGAACTAACGTGTGACGTCATACGACCGGGCGGTGCGCTCGGCGGCCATCTTGGTCACACCAACGGGGAGCGGCCATCTTGTGACGTCACAGGTGTTCCAGCTAAGACAACCTCCTCCGGGCGGCCATCTTGTGACGTCACGGGTGTTCCAGGAAAGACAGTCTCCTACTACTCA
>CM061921.1:107992844-108287068 GCA_031002005.1 Vandiemenella viatica
ACGGTGGGCGGCGCCATCGTGGCTGCAGGGGGCGGGGCGGGTGACCTACTAAAGTGCTCCGGCAGGTAGAGGCGACGTACAGTCCGCAAACGAGATAATGACTGAAATTTTCTTGAGTAGCGGAATTTTGGCTACAGGTACATAATTGCGGACACTTGGGTACATGATTTGGGGTGGAGTAATAACAGGGACGCAGACGGAAATTGTCCGCAGGAAGTGGGATGGGTAAATAACAGGGCGGCGGCGTATAATCGCCTCTAATCGGAGGGCAGAGGCCGCACAGTCGGCGGCGCCTAATTATAGGGGCAGCGGCCGCAGGGGGCGGGGCGGGTGACCTAATTAGGGGAGCGAAACATCCATTTACTTCCTACTGACATCATATATTAAGAAAGATTTTTTTTTTTTTTAATTCAACCCTTAAAGGGAAAAAGTATCGATTGTTCTACAACGCATTTTTGTGTCACGGGTCATTTATCTCCCTTCATATCTAACAGATATAGATAAATGAGGTATCAAATTAAAGATTAACGTCTCCGCCGTGGTCACATTATGTTTTAAGAAAGGAAATTTCGTAATTCGACCCTTGAAGGGCAAATATTTCAATATTTCTAAAATGCGTATTTTATGTCTCGAGCCATTTATCTTCCTGGGTATCAAACCGAAATCGATAAATGAAGTAGGATAATGAAGAATAATGTCTCAGCTTTGCTGACATTATATATTAAGAAAGAATTTTTTTGGAATTCACCTTTACGGGGGAAAAAAGTATCAATTGTTCAACAACACATTTTTGTGTCACAAGCCATTTTTCTCCATTAATATCTAACCGATATAGATAAAAGAGGTATCAAATTAAAGACTAACGTCTCCGCCGTGGTGACTTATACTTTAAGAAAGGAATTTTTCGTAATTCGGCCCTTAAAGGGCAAAAATGTCAATTTTTCTAAAATGCATTTTTTGTGTCTCGAGCAGTTTATCTCCCTGCATATCTAACCGAAAATGAAGTAGGAATATGAAGAGAAATATCTCAGCTTTGGTGACATCATATATTAGGAAAGAATTTTTTTGTGAACTCAGCCCTTAAATGGAAAAAGTATCAATGGTTCTGCAATACATTTTTGTGCCACGAGAGTAGGAGGAGACTGTCTTTCCTGGAACACCCGTGACGTCACAAGATGGCCGCCCGGAGGAGGTTGTCTTAGCTGGAACACCTGTGACGTCACAAGATGGCCGCTCCCCGTTGGTGTGACCAAGATGGCCGCCGAGCGCACCGCCCGGTCGTATGACGTCACACGTTAGTTCCTCGACCTGTCGCACAGATGGCGGTAGCTGCCGGGCTTTGACGTCACACGTTAGTTCCCCGATCTGCGGATAGATGGCGCTGCACCGTTAGTTCACAGATCCGCTGGCAGATGGCACCATCTCCCAAGGGCTTAATTTCTAGTTCATTTGGTGGCGGCTAGATGGCGTTCGGTGGCATTATTTCCGGCGCGCTTTGCGAAATGTGTACACTGTTATCTCTGTTTACTAAGCGTGACGAAATATGTATTCCTAGCGTCCTGTTAAGCAAGCACTGGACATCTTGGCTACTATCGACACACAGTAAAATATTTTGTATCGTGAAAAATACTTAAGCGATTTTTTCACGTGAACAGACATCGGTAGCGTAGGGGTTAGAGTGCCGAAGGTCGCCGGTTCGAGTCCGGCCGCGTTGCGACAGGTGTGAACTTGCTCATCCGAGACATCGCGCGTTCGCCTTGCATAACTGTCGCTAGAGGTCAGCACACGGCAGAAGACATTTGCCGCTAGATGGAGCGGGTGTACCAATATGCGTGAAATATTTCGGGAGTCCGACAGGTTACGAAATGGCTCCATTACAGAGCGATACAGCTAGGCCATCCACCATTGTGAAAGCATAGCTGGCGGACAAAGAAATTAGGGCGTCCAATACATATTGCAGAGTCTCAGGCTTCATGTGTCCTGCATTCCAGCAGGATACATAGAAATTCACTGCGGTTCAAGAAGAAATTATTACGAGATGAGAATAATTATTATATGTCAGTTTTCGTAGAACAAATATAAGAATCTTTTATGGTAGCCTAATCCCTCGCCAGAATAACGTGTTTTCAAAACGAAAATCGAAAATTTAGTTTTCATTCTGGGCGAACAGAAAAACTGCTTGAGTCTTTGTATTTAATAAAATAAGACATAGACCATGTGAAAGCGTAACTTTTACGTTTAAAACGTGATAATGAACCACGGAATGTCTTGGCATAGGTCAAATTCACGTCTATACAATTCAGTTCTGATATTCAAAATTGGCAGAGGGTGCTTTGCACAAAAAATAACTCTGTGCGAATAACAAGAGGAAATAAGGGTCAGTACGGTGGGATTCCAATATAATTAATCGTTAATGATAACTCGGGAATTTCTGTCACACTGCCATTATTTTAATTTATTAAATTATATGCAATGAAACAAAGCGATAATCCAACTAATGTTTTAAACTCAAAGAAGTGATTTCCTAATGTATGTGTCTACAACCTCGATGAACTTTGTGCATTTCTATCCTATTGCTATGACCGAGCGTGGTGGTGTAACGGATAGCGTTCTGGCCTCGCATTCGGGAGGACGGCGGTTCGAATCCCCGTCCGGGCATCCAGATTTGGGTTTTCCATGGTTTCCCCAAATCACTCCAGGTGAATGCCGGGATGCTTCCTTCAAAAAGGCCATGGCCGAATTCCTTCCCATTCCTTGCCCCCATCCTTTCCCGTCTCTAAAGACCACGTTGTTAAAAAGGGACGTTAAACTGTTACAAAAAAAAAAAAAAAAACTATTGCTATGGCATTAACTTTCCTACCTATTTTATCTGAAATATGCCCACTAAATTATATTCACATGAATATCATTGCCTAATGCAAAGTTGCAGATGTGAAATCCAGTTTGTGAATGCCGGGTTGCTTCCTTCAAAAGGACATGGCCGAATTCCTTCCCATTCCTTGCTCCCCATCCTTTCCCCGTCTCTAAAGACCACGTTGTTAGAGAGACGTTTAAAAGTTAAAAAAAATGAAATTATTGTGATAAAGTATAGCAATACCACAATTGGTATAAAATATTTCATTGCACTCGTAATTGTTGCCACCAAGGTCAAACCTTTGTCGTCTGTCTATCCAGACCAATCTAGGTATCAATTCTGTTATGCTTTCGTAAGCAATCACAAATTGAGTGTCCTTAGCTGTACTTTGTCTAAAATTCCAATCAATCCCTTGTGACACATCAGTGATTGACTAGAAACAGAGAGATATACCCACCTTTAACTGTATTTTACAGCACAGCACGTATGTTCCAGGAACGAAATACGTCTGTTAATCTTACTAATTTCACCCCTGTCGAATCGAAGTACGCCAGTCCTATGTGATAAAAATCGAGTCACGCTAAAGCAGTGCTTTCGCAAAGTCTTCTGCTAATCAGTAGCCAGGTACCAAAATGTTCATTTAAGGTGGTTCTACTGCAGTTTTCAGGGAAATTCTCCCCTATTCCAGGAAATTATTTTTCAATAAATCAGGGGGACGAAATACGTCTGTTAATCTTAATAATTTCACCCCTGTGGAATCGAAGTACGCCAGTCCTATGTGACAAAAATCGAGTTGGTGTAAGGCAGTTCTAAGCACAGAACATGCTGATTCGTCATAGAATGGCTGTGGCCAAGGTTGAGATATCGAAAATTTACCCACTCCCTTATAGAAGAAATCCAGTGTCAGCTTCTACTGATATTCTATTCCTAATTCTTTCACCAAGATCCACCCCTAGCCTCATCACCAACATACGCCCAGCACTTCCCCAAACTTCAATCTGTTTCCAATGATTCCCAATCCAACTTCTGAACAGTTACTGACAGGGTTACCTTTTGTTCGTGTGTTAAAGTAAACCAAAAATTCGCAAAGTCTTCTCCTAATCATTAACAGGGATTCCAGCTACCAAAATGTTCACTTAAGGTGGTTCCACTGCAGTTTTCCAAGAAAATTCTCCAGGAAAATATTTTTCAACCAATCAGGTGTCAGCAGAGTTCTCCATTCGGTTTAAATGTTCCCATCTGACGCCAAACTTCGGATTCAGGACCAAGTGTGACATTTGACTGTAATTGCATGCTTTGTTCAAGTAACCACGATAAAGTTACCATAATGCTCTTAGCTAACTGATAGTTTCATGGTCATCAAACAGGCATCATAACCCACATTTTCATAGAAGATCCCCACACATCGACAAGTATCCAAAGGTGCAGACACTAGTTCTATTGCGCCGAAGATAGCACCCACGCTTGAACTGTCGTAAATTGTTAGGTCAAAGTGGGTGTTTGGATATTTTATCCATTCAGGCCTAATCATCTGAAGTCTAATGCCAGATTGTGGTCATTGCCAACTTAGGCTCCATACACCACTCAGAATTATTTCGCCAATATCCATTCTAACAGCATTATACACCACATACAGCCCCTGACACTCTTCCAATGACATCCAGTCCAGTTCCTTTATTAAGGCACTTGTTGAATATTTTCCACTAATAAATCTAGCTGCTATATTTTGCACCTTAGCATTTGATGTACAAAAAATGTGGTCTCCATACTACACTTATATATACAAGAAATGGTCTGACTGTGGGTTTATACCCAAGTCCTTCGCTTCTCTGGTACATCCCCTCATCACCCCCTCTGTTAAATGATTTTTATGTAGTGAAAAACGTGAGAAACACAATTCGTATGCCAACACAAACGGCAGTAAACTGTAAAGAGTACAGTGAAATGGGAGATTGCCAAAGCCCTGAAGCAATGGTTAGAAGCACACGTTGATGGTGAGCATAATTCTATAACCATATATTTTAGACTCAAATTAACAGAGGAAGTAGACACACGCACACACTTGTACATGCATACAGCGAGGTCGACAGAACTAACAGCAAGCATCATGGAAACGATGAAGTGGGGCAGAATTGTCGTTACCACTGATTAACTGGGCAGAACTATCGTTAAAAAAATCATCAGACAGACGAGTTTAAGTCAGATATCACAATACTTACACTTACATGCACAAAGAGAGACGCAGATATACATGTACAAGTCTACAGAAAGTTCAGGACAACTACCTGCACCAACCATGGAAACAAAAAAAGTGGTGTAGTACTTTCTTGCCCCCATGACTGGCTGAAAAACAGAACTCTCATTACATATCATCTGCCTGGCGAGATAGAGGGTGTGCAAAAGATGGCATGTTTTCACCATACACCTAAGTATTTACATCATAAATAGTGTTCATCACACACAATTGATTACATTTACCATCAATACGTTTCCCCCACACTGCAACCCTATCTGCCATTCATTAAGAGTGCCCCAGGTACCATGAGTTACAATAGACATTTGACTATCAGCAGATACCAGAACCCCTCATATTCATACTAGGTCTCAACCACAAATCCATACGTATCCATGCACAAGCTCAAAGAAACAGGAACAGCAAAATCATACATCAAGATAAATGAGTTTAAGGAAGGTATCACCATACTTACGCACACAGACACATATATCCATGCCTACAGCGAGATCAACACAACAACGAGCCCAATCATGGAAAATAAAAAGTGGGACAGAACCCCCATGGCTCAAGACTGACGAAAAAAAATCATCATTAACATGTGTTCCAAGTAACAAACTCCTCACATCAAAATCATATCATTTAACTCACACAACAGACCTCACTACCATCCAGTATCATGTGTGCTAGGTACAAAACTGTTCACATTAGCACCACCACATCTATCCCACACCTTAACCCTTACTGCCATTCAGTAACATTTACCCCAGGTACCACGAGTAGCAGTAGACATCTGGTCATCAGACAGATATCATAACTCCCATATTCATACTAGGTCTCAACCAAAAATCTGTACGTCACCTCACACAAGCAAGGTATCACCACATTTACGAAAAAAACACACAGAGATAGAGACGCATACACACGTTCATTTCCAGGCCTACAGCGATCTCGACTCAACAACTAGCCCAATCATGGCAACGAAAAAGTGGAACAGAACACGCATGACTGGCCAAAAATCATAGAAAGACACACATAAACACATACATACACACTAACATGTCAATGCATTCAAACAGTTCCATTCATCACCACACATAACTGGAGGAAAAAACTGAAGAGTTACAGGATGTGTGAAGTTTGAAATCACAGCCACATCTCTCCCACACCGCAACCCTTTTTTGTCATTTAGTAACATGTGACCCAGGTACCATGAGTTACAATAGACACTTGTCTATCAGACAGTAATATGTGCCCCCATGTACCACGAGTAGCAGTAGACACTTGGTCATCAGACAGATATCATAACTCCCATATTCATACTAGGTCTCACCCACAAATCCATACGTCACCTCACACAAGCATAAGTGCAGGAAAAACGAGATAAAGGAATGTATCACCACATTTACGCAAAAAAAACACAGAGATAGAGATGCATACACACCTACATTTCCATGCCTACAGCGATCTCGACTCAACAACTAGCCCAATCGAGGCAACGAAAAAGTGAAACAGAACACCCATGGCTCAAGACTGACAAAAAAATCATCATTAACATGTGTTCCAAGTAACAAACTCCTCACATCAAAATCATATCATTTAACTCACACTACAGACCTCTCTGCCATTCAGTATCGTTGGTAATATGTACAAAGCTAATTTCATAAGTTACCACATACATACAAGTAATTGCAGGAAAGGGTCCCGACACACGACATCCACACTGAGGTGTTAAATGATAGGCAGATGATAGTATGTCTTTCCAATACACCTCAGTGCTCACCACACATACTTGATTTTTTAATGTGCCATCAGTATACCTTGTGGCTGGAACTAAGCTCTTGGCAATGTTTGGCCAAAAGACATTTGTTAATAGTAGCTCATCAATCACAAATTTTGGGTCAACCTGCCCAAGCGGGCGCGGCGCGAGGTGGCCACCCTTCCTCACAGCGGACGCGTACATCGTGTTTTAGTAGGTCGGTATACCGGCGCATATTACCGCCTCGAGCGCAATGAAATTCCGGTCTTCAGTGCGGTCCTAAAAATGCGGTTACCGGTAATAGGTCCCGGTCGGGAAACTCCGGTAAACCATCGCGGTCCGCGCGGGAGACTCCGGTAAACCATCGCGGTCCGCGCTTTTAGACCGGAGTATTACGGTATTTCTGTCCGCAGTGGGGAAGGGTGGCCACCTCGCGCCGCGCCCGCTTGGGCAGGTTGACCCAAAATTTGTGATTGATGAGCTACTATTAACAAATGTACTTTTGGCCAAACATTGCCAAGAGCTTAGTTCCAGCCACAAGGTATACTGATGGCACATTAAAAAATCAAGTATGTGTGGTGAGCACTGAGGTGTATTGGAAAGACATACTATCATCTGCCTATCATTTAACACCTCAGTGTGGATGTCGTGTGTCGGGACCCTTTCCTGCAATTACTTGTATGTATGTGGTAACTTATGAAATTAGCTTTGTACATATTACCAACGATACTGAATGGCAGAGAGGTCTGTAGTGTGAGTTAAATGATATGATTTTGATGTGAGGAGTTTGTTACTTGGAACACATGTTAATGATGATTTTTTTGTCAGTCTTGAGCCATGGGTGTTCTGTTTCACTTTTTCGTTGCCTCGATTGGGCTAGTTGTTGAGTCGAGATCGCTGTAGGCATGGAAATGTAGGTGTGTATGCATCTCTATCTCTGTGTTTTTTTTGCGTAAATGTGGTGATACATTCCTTTATCTCGTTTTTCCTGCACTTATGCTTGTGTGAGGTGACGTATGGATTTGTGGGTGAGACCTAGTATGAATATGGGAGTTATGATATCTGTCTGATGACCAAGTGTCTACTGCTACTCGTGGTACATGGGGGCACATATTACTGTCTGATAGACAAGTGTCTATTGTAACTCATGGTACCTGGGTCACATGTTACTAAATGACAAAAAAGGGTTGCGGTGTGGGAGAGATGTGGCTGTGATTTCAAACTTCACACATCCTGTAACTCTTCAGTTTTTTCCTCCAGTTATGTGTGGTGATGAATGGAACTGTTTGAATGCATTGACATGTTAGTGTGTATGTATGTGTTTATGTGTGTCTTTCTATGATTTTTGGCCAGTCATGCGTGTTCTGTTCCACTTTTTCGTTGCCATGATTGGGCTAGTTGTTGAGTCGAGATCGCTGTAGGCCTGGAAATGAACGTGTGTATGCGTCTCTATCTCTGTGTGTTTTTTTCGTAAATGTGGTGATACCTTGCTTGTGTGAGGTGACGTACAGATTTTTGGTTGAGACCTAGTATGAATATGGGAGTTATGATATCTGTCTGATGACCAGATGTCTACTGCTACTCGTGGTACCTGGGGTAAATGTTACTGAATGGCAGTAAGGGTTAAGGTGTGGGATAGATGTGGTGGTGCTAATGTGAACAGTTTTGTACCTAGCACACATGATACTGGATGGTAGTGAGGTCTGTTGTGTGAGTTAAATGATATGATTTTGATGTGAGGAGTTTGTTACTTGGAACACATGTTAATGATGATTTTTTTTCGTCAGTCTTGAGCCATGGGGGTTCTGTCCCACTTTTTATTTTCCATGATTGGGCTCGTTGTTGTGTTGATCTCGCTGTAGGCATGGATATATGTGTCTGTGTGCGTAAGTATGGTGATACCTTCCTTAAACTCATTTATCTGGATGTATGATTTTGCTGTTCCTGTTTCTTTGAGCTTGTGCATGGATACGTATGGATTTGTGGTTGAGACCTAGTATGAATATGAGGGGTTCTGGTATCTGCTGATAGTCAAATGTCTATTGTAACTCATGGTACCTGGGGCACTCTTAATGAATGGCAGATAGGGTTGCAGTGTGGGGGAAACGTATTGATGGTAAATGTAATCAATTGTGTGTGATGAACACTATTTATGATGTAAATACTTAGGTGTATGGTGAAAACATGCCATCTTTTGCACACCCTCTATCTCGCCAGGCAGATGATATGTAAGGAGAGTTCTGTTTTTCAGCCAGTCATGGGGGCAAGAAAGTACTACACCACTTTTTTTGTTTCCATGGTTGGTGCAGGTAGTTGTCCTGAACTTTCTGTAGACTTGTACATGTATATCTGCGTCTCTCTTTGTGCATGTAAGTGTAAGTATTGTGATATCTGACTTAAACTCGTCTGTCTGATGATTTTTTTTAACGATAGTTCTGCCCAGTTAATCAGTGGTAACGACAATTCTGCCCCACTTCATCGTTTCCATGATGCTTGCTGTTAGTTCTGTCGACCTCGCTGTATGCATGTACAAGTGTGTGCGTGTGTCTACTTCCTCTGTTAATTTGAGTCTAAAATATATGGTTATAGAATTATGCTCACCATCAACGTGTGCTTCTAACCATTGCTTCAGGGCTTTGGCAATCTCCCATTTCACTGTACTCTTTACAGTTTACTGCCGTTTGTGTTGGCATACGAATTGTGTTTCTCACGTTTTTCACTACATAAAAATCATTTAACAGAGGGGGTGATGAGGGGATGTACCAGAGAAGCGAAGGACTTGGGTATAAACCCACAGTCAGACCATTTCTTGTATATATAAGTGTAGTATGGAGACCACATTTTTTGTACATCAAATGCAAGGTGCAAAATATAGCAGCTAGATTTATTAGTGGAAAATAGTCAACAAGTGCCTTAATAAAGGAACTGGACTGGATGTCATTGGAAGAGTGTCAGGGGCTGTATGTGGTGTATAATGCTGTTAGAATGGATATTGGCGAAATAATTCTGAGTGGTGTATGGAGCCTAAGTTGGCAATGACCACAATCTGGCATTAGACTTCAGATGATTAGGCCTGAATGGATAAAATATCCAAACACCCACTTTGACCTAACAATTTACGACAGTTCAAGCGTGGGTGCTATCTTCGGCGCAATAGAACTAGTGTCTGCACCTTTGGATACTTGTCGATGTGTGGGGATCTTCTATGAAAATGTGGGTTATGATGCCTGTTTGATGACCATGAAACTATCAGTTAGCTAAGAGCATTATGGTAACTTTATCGTGGTTACTTGAACAAAGCATGCAATTACAGTCAAATGTCACACTTGGTCCTGAATCCGAAGTTTGGCGTCAGATGGGAACATTTAAACCGAATGGAGAACTCTGCTGACACCTGATTGGTTGAAAAATATTTTCCTGGAAAAGGGGAGAATTTTCTTGGAAAACTGCAGTGGAACCACCTTAAGTGAACATTTTGGTAGCTGGAATCCCTGTTAATGATTAGGAGAAGACTTTGCGAATTTTTGGTTTACTTTAACACACGAACAAAAGGTAACCCTGTCAGTAACTGTTCAGAAGTTGGATTGGGAATCATTGGAAACAGATTGAAGTTTGGGGAAGTGCTGGGCGTATGTTGGTGATGAGGCTAGGGGTGGATCTTGGTGAAAGAATTAGGAATAGAATATCAGTAGAAGCTGACACTGGATTTCTTCTATAAGGGAGTGGGTAAATTTTCGATATCTCAACCTTGGCCACAGCCATTCTATGACGAATCAGCATGTTCTGTGCTTAGAACTGCCTTACACCAACTCGATTTTTGTCACATAGGACTGGCGTACTTCGATTCCACAGGGGTGAAATTATTAAGATTAACAGACGTATTTCGTCCCCCTGATTTATTGAAAAATAATTTCCTGGAATAGGGGAGAATTTCCCTGAAAACTGCAGTAGAACCACCTTAAATGAACATTTTGGTACCTGGCTACTGATTAGCAGAAGACTTTGCGAAAGCACTGCTTTAGCGTGACTCGATTTTTATCACATAGGACTGGCGTACTTCGATTCGACAGGGGTGAAATTAGTAAGATTAACAGACGTATTTCGTTCCTGGAACATACGTGCTGTGCTGTAAAATACAGTTAAAGGTGGGTATATCTCTCTGTTTCTAGTCAATCACTGATGTGTCACAAGGGATTGATTGGAATTTTAGACAAAGTACAGCTAAGGACACTCAATTTGTGATTGCTTACGAAAGCATAACAGAATTGATACCTAGATTGGTCTGGATAGACAGACGACAAAGGTTTGACCTTGGTGGCAACAATTACGAGTGCAATGAAATATTTTATACCAATTGTGGTATTGCTATACTTTATCACAATAATTTCATTTTTTTTTAACTTTTAAACGTCTCTCTAACAACGTGGTCTTTAGAGACGGGGAAAGGATGGGGAGCAAGGAATGGGAAGGAATTCGGCCATGTCCTTTTGAAGGAAGCAACCCGGCATTCACAAACTGGATTTCACATCTGCAACTTTGCATTAGGCAATGATATTCATGTGAATATAATTTAGTGGGCATATTTCAGATAAAATAGGTAGGAAAGTTAATGCCATAGCAATATTTTTTTTTTTTTTTTTTTTTTTTGTAACAGTTTAACGTCCCTTTTTAACAACGTGGTCTTTAGAGACGGGAAAGGATGGGGGCAAGGAATGGGAAGGAATTCGGCCATGGCCTTTTTGAAGGAAGCATCCCGGCATTCACCTGGAGTGATTTGGGGAAACCATGGAAAACCCAAATCTGGATGCCCGGACGGGGATTCGAACCGCCGTCCTCCCGAATGCGAGGCCAGAACGCTATCCGTTACACCACCACGCTCGGTCATAGCAATAGGATAGAAATGCACAAAGTTCATCGAGGTTGTAGACACATACATTAGGAAATCACTTCTTTGAGTTTAAAACATTAGTTGGATTATCGCTTTGTTTCATTGCATATAATTTAATAAATTAAAATAATGGCAGTGTGACAGAAATTCCCGAGTTATCATTAACGATTAATTATATTGGAATCCCACCGTACTGACCCTTATTTCCTCTTGTTATTCGCACAGAGTTATTTTTTGTGCAAAGCACCCTCTGCCAATTTTGAATATCAGAACTGAATTGTATAGACGTGAATTTGACCTATGCCAAGACATTCCGTGGTTCATTATCACGTTTTAAACGTAAAAGTTACGCTTTCACATGGTCTATTTTTTTAAATTAAATACAAAGACTCAAGCAGTTTTTCTGTTCGCCCAGAATGAAAACAAAATTTTCGATTTTCGTTTTGAAAACACGAGTGATTGGGCTACCATAAAAGATTCTTATATTTGTTCTACGAAAACTGACATATAATAATTATTCTCATCTCGTAATAATTTCTTCTTGAACCGCAGTGAATTTCTATGTATCCTGCTGGAATGCAGGACACATGAAGCCTGAGACTCTGCAATATGTATTGGACGCCCTAATTTCTTTGTCCGCCAGCTATGCTTTCACAATGGTGGATGGCCTAGCTGTATCGCTCTGTAATGGAGCCATTTCGTAACCTGTCGGACTCCCGAAATATTTCACGCATATTGGTACACCCGCTCCATCTAGCGGCAAATGTCTTCTGCCGTGTGCTGACCTCTAGCGACAGTTATACAAGGCGAACGCGCGATGTCTCGGATGAGCAAGTTCACACCTGTCGCAACGCGGCCGGACTCGAACCGGCGACCTTCGGCACTCTAACCCCTACGCTACCGATGTCTGTTCACGTAAAAAAATCGCTTAAGTATTTTTCACGATACAAAATATTTTACTGTGTGTCGATAGTAGCCAAGATGTCCAGTGCTTGCTTAACAGGACGCTAGGAATACATATTTCGTCACGCTTAGTAAACAGAGATAACAGTGTACACATTTCGCAAAGCGCGCCGGAAATAATGCCACCGAACGCCATCTAGCCGCCACCAAATGAACTAGAAATTAAGCCCTTGGGAGATGGTGCCATCTGCCAGCGGATCTGTGAACTAACGGTGCAGCGCCATCTATCCGCAGATCGGGGAACTAACGTGTGACGTCAAAGCCCGACTTCTGCCGCCATCTGTGCGGCCGGTTGAGGAACTAACGTGTGACGTCATACGACCTTGAACGCTGATTGGCTGCTCACTTCGTGACGTCATGCAATCCCTGGACGCTGATTGGCTGTTCCCAGAAAACAGGTACCCCTCCTACTAGGTCTCCTCCTTTTTAGTTTGCCATTCAGAACTAGATTAAATTTTTTTTTAAAACTTGAGTACAATATTTTTAAACATTTTATTACTTTTGGAAATACACTGTCTAGCACAGCTGTTCCAATATTTTTTTTCTTTTTTGGCCATGAAACCATAATTGATCATTCTTTTTGGCGAACGAATGCCCATTTTTATAATAACAAAAGTGACTGTACCTTGTAGTTTGAATATTTTCATGTTTGACTGGAAAAGAAACAGTAAATTATAAATGAAAAACAATTATTATTAGTATTATAAATCATCTATCGTACAATAACTATTTAGTGTGACGAATGAAATTTTTTCGTATATTTAATTTAATTTAATTGCAATGGAGCACAGGCTCCGGTGGCAATTTCCCTACACACCCATCTTCCCACTATCCTGCACCCACCTACATTTGCCCTCTACAAATTTTATCTTTAAATTCTTTCAAAGTTTTCGGTAAATTATTCATCATTTCTCTTGGTAACTCCTTCCAATCCCTGACACCTTTACCTAAAAAAAGAGAATCTTCCCACACCTTTGTGCCTGAAATCGAGTGCCAGCTAGTGGTCATGGTCATCTTTTCCCTTCCATGCACTACTTTTCATACCTATTGCAATATCTTTCCATGCCTCATCACCAGTATATGCCCTGCACACTCCCATGACCCTCCTCATCCTCCTCCTGTCTTGCAATGAATCCCATTTCAGCTCCTTTATCGTATCCGTCACTGATTGCATTCTGCGATAATTTCCAGAAACAAATCTAACAGCCTTTCTTTGCACCCTCTCCAACTCCTGTATTCCCATACTACCATATCCGAGCAATGGTCTCACAAAAGTTTTGTAACCCAATTCCTTTACTTCTCCCGTACATCCCCTCATCACTCTCTCCAACAAGTGCAGAACTTTGAAAACTTTTCCTACCACCTGTCCAATGTTCCCAGCCCAGTTAAGCTTGTTATCAAAAGTAATGCCAAGATATTTACATTTCAAGTCTTCAGCAAGCAGTTCTTTTTCCACCTTATATTCATAATTAACCTTTTGTTTTTTATTTTTGTATCTAATAAGCTGACTCTTCTTTGCATTTATCTTCATCCCATATTTACCAACCCAACTAGATATCCTGTCTAGATCACCCTGCAACTGTTTACAATCATCTATCGTTTTGATTCTTTTATACAGCATTATGTCATCTGCAAAGAATCTAATTTCAGATAGTAATCAATCAACACAATTATTCATTAGAATAATGAATAATTTACTTACAGTAATACTAGAATTAGACTTAATTTCTGACAATTGAACGCGAATATCTGGAGCAGCATCCAGTTTGATTTTGGTGCAAGCGTCAGGTGAAAACCCAGTCTCCCATCGGCAAGTCACCACATACGGAAGCAGAGCCATGCTAGCTAGCCTTCTCACGGCGCAGTTATGACTCTTTTCAATGAACATTTTAATTAATTCTTGGACGGAATTCTGAACCCCTGTGACCCTTCCACGGAACCCTAGAGTTCCGCGGACCATCTTTTAGGAACCGCTGCTCTAGAAAACTACAAGAAATGTCAGATAAAATCATCTCCAATCACGTCTACTAAAACCCACCATATGGAAGGACCCTCTCGGTACCGTGATGAAAATTTGATCTGACAATATTTACCAAGTAAATAAATTCAGAAACCAAGGAGAAATCATTCAACCTGCAGGACTAAAATGAGAAGCAAACGAGTGCATATTTAAAGTTCAAAAAACTTCTAACAGATATGACAAAAAATTTATCATCCTCAAACGCAAAGTTAAGACACAATAAAACAGTAATCAAAGCGGAATCAGCGGAAACTTTAACATATTAAGGAAAATCTTCGGCCCAGACTGTACCGTACGAAACTGGATGAATGAAATATCATGAGTTGTATCCGCATTCAGACAAAGACATACGAAATTCTGTCGTTCGGCCGATTAACAGAGTTTTGATTTGCCGTGCATGCAACTCTATCGTGGCTACCTTAACCAAACTCGGTAATCCTACCGGGTAAATGAGACAGTTTAAAGTGGAATCCGGACCACCGAAGCGTTCTAGTGTACGTCATACTGCACAACGAGCTGTGCCAGATATGAAGGTCGGATTAAGGGCCTTTCAAAATCCCCCGTCGAGACAGGGATACAAACCGGGGACACTTTGATCTCCAGTCAGATATCTTAACCGCTGGACCACCATGCCACTCGATGAAATCAAAACGGATCTCCAGGAAATTATAATCACAGGCTATATCATAAAGAGCAGATGCAATAAACCGTATATCAGAAGAAGAAACACATGAAAGGAGGAACGTAGGAATAACCTCAGTTATAGGATGAATAGATTTTAGCAAATAAGCAAATAAATCTGCAAAATAAGATCAATCTCTCCTCAGTTGGGTATAGGGGTGGCGCCGGATGCAATGCAATCAAATTAGAGCGTTGACACATAGCCCGGGCAGATGTCCAGCACTCGACCCTATGATTCCATCGTTTCCTAATGCACACTGGTATCGGTGCTAAAGATCTAATCTCAGTCACAACAATTCTCGTAATTCTGTAAAAATGAGCAAATACTAACACAATATTATAACAGTAAGCTGGTAGCCAGTAAACTGTGTTTGTAGTCCACAACAGCTGACTGTTTGGAAGGCAAAAAAAAAAAAAAAAAAGATTGGTGTGTAATAAATTTATTATTAGTAACAACACAGAGCAGTTTATACCATTATATTTTGATAATTTGCTAGGTTCTGACAAAATAATTTGACAAATATCCTCTCAAATAATTTACAATTATTTTTGCCCGAATACTTACAGCTGCGAGTGAAATTTGAAGCCTTTTAGTTATATATAATCCAGATTTTCTAAGGTAATGTTTGCTCAATGCTTCACACATCTTTTTCCGCCATAGCTACAAACTTACTGCACTAAATACGAGAAGGTTGGTACTGGCTCTGGTTTTGCCAGTGTGTGAGAAAATGCCATAACGATAGAAGAAAATACGTAACAAAACAACAGAAAATCATCATAAGGCATTTTTTAAATTTCCTGTTGATACAAACATTTCCTTCTTGTCTTACACCAAAATAAACAACTAATCTGCCCGCAAGCAACCTTTCAGTTTGTTATACTGCAAACAAACAGTGTTCGTTTTTTTCAGTATCATTAAAACAATCAGAAACTTTGAAAAAAGAGGCGTTACTGTTGATTTTCCTAATTTTTCCCTATAATTAAGAGTTTTTGATTCATTGGACCGAGCGTGGTGGGTGAACGGTTAACGTTCTGGCCTCGCATTCGGGAAGACGCCGGTTCGAATCCCCGTCCGGGCATCCAGATTTGGGTTTCCCATGGTTTCCCCAAATCACTCCAGGCGAATGCCGGGATGCTTCCTTCAAAACGGCCATGGCCGAATTCCTTCCCGTTCCTTGTCCCCAGTCCCATCCTGCCTCTAATGACCTTAGCCGTCGACGAGGCGTAAAGCAGTAAGTAAAAAAAAAAAAATCATTGACTTGCAAAAGGAAAAGCTAGCCTCTGGCATGTTTAAATTTTAAGCCTTAAATTGCGGAATAATGATTTCTATCAAGTCGTGTATATTCTGACTAATACGAACATCTAAATTCCAAACACTTCCTTCTGTCTTATTAGTCATTTTTTTTCTCGTCGACGTCGAGGTCATTAGCGTGGGGATGGGACTGGGGACAAGGAACGGGAAGGAATTCGGCCATGTGCTTTTGAAGGAAGCATCCAGGCATTCGCGTGCTAATAACCTCGATGTTGACGCGCCCTAAAGCAGGAAATGCAGGCATTCGCCTGGAGTGATTTGGGAAAACCATGGAAAACCCAAATCTGGATGTCCGGACGGGGATTCGAACCGGCATCCTCCCGAATGCAAGGCCAGAGCGCTAACCAATCACCCACCACGCTCGATATCAGTCTTTTTTTTTTAATCTGCTTAACATCTCTCTAACAGCGAGGTCTTTAGAGGCGGGATAGGATGGGGGGCAAGGAATGGGAAGGAATTCGGCCATGGCCTTTTGAAGGAAGCATCCCGGCATTTGCCTGGAGTGATTTGGGAAACCATGGAAGATATCAGTCATTTCATGATCGGTAACATGAGGTTTTATATTATTACCCTAACTGGACATTTTTGTTTTAAAGTTTTCCATTCTGATTCTTTAATACAGGCAGTGTGATATTAACACGTGAGCACCGCATGTTTTTTGATGACTCGGCGGTATTTCGATTCATCGCTAATAGAGTTGCTGATCTGGTAATATTAGCAAAGGTTGGTCAGATGGAACGTCGTATATGTGAATTCGCTTTAACACGCCACTTGACCTCGGTAGGAAGTAGTCTTTCCTATGTCAAGGGACTCGATCAGAAAAAACCATTTTCCCACCTCCTTCCTCATCTTGGTCGAATTTCTTTGATCTACAGTTCCTAGGTATTTGCGTAAATAGTAGTTATTGCGTTCTCAATTAAGTATCTGTAAGTTAGCTGTACTACTGATCCTCAGTTATAATAAAGAAGAAACTTTTGTTGAAGCAACTATTTATCTCGCTAAAGCGCATTGTACGACCCATATCTTGATCTAGTTTTCACATCGCAAGAACTGACGTCTGCCCACAACAAGGACAAACGTGCAATAGAACTTTGCAGTAGTCAGGCTACATCAAGAAAAGAAGAAGAGTTTTCGACGCAGGTCCAAGGCCTAAATTGTCCAATGCAACATTTTTTTATTAAACCTGGAGTGCAGAAGTGAGAGAAACTGCATTTAACACGCATCACCCTCTCTCCCATTACATTACACATACATATCACAAGTTCTTCATTTCGATAAGAGAACGTACTGGCATCACTAGGCAGGACAGAAATTGTCGCAGGATTATCTGACTGAGATGTGATGGAGCGTCGAAATATGAAGCCACGCTACTGGATCAGCAATCCAATACTCGGATAATTACTCCTCATTAATCGAGACCTGACGCTGCGTGCGATAAACTCGCGTTTCTGTCATTGCATTTAGGTGATCTCCCATTTCGATCATATAACTAACTTGCCGCTGCTTAGCGTATCAGTTTCCTATCTCAGACAACATTTCTTGTTAGCCGGAATCGTTTACTCTTGCGAAACTTTTAAGAGTAATATGTCATAAAATCTGATGAGGTGAGTGAGCAAAACATATCACAAGTCCAATGGCGCGTTCGGAGGACCCAGACATTGTTTTCTTTACTGATGTTCACATCGACTACGTGAAATTTGTGTAGAGAAACATAGCCTGAAACTTTTACTCATTAATATAAAAGTGAACAAGATCGTGTAGTAGTTAAATACAAGAAAGAAAAGATTACCACGTGTTGTTTTTATGTTCAGTACGCGGTTGATCAGACGTAAAGCAAGAATTTAAAAAAGTAGTTTATACTGACACCACAAAGACATTGTAGATAGACGTTCATTGTGCCCTTGTGGCCTTGCTTTCATTGTTGATAATATAAGTTTTTGCCACACAGTTATAGAAAACGGACTATACTTCTTAAACCATTATTAGCGTTACTGTGACAAGACCGTGCTGCACATTGTAGATCGTTAGTAATTTTGGTGGTTTGTTTTAGGGTTGTTGCGGATGTCATCTTTGCGGATGCGGTGCGGATGTTCAGTGCTTGACATCCGCAGATGCGAATGTTTTGCGGAAGCGGATGCGGATTTTAAAAATTAATTTATAATTATATAGATTTTAATATTTTATCAAAACTAAATTTAAATCAATCTTTTTTTTCCATAAGTAAATTCTATTGCCATATAATACTGCCATATTGATTTATTTGTTTCAACAAAAAAAGTATTCGATGATTTCAAAAGTGAATTAAATTATTTAGAAAACTAATGACGCGTCTAAAAATCAGTCTTTGTCATATGAACTTTGCGGAGTTCGTACCTTAACTAAATCAAGCGTCAAGCACAAGGCCACGTTACCGCGCATTTCCGCGCTCGCTTAGTGGCGTGGAAAGATCGGGGCTAGGAACGGGAAGGAATTCGGTCATAGTCTTTTAAAGGAAGCATTCGCCTGGAGTGATGTGGGGTAGTCATGGAAAACCGAAATCTGGATTCCCGGACGGGGATTCGAACCGGCGTCCTCCCGAATGCAAGGCCAGGCCGTTACCACCTACTCACCACGCTCAGTTTCGTGATCGCCACACACCTTCTTACCGATCTAGTGGCACATTCACAGTACAACCTTTAGGAACTAAGAGATCCGACTTTCGATAAAAGAACTCTTGATGGTCAGCGAAAGCCGTTACAGGTTCCTTTCGATTCGCTCTATATTTTTTTAACAGAAAGTAATAAGATTTTTATACATTTTAATTAAAAACAGACTGCAAAGATTCTGTAAAATAATAATAATTTCATGTGATCTAAAAATTCCAGTCACAGAGTTTTTTACGAGCCCCGCAGAACTCTTCTATCGTTGTCACTTTTTTAAAAAGAGACAGATTAATACGAAATTCGAATCACGGAGCGTCCCAGCATCTCAGCATTAACAAATCAAAGCTTTGCCAGAGGTGAATGTCAATTTTAAGACGCATGAAAATTACAGCTGAGACAGGGATTTAAACAAGGGACTTTCAGTTACCCCAATCGTATGCCGTATATATCTGCGTCAAGAGACAAATCTGGATGTAATAACAAATAAATATTTAAACATAGTAAAATCAACGTATTTTTTTTCTATATAATTTATTTTTCCTATCCCAAAACACAATGATTGAATACATATATTTCAGTACTTCTAAATTCATATGTTTGCGACGTATGATTCTGGTATGGCAGGTTCGCGGTTCAAAAATCCAGGTATCAGATGCAATTTTTACAGGCCTTAAAATCGACCTTCACGTCTGGCATAGCTTTGATTTTTTAATGCGAACACACAAGGACTTTACCTACATTTTACGAACATATGATGAACCTAAAGTGAGGCTGAAAAAAAAGGACAGTTTTCTAAAGCAATCAGTAAAGCTTTCTGAACTCTTCCAAATCGACCATCCCGACACTGGCCCGCACCGTCACATATTAAACCAAACCAATGACGGTCGACACACGGTGCAGTGTCTTATGAACTCACTTCAATCGAGTGAGCGACCACAATAAGAAAAGTGTCGGTCGGTGACAGTGCTGACTCGGCGCGGTCTATTGTGGCCCGACCTTTACTTTACATGCAAGTTCAAACTTGTAAATTCGTCACTTAGGTAATAGCGCCGTTTAGTTTATTATTACTTTTGTTGCAAGATCGTCAGAAATCAACCACTTTTTTGCTAGCTAAACGACGATGGGCAGAATCTCGAATAAAGAAAAAAGAATAATATATATTGCAATGTAAACAAAACATCCGCATTAAAAATTGCGGATGCGAAAGCAGATGGAGGATTTCACGCGAAAGTTCCGCACTTGCGGATGCGGATGTGGATATCCGTTACATCCCTAGTCTGTTTCTACTGTCGTTTTTTAAATTTTGTTATATTCTGGAAGGGAAGGAAGCTAACCAGAAAGCACGACTATAACGAAACAGAGTTTGAGTATGGCAATATCGTTCCGACTCTGTATGGTATAACCACTACCCAGTTATAACACTTTGTAAGTGTTTTTTAGGAAGGCCGAAACCCGCGCCTGTATTTCGGATTGCTTCATAAAATCACGGAATGAACGAGCAGAACATCCCAATGTCTGAAACTAAGATTCTCGTTATGGCCTCAATCCACAGGTCTTATTAATATCAACCGATTTCGTGTATTAGAAATCAATGACGAGAGGTAATGGTTAAGTTATGTGAGATATTGAAGCGTGATACCAATGAAACCATATAAGAGCGAGTTAAGCAGGGTGATGTGAACAGCATAGGAAGAGTTCCTATAGGACACATCTAGAGGAGCAAGCGGAAGCAGAAAAAGATCTTTATGGCCATGTCTACCAACATAACACTGTCGGTATTTTTTCATGGAGCGAAGCCAGTAGTGCAATTATATGGTTTCCTCAATGGAGAATCATATTCGTTCACAAAATTCTATCTAAAATTATGCTGTTTCTTAGATCAGAGGTTTTTTTAACAGGATTCGGCCTTTTTGTCCAGAGATTCACGTACGTGTTCCCTCAATAATTGCATTTTCATATGCTTCGCGTAGTAATGTGGTAAACCATATGGACGACCCATGACAAAAACCGGTATACATACATTCGCAAGGACCCGAACCAGTGTTCCTCGATACGCTACGCATGCTACGGGAGCTGGCAAATTAGTTTTAAAAGAACGATTAATAATGTTACGGCTTGCCAAGGATAACATATACTTCTCTAAGAGACATGGATGTCACCATCTAACTGTGAATTGCATAAACTCGTTTGTCCAGTTATTCTGGTTGTGTGTTAAAGCTCTGCCACTAGGCACAACTAGCTAGAGTTCAAAGCTCGGTAATGGACATCATGGATACAGCTTTCAGGTAGTTTTCCGTAATTTTCTCTATGAATGCATGGACGGTTCTTACTTTCCTCAAATACGGGTTCAGTGAGAAACACATTACTTCTCTTAGAGTGGAGCGTCTTTTATGACAAAACAGTTGTAGTGTAAAGCCATAATTTAAGAGAAATGTCTATTTTTACCTTTGACAATAATAATACGGTGTAATATCCCATCATTCGCTTTTTTATGGTTTTCATCTTGTCGACGTTGAGGTCATTAGAGACGTGGGAGGACTGGGGACAAGGAGCGGGATGGAATTCGGCCATGGCCTTTTGAAGGAAGCATCCAGGCATTCACCTGGAGTGATTTGGGGAAATCATGGAAAGCCCAAATCTGGATACCCGGACGGAGATCCGAAACCATATAATTCGCCTTTATGAACACGGATAACTTCTTAAAATTCAGAATCAAGATGTAAGCTATGATTTTCGTTGGAATTTGCAGCTTGTTTGCTACAAGATTATTAATGTAGCCTGGAGATGGTGGTGAACAAGAAAAGGAAAGGAAATCGCTCATGGCCATTAGAGTGGAATAATTTCAGCAGTGATTTTGGAATAGCAGAAAAAAATAAACTAATATGGCTGGTCCAAACAATGAATAAATATCCACTGGATTAGAGATGTAATTGCACCTCTTACAATACTGGGTAATGGGACAGAATTTTAGAATGAAGATAATATCTTCTTGCAACGAAAGGTAGTAAGATGTTAGCAATTTGTTAACAAAGACACGTTATGATGGCAGCAATTGCAGGGAAGTTTTTAATTTGGCCTTACGCCTCGTCCATGTCGAAGTCATTGGGGTGGTAAAGAACTGGGATAAATGAACGGGAAGGAATTCGGCCATGGCCATTTGAAGGAACCATCCTGGCATTCGCTTGGAATTATTTAGAGAAGCCACGGAAAATCGAAACCTTTCTGGCCGGAAGCGGATTCGAACCCGCGTCCACCAGAATTTTTTTTTTTTTTTAACTGCTTTACGTCTCTCAACAGCGAGGTCCTTAGAGACGGGAAAGGATGGGGGGGCAAGGACGGGAGCAAGGAATGGGAAGGAATTCGGCCATGGCCTTTTGAAAGAAGCATCCCGGCATTTGCCTGGAGTGATTTGGGAAACCATGGAAAACCCAAATCTGGATGCCCGGACGGGGATTCGAACCGCCGTCCTCCCGAATGCGAGGCGAGAACGCTAACCGTTACACCACCTCCCTCGGTTCCACCAGAATGCAAAGCAATAGTGTCACTGCTCCCCCACCATGCAGGAAAGTATGTGAAATAAGTTATGATTTATGTGTCGAATGTTCGTTTTTTTGACGTGAGTAAGGTTGCTGACAGGCTACTCTGATGGGTATTAATGGTATGAACTCCCCTTACATGGAGCCAACATATTACGTGTGGAATTAATCCAAAAAAAAAATATCCCTCAAATACGTTATTCTTGTGCGATGAGGTTTCTGTATGTGCCTTAAAATTAAATTTACTAAAAAAAAAATTCAGCAACTAGCAATTTAAAAATCGAGGTCGTTAATCGTTTCGAGAAATTGTTTTACGGATAATACGTATTAATCAAAAATAAGTCATTTGAAAATATATTATAATTTTAAAAAATCAGTCAGATTTTCTGTGAGAGTATATGATCTTTGTGAAAAAAATTTCGAAGTATCTTACTAAAATTACTTATTTTTTTTAAAATTGCAGTAGTTTTCTTGTAATCCTTAGAAGGCTACACATCACTGAATACACTGAAACAAATTTTTGGATGAGTTGTTTTGGAAATAAAGTGGAGGGAATTTAGCTTTTTGTGTTTATTTTTCGCTGAAATCTCGTACAATTAGTGTAATAAAAACAGAAATCATAACATTTTGACAGTACGTAGGTTGCCAGTATTCATTTGATATCCTTCAAGATTACATAAAGAAACAGTTTTCCGTCAACGTATCACTAAGCCACCCGTGATTATCTTTTTACAAATTTTAAGTTATAATCGTGTTATTGTTAGTAAAAACTAAATACTTCCCAATTATAAATTTTCAAAATAAAACAGAGCGTGGTGGATGAAGAATAACGTTTTTAACACGCATTAGGAAGGACGTGGGTTCGAATCCCTGTCCGTTAATTTAGATTGGGATTTTCCATGGTTACTCCAAATCACTCCAGGCCAGTCTCCCACTCTACCAGCCCTGAAGTACTTACTACGGCCTAATGAACCAATTATGGGTGAGACACGTGATTCCCCCACTCCACGCCTACAGTTCTATACTGACGTTCTGGGAGTCGCCATGACTTCCCGAACATGCAGACTTCATGTATAATTCTCAGGTACAGACTAATACATTTACTACCACTCTGCTGGCATAGGAAAGATACTCTAAGTGACTAGATTTTATTAGTGATATTATTGATTTGCATTACATGCATTATTTTAATGAATTTCATGTTTGTTAATGTCCTCCAGTTCCGCTGCTATTTCAATTGATAACACTGAATTCCTGTTCATTACTAGCTATAGGTAATAGCAAGACTGAATATCAGTGATCACAAGTCTCTGGTAAAACTAACTAGGGAGTGATTGATCAAATATCAAGTTTTGTGACATTCAACCGCTCGGAATATTACACTACTTGCATTTCATTCACAAATTACACCGACATTCTCTCAGCTATAATTTCGCATTTGGAGACGATTGCCCACGGTAAAGAGCATTTGTGTAGGCAAACAACGGAATGTAGACATCAAAAATCTAAAAAAGAACTTGCCTGCTACCACATGGTGCAGGATCCTTCCAGACTTATTCCTCTACAAATCCATTACAAGTAGTTTGTACGCATGTAGTGTAAACAGTTTCATCGAAATATAACGTATTGTACAACACCCTCGGCGTATTATTAGTTTGTTAGTTTAGAGCTCACGTCAGATCTTACCAGTGCAGAACGCTTAAACTACCAAACTTACTGTAATCGTTGGGTGAATGTGGGATTGGGGCACAGTTTGCAACACACATATTATAAAAGAAATATACAGAACAAAGATAATATGCTCTCGTGATACAGTGGCTGCTAAACAAAGTTGTCGCTAACGAATTTGTAAAACTCTAGACAGAATATACGCTACTAATATGCGTGTCGTTAATATGTTTAGAACACTTTGTAGCTTTGTGTTCTGTCTTAATGTTTTTATTAATTTGCCTAATTTTCTGCTGTATTTACTATCCTTGCAATAAATTGATTTTACAGTCAGAATTTATGTACTGTTGGTGTACTAATTCCGGTAATAATACTTCCCCGATGCCTGCTGCAAACAAGTACAGCAGTTATTTAACGAACTAGCATTACAAATCTGAATAAAATTAATGTTTTTTTTTTTTAAATTCTTACCGGATCGCAACGAACATAGTTTAATTCGGTATCAGCGTTCATTAGTCAAACTTGAATCTTTTGTGGCACCTTTCGTCTGTCATGCTTTTCATAAATTTTCATTAGTGGTCATCACATTCTCTATACTTCATTTTTTTACTTTGGTGTTTCATGGATCTTCTTCCTCTGATGCAGTGGCCGATTCCGGGTGTAGACGACCCCCATGGAGGGTGTACTATCCATGGGAACCCTCTTGGTAAGATGAAGAGGGGTGGCGTCATTCTCTTCCCCAGTGAGTGTTCCTGTGTGTTCTTGTATGACTGGGTGACTGGGATAGTGTTTTTGTTGTATGAATTAAGAGATAAATAAAAGATAGGATGAAACCATTCAGGCCTACTCTTCCTAAAAGACACCACAAGGGGCCGCCAGGCTTAACGTCCGCATCTGACGGACGAATCACCAACAACAGTGGATCATGACGTCACTCAGTAACACTGCGATTCAACATCGAGTTTCATCACAGTGCCTCAACCAACTGAACGGAAGGGGCGTTCCTTTAATGGATCACAGTTTGATAGTTATAACGAAGAAAGAAATTAGAATGAAGTCAGGTCTGTTCTAGTGGCCCGAGTCTTACAGAACATAAGCCTCTAACAGTACTCAAACTATGGCGTAACTTATTACCGGGGTGGTGGTGTAACGGCTAGCGTTCTGGCCTCGCATTCGGGAGGACGGAGGTTCGAATCCCCGTCCGGGCATCCAGATTTGGGTTTTCCATGGTTTCCCAAATCACTCCAGGCAAATGCCGGGATGTTTCCTTCAAAAGGCCATGGCCGAATTCCTTCCAATTCCTTGCCCCCCATCCTTTCCCGTCTCTAAAAGACCTCGCTGTTAGAGAGACGTTAAGCAAAAAAAAAGTAACTTATTTACGCAGAAATTTCTTCTATCTGCTCCAAAAACAAAGAAAAGGAAAAAAAAACATATAGCAGTGTTATGATGTAGACTTGTAGGTAATACGTCACCATGGCACAGCTAGTGAACGGGGCTGTTAGTTTATTTTCTCTCATCGCGACCGTTTAACACGACTCCTGTATCCACGGTGTCTATGTATTATCTCTTTGGACTCAAAACGAATCACTCTATCGATTGGTACTAGTCGTATCTATTTTTACTTATATATTGTAGTAAGATAGCGTCTTATAATTCAGTCTGCCGGTAAGGCTGCAGGTTAGAGAAGTCAGTGAATGAAATTAGGTTGAAGTTTGACGCCTTCTTATGTTAGGAAGTAACTGATGGAATTCGTTGCATCAGGTATTAATGTCTCTGGAATATGTCCCAGCATGCGACAAGGAGCCCGCAGCATGGGTGCAACTGTGGGATGGCTGTCAACTTGTCACTGCACGCGTCTTCCGACGGTAAACAAAAGTCGTCTGCTAAATAGACCTGTCGTCTCGTACAAAATTCGATTTGAATGTTCTGAACTTGTAAATGAGTTTTAATGAAAAATTAGCGTAACGGCGCCTTGCAGTACTCCAAAGTCAAGAAACGTGCTTACGCCTTTAGATCTGATAAACGAACACAGAAGTCCGTTGAACATACAAGCCGGATACGAGCGCTTTGGATCTGAAATTATGTAGTACGTCCAAATGGCGATATGGACAGAGAAGAACTCGAAACTTCACCACTCACTAATTCTGACAGACAAATAAGGCACAGGGACCGCCAAGAATCATTCAGCACCTAAATTACATTTCACACTTCTCGTATAGTAGTCCTGTACTGGATAGTAAACATATATGCTAGTTACGTGTCTAAAGATCCTACTTCGCCACAAGAGTAGTTTACTTTGTTTTTAATACAAGAAGCTAAAATAAAAGTCTACTATTAGAAGCTGGTTGTTGTTTGACGTTGACAGACTTGTAAAAAACATAGGTCTGGCGGTTTTACCTTAGAGATTTAAGGCCTCGGTTTTATAATGGTTCGTCGGTGAGATATCCTCTTCAATCCCGAGCTCATAATAAAAGTGCAAGAGAACTACTATTGTGTTATTTACTTTGTGTTAATGCTAGTTAACAATGAATGACCATAATTTTTTTTTTGAAACAATAATTAATTTTTTATAGATGTTATCATATATGATACCTCGGGAGTCAAGCAGGAAAATTATACACACAAATTTAGTGCTTCATGTTACTTTATTTCATGGAAAAAATATATGTCTTTATCTTTATTTCGACGAGCCATGTTGTACAGCTGCAGGATCCCAAGTTTCCAATCAGGGCTGCCAAAAGCAGAAGATCGAACATATGAGTGTGAGAAGCACGATGTATATTGCAGATGATACGATAGGCCAGAAAAGGTTCAGCCGTGCAGTGGACTGAGAAAAAATTAATTTCTGGAGGTATCATATATGATACCTCGGGACTGAAGAGGATATGTTATCTGGGGCAGGCGTTGGGATGGAAAACTGTCGGCTCACGGCGAAAACAACACTCGTAAAATTGGCGCCTATGTTTACCGCCGAAGAGGAGACCCAAACTTTGCAAACGGATAAAAATTTAATACTAGGAGCCAACCAAATAGGATAAAGCCAAAATTTTCTCGGGAAGGAAAAGGAGACACACTTTGTGTTGAGATACCGGCGGGAACTCGCTAGGAAGGGGATTCTGTGTATGTGTGCGAGGGGGCTTTTCAGCCACCTCTCAACATGGAGAGGTGTCGCATACACTCCCGCAACGCATTCCTACGCCTGCGGATGCACAGATACGTGCAACTGGCCGCGTCCTACGCAAACGCCAGCAAAACCAGATGATTCGCCGTTAACATGATCAACCAAGAAGCCAGCAGATGTATTAACATGAGCCATACTTTGCGCTGTAACTTCCTAAGTTAGAATCTTATATCGACGGGAATGACAAGAATTCTAGATGAGCCCGTAGATGAGAGTAGCATGTTTTCAAAATTGCATTTCTTCAATGGTTATGCCTAAATATAGGAGTTGGAGGGGGTGCAGAGAAGGGCTGCCAGATTTGTTTTCGGAAATTACCTCAGAACACAATCGGTAATTATTATGAGTTGGGTGGGATTCATTGGAATATAGAAGGAGGGTGAAGAGAGTCATGGTAGTGTACAAGGCGTATATTGGTGATGAATAATGGAGACATATTGGTGGTAGAATTAAGAGAGGTGCGTGGAAGGGTAAAGATAACCATGACCACAAGCTGGCGCTTGATTTTCGGTATAAGGGTGTGGGAAAATTTTGTTTCGCATGAAAGCCTGTAAGGGAATAGGATAAATTACCAAGAGAAATGATGAGCAATCTACCAAAAACATTGAAAGAATTTAAAGTTGAAATTAGTAGAGGGCAAAAGTTGGTGGGAAGAGAAAAAGATGGGTGTGTAGGGAGATTGCCACCGGAGTGTGTGCTCGATTTCAATTACACCAAATTAATTCACAGTGTTATGTAACTGAAATATAGTATATACTCATATCGATTTATTTTCACAAACTAAATTAAATGGACTGGTTTTGGGTTTTACCCTCTCCCTGCTTCCCTCTCTCATCCAAATAACACTATGTTGAACGTATACGCCTCCGCAGCCATCAATGTGTAAAATAACACTTACGATGAAATTCAAAATGGTAAGGCAACACGAAATCACAATAATTTCCCCGTAGAACTAGCTATCCAAGAATATTTTTTTTTTTAAATAACTGCAGCCGTTAGTTAATATTGTGGCCCAAACAACACATCACTGTATGATTGCATCACACATTGGCCAACTCTTCTATTATCCTTCCCAATACGGAGCTGTTGTTACAAATACTTTTGTAATCATTAAAGCAGCATATTAGCCATAAATTTAGTCAAATTTATCTCCTCAGTTATAACATCAACTAGGTAGCGGAATTTTATTGCCATATTACGTACTATGAAGAGACATAAACAGGAATGTCTACGATTACTTGGTGATGTCGTTTGGCAACTATGCCGCACCCTTATATGTAAATTACAGATCTGAAACAACTGGTGATATTGGATTCGTATGAGAGGTCTTTTACATTGAGAATACTAAAAAAAAATTACGATGTGTAGGAAAAATCTGTTGTGTAATTATACTTACAATAAAACTTTTAACCTTGTAACCCTTGCCATTTACAGTGATACGATAGTGTTAGGTTCGATTTTTATTTTTTGACACCGTGGAAAACATTAATTTACGTCATAATCAGGTATCTGGGCTAGTAGTGTGAAAAACGAATGTGGACATTCAGAGGACACAGTTACCGTAACTTGGAGTTTTGACGAAGAGTGGTTTTTGAATTTATTGACACAATGAATCGATTCGTTTAGTGAAAGATGATATACTCTAGCGTAAGGGTTTTTTTTCAGTCGTAAAGGTCAGAAAATTTTGAACACATCAATAATAAAGAAGCCATTTAACTAAAAAAAAAAATTCTTAATGTCGTGATTCACCGAACAAGCAACTGTGTTTAAATTGTTTCATTACCGGGTCCTTCTAAAATACTATAATTTATTCACTATACGTTAAAGAAAATTTCAAAATCGAAATCTCTCGAGCATGCGGCAAGATCAGTTGATCGTAGGTCAACGAATTTTCAATGGCGTAACGTGCTATCATTTTCAGGTTGCACCTGCTGACCGGCGTGAAGAGCGTAGTCCAGGACACGATTGCCGGGCTGGCGTCAGACACTAGTCATCTGGGGAAGCATTGTCCCCAGAGTATGGGGAAGTTCTTACAGGTGGTCCCGTATCTCCTTCCAGTTCAGCGGTTGATTGTCATTGCTGTGAGGTGGCATCATCGGGTGTGTCAATCCCGGGGTGGCTGAGTTTGCTAAGACCTGAGCCATTAGCAATGATTGCTGTTGTAGCAGCTGGACGATGACACTGAAGTTGTCGTGGTGCTTGCAGTCCGCCTGCTGATGTAGATGGTGGGATGCGGACTGCTTCTTCGCCTTTGCGGGTCGCTCAGATCCGGTCGAGTCTGGATGTCGGCCGGGTATCCTTGATGAAGGCACCAACTCGTTGGTGCGTGTCGCCTTCATGTTGGCGCGCAGGTTTCTCTTGGTGGGGCAGCCGCTGTAGCAGGCTGGGTGGGGGCCGGAACAGTTGGAGCAGGTGGGAACCCCGTCTCGCGGGACGCTGCACTCGGCGACTTTGTGTTTTCCGGCGCACCTTACACAGCGTTCCTCAGCGGTGCAGTCGAAGGCCATGTGCCCATGACCCTGGCAACGTAAACATTGTGCCAGGGCAAGCGGAGGCCGCTTCTTGGGTTCGAGTCGGACCTTGCGTCCTAGCATGGTCCTTGTGCGCTTCTCCCGCGGTACACGATCCGCAGGCTGGAACGTGTACAGCGGTAGACGCTCCTCGGTGCCTGGGTGGCGCATTTGATGGACAGCCGAGGCTGCGATGCCGCCGTTGGAGAACTCGGCAGCTACCACCTCCTCTGGCACATCAGCAGGCAGGCCCCGAACGACCATCTTGGTTGGTCGTCGAGTGGTCTGTGGGGAGTGGCGGATGCCACGCCCAGCCAGGTAGGCCATCACTCGTCGAAGTTCTGTTGGATGCTGCGGTAGTAGCCGCAGCCCCTCTTTCAGAGGGAAACAGGGGATATACTGGTTGACTTCTAGCATGAGTTCGCCAGCCAGGTGTACAAAATTGCCTTCATAGAAGGCGGTTATAGGAAGGACAGGTCCTTCTTCTTCTTGTGGTTCGACGTCTTTGTCTTCTTCTTCTAGTGGCTCATTGACGTCTTCTTGTTGGTCAATGGTCATATCTTCAGATGGGGGCGAGATGGACGTGCCCCCAACTGGAGAGTCTGTAGTAGCTGGCAACGAAGGCTGCGACGTCAGCGTAAGTTCTTCTTGTGACTTCTCTTCTTGATCCCCGTAGAAGCCTCTTCTTACTTCGTTGGCAAGCCAGTTTGGGTCTTGAGTTATTCTTGTTAATCTCTCCCTCCATCATGTCTGCTATCATCGAGTGCCGATTCACGGAAGTCCTCTCGCCATCATTGCGTGGCGGTGAGTGGGTCGAGGCTGCTCGCCGCTGTCTCCTACCCATGCTGTAGGCGTTTGCAGGGTCGACCAATAAGACACGGGCTCAGATGGCCGAATACGAGCCGCGAGTGAGTGCCGGGCTGGACCTGCCGGAGCGGATTGTATACCCTTCGATCCATCCCCTCCACTCCCGCGCGACGCTCCGATAGTGGTGGTGGGGATGGTACGATCCAACGCGTCGAGCAGTGATCTTCAGTCTGCATGCCACCTTCGTCTCGTACGGTGCCTTGGCTCTGCTGTTTGCAAAATACCGCCTCGACAGGTTGAGACCGGCAGGTCAGGCCCGGCAGTCTTGTCCTGGACTGCGCTCCTCACGCCGGTCAGCAGACGCAACCTGAAAATGATGGCACATTACGCCGTCGAAAATTCGTTGATTACGATCAATCGATCCACCGCATGCCCGAGAAATCTTCAAGCATCAGATTCGCCGAGAAAATCGACGATTACTGTACGTATTATTAGTATGAGCTCACTTATCATTACGACGTTGTACTCCTTATGACCTGTATGCATGCACTCTTTCGGATGGGAACGGTGTCATAAAGCCATTGTATCCTCTCCTGAGACAAGCTAGCTCAGAACTGTTGTAACTGGTCCAAGGTATCTTGGATACTGCCACTGGGACGGAGTTGACGTTCGAGGTGGTCCTACACATGTACTTTTGGGGACAGATCTGGGGATCTTGCTGGCGACGTAAGTACCGCAACATAACGCAGACAGTTCACGTGCCGTGTGTGGACAAGCATATTCTTGTTGAAAAATGCCAAAACGATACTGTCGCATGACAGGTAACACATAACGACGCAGATTGTCCATGGCGTACCGTTGTGCCATCAGAGTTCCTTCAGTCACTACCAGTTGTGACCTTATGTCATACCCCATAGCTCTCTGTACCATGCGCTAGGAGTAACACTGCTGTACTTCTCCAAATTATTGGAAGAGTTCGACATCTCCCCAAGTCGCCGCCATACTCGCTGACGATGGTCATCCGAACTAGTGCGATTCCTCGCTGAACTCAACGTGACGCCAATCTGTAGACTATCACTTTGGTATTCTTTGCATTCTGATAAAACTACGTTCCTCGTTTGCTTTCCATGCAGCTGTACTGATGTATTGTATTTGATTTTACTATTAAACTATCACCTTGTACTGTCTACGTATTTATGAAGCATGAGTTAAGTTATTTCAACGATTAATTGAATGAATAGAAGCGGATCTTTAAGAGATATTTAAATATTACTTTATTGTAATGAAACTAGTAGACTTTATATTCATTTGATATTATTAAAACATGAGGATGGTTGGAAATAAATTGTTGATTGCCATTGGTAGTTCTGGCGTTCTCTTTATCAAAGTAGTTACTGGGCACTAATTGGCGTCAGACATAGGCATGAATATAGTTGCACACTTTATGGTGTCCTGGCTTCGACGTCAGCTGCTGGCATGTCTAGGTCGGTGAATCCCACGCACTCAGTACCATGTAGTGGTCACCTCATCAGCGAATGATAGTAGTTCATTACGTAATGACTATCGTCTGTCCGATGCGCGTTGTCACTTTGGCGAATCCCGTTCTATTGCTCGCGTTTGCGTAACATACGAGGGTGTGCTATGCTTTTGTTTTTCCGATGTTCACCGGTTGCGTCTGTCTTCCATTAACAATGTCACGACGAAGGAGTATTACGGAGAGGATTATTCTTCTCGCCTTGTCCTCAACCAACAATGGCTGTCTCATCTTTCTGTAACAGGCTGTTGTTCACTCCTAAACTGCACTGCTGAAAATGTTCGTTACTGTTCTCATTAATTATTGATTTTTTCACACTCGACAACCATGGCTGTCATTACAGCCTATATGAGTAAGAGCAGAAGAACACAAATCTACCTTTACGCTGACCATTTAACTTTCATCCCGAAACACGAATAGAGCAACACTAATCCATTCTATTACATACCGTAATATATATATATACTTGTTGCTACGGATATTTGGCATGTTACGATCCCATAGACAAAATTGAGTGTCAGAAGTTGTGTGATGTGCCGCTAAGAGGAACTACCCTCTGTAAGAACATAAAAATATCACGACAGTGTAACAATGAGGCCGCGTTTACACGATGCGACTTAACTGGAAAGACAGTTGGCCGGACCGTCGGTGGTGGGGGTAAGAGAGTTGACTAGCATACTAGTAACAATTAGAACACAGTCCACTGTCAGGACAGTTCTCTACTCCTACATTGTGATCTTGTTGAAAATAGTAAGCCCATATTACAGAAAGGAATTAACATCGTAGCTAATTTGTTGATTATAATGTTGAATGATATGAAGAATAACAAAAGTAAAACGTAGAAAATGGTTAAAAGAGTGGATATAAAGAAAGAAACGCTTTAAATGCCTCAGCGTCTTTTTTGAATAAAGTTGCAAGTGAGAATGTGGAGAGTTACATCATAATTGTATCTCAATTTGATGAGTAAGACTAACTGTATCTCAATTTGAAGAGCTGTTGTGAAATATTTTTGCCGATACATAAAAAATTACACCGTTATGAAGCGATTTTTTGATAGCAGAGTCTCTAAAATCCTTCTTATAATTTTTATTCTTAAAGTTCCACAGAATTTCTTCACTTTCATGTAGTTCTAAAGATTTTAATGCCTCTGCTTTACTCCGCTAACGCGACTTGTTAGTTGTCGCCATCTTATTTGTTGAACTCGCACGCCAAAAGATGGTCGTGAACCGAGTGCAGTATCCTCAGTCAACTGTTTGTCTTGTACACACTTTGACATTAAATTTGGCCACCGCTGAAAAACAGTAGTGCAATACTGGCAAGCCAGTATTGCGTTACTGTTTCTTAGGATGACATTGATGTCAGATTGTGCAAAATAAGAGTGATAGAATTTTTCAGTGGCGGCCAAATTTATTGTCAAAGTGTGTACCTCTTGACACGAGGAGAGTGGACTATCCAGTGCTGCGCGCGCAGCAAGACAGTACACTCGTTCGTCAACTCGCACCGTGTAAACGCGGCCTGCGGGAGAAACGTATGAATGTGGCGTGCAGTGCCGGAGCTGCTCTCTCGTGAGTACTGGGAAAGCTTTTCTGACTTGATTATAGCTGCACGATATCAATTAACAGATTTTAAACACGGAATGGAAATTAACGCAATACACAGTCAGTAACTGATATGATAAAACGTTGTACTGGGAGTCGTTGGAATACAGGAGGAGAGTGAAGAGAGTTGAGGGAGTCCACTAGGTGGATATTGGCGAGGAGACTTCCAAAGATATTTGTCGTAAAATTATGAGTAGTGCATGGAGGGAAAAATATTACCATGGGCACTAGCTGGCACTAGATACCATGCATAAGGTAGTGGGTAAATTTTCTTTTTAGGTAAGGGAGTCGGAGATAGGGATAAAATACGAAGGGAACTGATGAATAAATTACCAAAAACACTGGAATTTAAAATCAAAATTCGTAACGGGCAAAAGTAGATGGGACGTAATAGCGATATAAGAAAATAAAAATACGATAATAATGAGAAGAAAGGGGCAAATAGATGACTAGGGAAATTGTCACCGGAGTATGGGCACCATCGCAATTTAATTAAATTAATTAAATGAAACTGTAGATGAGACTAGACGCATGGCGCATTCCATTTCGGAAATTGTTCGTGAATTCAACATTCATCGATCCACAACGTCTCGAGTGTGTTGTGGATGTGTAATTTTCGGAATTATTTCCCATCTTGGACGACGCAGTGACCGACCACGTCCACTTAATGACCGACACCAGCAACGTCTGCGTCTAGGTGTAAGTACAGACAGGTAACACAGCGTCAAAGAACAACGACAATCAATGTAGGAAAGACGACAGACGTGTCCGTGTGGACAGTGCAGAAAAATTTGGTATTTATGGGGTACAGCAACAGAAGACCGACGCAAGTAGCACTGCTAACAAAACTCCAATGGCTGCAGCGCCTGTCCTGTGATCAGTTGCATGCTAGATATCACGACTGTGGCTGGTAAGAGCTGGTGGTAGCGTTTGAGACTAGCGCATACCCCATGAGGGGAGTGCGGTGATTGGCAACCTGCTATTGTTCTCGGCGGTCAGATTGATTCAGTGTTTCGCAACCCAAGTAAACAAGGAGTCGTACGGTGATTCCCAACCCAGAGAAGGTAAACACTGGATCATAGTTCTGTTCGCTTGTCTACTCTTCATCACATTATCACACAACATAAGTTATCAGTTTTCACCATGTCGTCTCCAATAGTACATGTGTCGAGCAAACGATCGACGGCGATACTCTTGGGAAAGTGTCTTTTTTTAAAACAAGAACCTACGTTCATCGTAACGTATTGTGGGAGACTGAAAAAGTATACAATGTTGATTTTTTTAAACGGTTTGTGTGAAGAAAGTGGGGTAGCTTTTAACCCTGCTTGTATCACTGTAGACTTTGAACTTGCGATACACAACGCAGGCAGAATAGTTTTTTCTTTATGTTTGTTGAGGGGATGCTCGTTTCATTAAGGACTAGTGGTACCGAAAAATAAAAAATGGGGAAGAGTCGGCCGTGGATATTTGAGCAAGATTTCTATGGTGGGAGAATGATTCAAATGGTTTTTCGGTTTACAGTATCTTACACCGTGCGATGTTCCTGAAACATTTTCTATACTGGTAAATGAGACATCTTCAAACGTCTCTGAATGTGTAATTCACAAGTTACTTATTACAATGTTAGATACTGTTGTGCCCCTTTCCTCCTGAAATGTAGGCTTCACGTGAAGTGCAATCACCCCGCACAACCAATAGTCTTGAATCGTTGCATGCACATTATAATTCGCAATTTTTCCACGTCCACCAGAATATTTGTCTAGTTCTAGATGTACTGCGAGACATCCAGGTGGAAACAAGGTTAAAATTAATAGCATTACGCAGTTACAGTACCCAACGAAAACTTCGAGTTAATTTAAAAATTCAAAGACCATATGATTGAAAACCTTACGTTCGTAAGAGAATTTTGTATTTCTACCACAGTTAAGGTCAACCTGAGGTATTATCAAATCTGTATTTCATATGACGATGTTTTATATCATGATGTTTTATTGACTGTTCGCGTGGTTCTCGACAACTGAATACATTTTTTAGGAAATCACAAAAATTTTGTTTTATTTTACCTGCTTCACAGGTTGCGAAACACGAATATCGACTATTAGGACGTAGGTTGCGAAACACCGGATGTTTTAATCCGTGGTAATGGCCCTAGGTTGCGAATCATCGAACACCGGCCAAGAGGCCAGGGACCCATGCTGCCAGGAAGGACTATGCAAGCTGGTGGAGGCTCCATTCTAGCAGGGGTTGTGTTCACATGGATGGTTCTCTGGTCAAACTGAACCGACCATTGATTAGAAATGGTTATGTTCAGCTACTTACGGACCATTTACAGCCATTCATAGCCTTTATGTTCCCAAACAAAGATGGGATTTTCCAGGAAGGCAATGCGTCATGTCACTGGACCTGAATAATTGACGATTGGTTCGAGGAATATTCTGGACAGTCGAACACATCCGGGACATGATCGGAAAGCCAGATTGTGCCCAATTGTGTTCGCAATTGAAGGGACTTCCAGCAACTTGAGTCAGAGCCATGTCGGGATGCTGCACTTCACCGGGAAGATCGGAGTCCCACAAGATATTAGGAGGTATCCCATGATTTTTGGAACTTTAGTGTATTATAAACGACTCGTGGGACAGATATCAGTTGCGGGTCTTCGTAGCTGATAGATATCTGCACTGTCGTGCAGATACATTACGATATAACCTGGTTTCCAAATCAAACATTTTCTTTCGCTTCAACATTGATCGTCGAATTATCACGAGCCCAAATTTTACGTCAAGTGTTAATTAATTCCGATTTGCTAAGATGACTAAGACACTGCTAAAGCACAATATTACACTTGACCAGAACTAGTTCTTATCATGGTGCTGGTTGAAGTTTTTGCCATCTGATACAAGTGCAAATTTTGTAATATCCAACTGATGAACCAAAGGCTGCGGTTAAACACCGAAATACTTCAAAGACTGAAGTTGGAAGAAATATTTAGTGCTGATGCGCCAGTAAGGAAAATCAATAAAAACGAGTAAATATGGTTTGATACCGTGGAAGTATTTAAAAATTCGTTTCAACTTTAAAAAAAAAATACGAAGCGTGCTTGATTGACTCATTCAGGCCTACTCATCCGAATTACATCAATGAGTTGCTAACGATAGTGTCACTGCATACGCATTGAGGTTGGTATACTATCTACTGTGCACCGCCACTCTTATATTGTCAGCCCACTACCGAGTGACGAAAAAATTGTGAAGTACCGTGGCTGCAACCAGCTAACCACCTGCCAAGCGCCAGATATCTCAGTAACTAAACTGCGAAAGACACCAATAACTTCAGTCAAAGTTTCTTAATGCCTTAGTGCTAAATCGTTTTACTTCTAACAAACTCGCATCAAATTACCCTGCAGCTTACTTCGTATAATTGTGATCTGATGTAACTTCCAAGATAGAACGTTAGATAAAGTACCTCCCACCGACCGTGGTGGGTGAGTGGTTAACGTTCTGGCTTCGCATTCGTGAGGTCGCCGGTTCGAATCACCAGCCGGGCATCCAGATTTGGGTTTTCCACGGTTTCCCAAAATCACTCCAGGCGAATGCCGGGATGCTTCGTTCAACAGGCCATGGCCGAATTCCTTCCCGTTCCTTGTAGCCAGTACTTTCCCGCCTATAATGACCTCGACGTCGACGAGACGTAAAGCCATAAGAAAAAAAAAGTACCTCCCCAGATTCTGTATTCATAAGGACGTATAGCATAGGATTATTATTTATTTTATAAAAATGAAATTCTCTTCAGTACGACCTGTGTTCATCTCATATGTTGGAGTTATAACTAAAAGTTGTGAAGTTCGTTGGGTACATGTTAAGCGAAAAAGATAAATAGCGCAAATATTAATATTTTACATATTGAGGAGTGTCCACTTTGAACTGCGATAAATGGTTGGAATAATGACGTGGTATGAAGGAAAAATAATTTTTTATTATTTTTTTTTCGATTGTACCGTACAACGTGCGTATTATTTTATCAGTCAAAATTCTCTTGACCAGGCTGCGAATGTCACAAGACATTTAATTAAATGAACACGGAAATAGTCGGTGACCATCTTAGTGACTAGAGACCGCATTATATGCATTTGCATGTTTGCATATGCAATTGAATATTAAACCCTTTTTCATATTTCACCTAAAACCAAGTGATGATGCATATTTTCGCTATATTTACAATATTTTTCGGTAGTGTACCCAGTTAATAAATAAAATCTTACGTTATAGCCAGCAAAACCTACTAGCAGCACAGATCTTAGTCTACGACGACTCGCTGAAGAACTACGACCCACGTTTGGGAATGTAAATAAACTGATTTCAGTAACATATAAAGCGTTTCTTAAGGCATGTTCTCATTATAATGCCTATAAAAAAATGCCAAATGTGTCGTTACCTCCGGAACAAGTGACAACTCGAAGGGGGGACGTGGGTTGAAGCTGTACTGTTTTTCAATGAACATTTCGATCCCCTTAAAGGTGGAGTAAACGACTTTGATAGTGCAGAGGCTATGACAGTTTGTCAGTACAAGGAAGCATTTAACATTTCTAGTATTAAAACCATAGCTGTGATTAGCACTCATTTTTCCTACATACCAGCGAGTATTAAAAAGCTTGAAACGCAACTTTTGATGTTGACTGAATCTATTCAGTTAATGAATAAAATCCGCATTGCCAGAGGTATTCCTGTGTAAACTTAAAGTGAAGTTTGAAAATATTTTGAACAATAACCCCGGTTTTGAACCTTTATGTCAAATTGATAGTTATAATAATGGGATGGATGAACTATTTCCAGAAACAATGACTGATAATACAGCACCCAATTGCTAACACTGCCCAATTACAGCAGTGAATGTGGACCGGTCCATATACACTTATAAAAATATTTTGAGAGATGGAAGAAACAACCTTACTATTAAATATTTGGAACAGTACCCGATTGTTTACGTTTACAAAAGTAAATAATTGTTAAATATCGAATTTATAAATATGTTATTCAACTACTTACTAATTTCATGCTGATTTTGAAATAAAAAATCTAAAAAATTACTTTTTTAATAGTATAACGTTGCATATTTTGACACTCTTTAACACTTTTCATGCATATTTTAAACATTTTTATGCATATTTGCATGCATATTTCTAGCTTTTTGTGTTTCATACAATCCGGTTTCTATTAATGATAATGTGTAATAGCACGCTGGACAACAAAGCTACGGGGAGACGGCCAATCTTGCAGCTGGACACAGCTGCAATGCAAGCCACAATAGTCGCTTTTCTCGTGCGGCTGGGCATTAGAGTTACATTCTGCCAACTTACTTGTCACCGTCTGTGTGTTAAATATCAATAAGCGTGTGTAATGTTTTACTAGGTGAAAAGTGGGAGCCGTTCTAGCATTCGCCTAGATGTTTACGGTTCAAAGCCGTGCCTAGTGAATTGCGGTTCTTTAACACTGACGGATGATTTTGTCCTATTTCACAGCCTAAGCTGATTGTAGTCAAGAGGGGAATGGCATTGTTACAATGTTTCATCACTTTGGTATCAACATAAAACATTAAAGTCTCCCGTACGTTGATTATTCAGTAAGAGATAATTTTGAGGAGGTAATTAAACTTTGTTTACTCTAATCATCCTCTTGATTTCAACTTACTACACTCAAATTTACAACTGAATTATTTTATTGTTTCAAATATTTTGAAAGAGCCTCTGTAAGATTTCAGGAGGTACTGTTAGCAACAAATGAGGATTATTAATAAAGCAACAAAAAATTATAATAATTTAGATGATATAAAGCAAACCGAATGTTTGAAAATCACTACATTTAACGTTCCCATATTGTTTCCTATGTTTGAAGACATTGTTTAGTGAATATCCATCGCCATCACATTCGATGTGGAAGATACTGCACACCCCGCCCACGTTCAAACCCCCACTCCCCCCCCCCGCCCCTTTCCTTGTATCGGCCCCTCCTGATTTCTATTTTTAGGGGGTTTCCCGCAATCACATAGCCGAATTTCCATGACTCTAAAAAGGCCACAACATTCGTGATTGAAACTGAATGGGATAAAAATAGGAAATAAGATGTGTACCGTATTTCCTACCCTCCAGCTGAGAACAAGCGCTGCATTTCACTTATTAGAAAAAGCAACGGTAACTACTAATCGAGCGCTTTGAGTGAACGTTCGTGCTTTTAAATGACTACATGGCTCTTTATATATACAGTGCAGCGATTTTATTCTCTTGCCTGTACGCTTTTTGTGAAATGAAACGTTCCACACCAGCCGAAAAATCATTAAAAAAATATGCAAATTCCTGTATTGAGTTCCGAGAACGCTTCATTGTGTTATGACAAATATCGTTTCTGTAATATTTATACTTCTATTTTTCTGTAAATTATTTGACGAAAATATGGAATGCAAGAATATTTGAATAAATTAATTTATAACGATAATATGGTTGGGATTTTAGTTTACGAGTGTCATCCAGTACAGTTGAAACAGCTTTCGTGGCGTCCGCATAAAAGAATTTTTTCACATTGCCAATGAAAGAGGTGGCAAAGCATACGTGATGAACTAAAACCTGTTTTGCTTTGTTTTTTTCCTTTTTAAAATGGCATTCGGCCATGTTAGCCATTCAGTCAGCTCAATGTGTTTTTTCGTTTTCAATGTACAGATTTCATCCAAGTGTGATGGTTTTCTCTCTTTTGTAAAGACGACACAAGACGAACACAACACTTAATTAAAACCACCCATGCCCTCGGCCGGACTCGAACCGGCGACCCCTGCAACGCGAAGCAAGCACGCTACCCCTACGTGCCGGGGTCGGCCTGAAACCTGTTTCCTGAGCCTGATAACTCCTTACAGCTACCGCACAAGGATAGCATATTATGTCCATAATATGGTTTCCTCATTTCTAAAAGAAATACACACTCAAAATCACAAAAAACCAGAGAGATTCACTTTGTGTGCACAAGCAACAGCCTTTTTGGGGGGGGGGGGGGAAGGGGGGAGGTAGAACTAGCGTGGTGCCACTCCATTGCCTGTTGCTTTGATTTATTTTATATTCATAAACTGCTAACCTTCAAATTGGCTCAGTTGTTTATTAGCTATATTCCCGATGGAAGGAGTCTGTGGCCTGTTGTCTTAATAATATACCTACAGAACATACTAGCAGTAGTGATGCATAAGCAGGTGAGCCTGCATTTTATAAGATCAATTATTAGCTAGAGGCGTTAACCTGTGTTCTCTAAATCAAGGGCTAATTTTTTGTAGTGCGTAATTTCTAAGTCGAAAACTGAGGACAGTCCCACCTTTCACCTGAACAGCCTACAAAACGTAATCTGGATGCCCCATGTCAAGCTCGCGTTGTTTATATCTCACGCTAATAAATACCGTGTTAATAACTGTCAATTTCGAAAATCATTCTTATATACACAGACGGGAAAAAAAAATCCCAACACCAAGAAAAAATTATTGTAGAGTAATGAAATTTGGACAATGCATTTGTCAAGTTAACATGTTTAATTGATTAAATTTTCAAGATCACAGGTTAATTTAAGCTCAAGAAAATGCATTTCAAATGTGAAATACTGTTAAATTAATAGCCGGTGTAACCTCCAGAATTTTGAATGCAAGCCTGCAAACGTGAATGCATTGTGTCATACAGGTTTCGAATGTCACTTTGTGGTATGGAGTTCCATGCTTGTTGTACTTGTGCTGTCAATACTGGGACGGTCAGTGCTGGCTGTGGATGATGCTGGAGTTGTCGTCCAATGATATCCCATACGTGTTCAATTGGAGACAGATCTGGTGATCTCGCAGGCCAAGGTAACATGTCGACACTCTGTAGAGCACGTTGCGAGACAACAGCGGTATGAGGGCGAGCGTTATCCTGTTGAAAAACTCCCCCTTGAATGCTGTTCATGAATGGCAGCACTACAGGTTGAATTACCAGACTGACGTACAAATTTGCAGTCAGTGTGTTTGGTATAACCACAAGAGTGCTCCTGCTGTCATAGGAAATTGCTCCCCAGACCATGACTCCAGGTGTAGGTCCCAGTGTGTCTAGGCCGCAGACAGTTTGGTTGCAGGCGTTCCCCTGGCCTCCTTCTGACCAACACTCGGCCATCACTGGCACCAAGGCAGAACCTGCTTTCATCAGAAAACACAACAGATCTCCAGTGTTGGTCAGAAGGAGGCCAGGGGAACGCCTGCAACCAAACTGTCTGCGGCCTAGACACACTGGACCTACACCTGGAGTCATGGTCTGGGGAGCAATTTCCTATGACAGCAGGAGCACTCTTGTGGTTATACCAAACACACTGACTGCAAATTTGTACGTCAGTCTGGTAATTCAACCTGTAGTGCTGCCATTCATGAACAGCATTCAAGGGGGAGTTTTTCAACAGGATAACGCTCGCCCTCATACCGCTGTTGTCTCGCAACGTGCTCTACAGAGTGTCGACATGTTACCTTGGCCTGCGAGATCACCAGATCTGTCTCCAATTGAACACGTATGGGATATCATTGGACGACAACTCCAGCATCATCCACAGCCAGCACTGACCGTCCCAGTATTGACAGCACAAGTACAACAAGCATGGAACTCCATACCACAAAGTGACATTCGAAACCTGTATGACACAATGCATTCACGTTTGCAGGCTTGCATTCAAAATTCTGGAGGTTACACCGGCTATTAATTTAACAGTATTTCACATTTGAAATGCATTTTCTTGAGCTTAAATTAACCTGTGATCTTGAAAATTTAATCAATTAAACATGTTAACTTGACAAATGCATTGTCCAAATTTCATTACTCTACAATAATTTTTTCTTGGTGTTGGGATTTTTTTTTCCGTCTGTGTATTTAAGTCTTTTACTAACGTAGCTCTTCTGTTGTCCTTCCTGCCATGTTTTGAAGACAACTGGGTAGTTAATACAGTCTTTGTAATGCGCTTGACGACGGAAACTTGATATTGCAATTATTTTAGGAATGAAGACATGATGAAAGGATAAAATTATGGTTAATACACATCATAAAAAACATGAGGCCTGTGTAGTTGGTAGCGGTGATATGTTTGGTTGCTTTGCTGTGTAAATAATGAGAGAAGGTCTGTACGAGGCGCTCTCTTCGTCCCCTGTTGCTTTCATCGTGGCTTCTTCAGGCTTCCGTAACTGCACTGCTCTCAACACTAACTACTATACATGTAATACTACTATGAACTGTCAGTAAAAGAATTGAAATTTGTCATTGAAAGTAGTTAAATATCGCAAGGCAGTGACGTATTCTGGAATATCCTATTTACATAATATTTTTCCTTGTTGTTCCTTGTGCCCTTTCAATTACTACTTTTGTTGTTATTTTAAATAAACTAAGCAGTATTGCTGGATCATTAGGTGCAGTGATGTTGGCGTATTTCTCAGTATTACAGACAGTATATAAGGTTCATGTTTGAGCTTCATGCTGTTAATAATCTCATTTAATGTTGTAAATAGTTTTTCGTGAGCTTCGGCTAATAATTGTAATTAGTAGTTTTAGCAAGTTTATAGAGAATCTGAAATTGTTGAGAATGCATTTCTATTAGTATTAGTGTTCTTGATTGTTGTATAAAATGATGCAATATGATTAGAAGACGCCCAATCAGTCCTTTTAGAATATTCGACCATGATTTTTAACGGCTCATCGGCCTCGAAGTCATTAGAAGTGCAAAAAGACTAGAATCGCGAAATAATTGGGCAATGATCATTTTAAGGAACCGTCCCGGCATCCGCATGGGGTGATTTCGGAAAATCCTGGAAGACCGAAATCTGGATGGCCAGACAGGCTCACCCACCACGCTCGCTTAGCAATGTTTACTAATCGTAATAATCTTGTAGAAGAAGTGATCTTGGATTGGATTCATGTGTGGCGATCCAAGTGGTCAAATCATTCGCTGGAAATGTCCAGAATGTTCTTCGAACCAATCGTGAACGGTTTTGGCCTGGTGACATGGTGCATTGTCTTTCTGGAAATGAACGCGAAGATTATGAATGGCTGAAAATGGTCTCTAGTTAGCTGAATATAACCATTTTCAGTCAATGCTCGGTTCAATTTGATCGGAGGTGCCAATCCATGCCATGAAAACACAGCCCCATACCAGGATGAATGTGTGTGTCCTCCTGTCAACCTGGATCCATGACGTCATGGGATTGCGTTACACTCGAACCCTATATTGGGTTCTGTATTGTGTCTCATCTGACAAAACAACATTTTTCCGGTCATCTAGATTCCAACTGATGTGTTGAAGATCGCAAGAGTGTTCCTGCAGCCGATGATGTTTTGTTAGCAGAAGCCTTCGCGTCAGTCTTCTCCGGCCATAACCCATCAACGCAAAATTTAGCTGCACAGTTCACACTGACATGTACACTGATCATCCAGAACTTTATGACTACCTACCTACTGTAGATATAAACCCGTCCAGGAGATAGCAGCGTCACCTGGCGAGGAATTCCTGCTAGTTAGATAGACGCACGGTACATGTAGTATCAGTCACCGTGCCATCCGTGTTTAGAATGGGGAAGGCGCGCGATCTATCTGAGTTTCACCGAGGGCAGATTGTGATGGCCCGGAGGCTCGGCACGAGCATTTAGGAAACTGCACGACTTGTCGGGTGTTCGAGGAGTGCTGTGGTGAGTGTCTTCAATAAGTGGTGAAACCAAGGCAAAACCTCTTTCAAACCTCAAGGGGTTGGGCGGTAACCCCTCATTACAGATGTCGGACGTTGTAGGCTGGGCAGACTGGTAAAACAGGACAGGTGGCGAACTGTGGTGGAACTAACATCAGACCTTAATGCTGTGCAGAGTACAAGTGTGTCTGAACACACAGTGAACCGAACACTCCTAACTATTGGTTCCGCAGTCTACGACCCATGCATGTGCCAATGTTAACACCATGACATCGGTAACTACGACTGAAATTGGCACGTGACCATCGTTACTGGACGTTGGCGCAGTGACAGAGCGTTGCATGGTCTGATGAATCCCGATACCTTCTTCATCATGCCGATGGAAGGGTACGAATCCGTCATTTTCCAAGGTAACAGCTTCTTGACACCTGCACTTCGGGACGGAGACAAGCTGGCGGCGGCTCAATTATGCTCTGGAGAACATTCACGTGGGCATCCGTGGGTCCAGTTGATCTGGTGCAATGCACCATGACGGCCAATAAAGTATCGTACACTGGTTGCAGAACACGTACACCCCTTCATGATGACCATATTTCCCAATGCCCTCCTCCCTGGAATTTACGGGAATCAGGTGATTTGTGTGTGCTGATGTGGACCCAACTCCTTCCAGCGACATACCAAGGCCTCATTGCCTCCATGCCAAGAAGCGTCGCCGCTATTATCCGTGCCAAAGGCGGACATACCGGCTATTTGGTAGGTGGCCATAATTTCCTGGCTGATCAGTGTATGCGTGTCACCACTACCTGGATATTTTCATTTTCCTATCACTTGACGAATAATTTTTTTTTAAAAAAACTCCAGCCTTTTATATTAATGTCAAATGCACTGGATGAACATTCTTCGGTTGCATTGAAAGATAGTACAGCTTGGCTGAGATATGTTGATGACATACTTTGTGTAGTAGATGAACCAGAAGCCAGAGTTAACCAACTACACACAGGAATCAACACCATTCACAGAAACATAAACTTTACACTGGAAAAGAAATAGAAGGAAAACTCAGCTTCCTAGAACTCGCCATAACATCTCACAACAACCTACTCCAATTCGAAATATATAGGAAACCCGCCACAACAGATATGATAATAAGCTCTAATTCCAATCATCCACACCGAGAGTGGTGGTGTAACGGCTAGCGTTCTGGCCTCGCATTCGGGAGGACGGCGGTTCGAATCCCCGTCCGGGCATCCAGATTTGGGTTTTCCATGGTTTCCCCAAATCACTCCAGGTGAATGCCGGGATGCTTCCTTCAAAAGGCCATGGCCGAATTCCTTCCCATTCCATGCCCCCATCCTTTCCCGTCTCTAAAGACCTAGTTGTTATAGGAGACGTTAAGCAGTTTAAAAAAAAATCCAATCATCCACAAACACACAAGGAAGCAGCAATTAGACACATGCTCAACAGACTAAACAAAACACCACTAAACAAAGACAACTACACAACAGAACTTGACACCATCATACAGATAGCCACCAAAAATGGATACAAAGAAACCAGAATACACCAAATGAACAAAACCATCAAACAGCAGATACTAATAACAACACTAAACACTATACCAAATCCAAAACAAACAAATACAAACACCCACATGAATGCAAAGGCAATTAACATAACACCCACACAAGCAAAAACAGAAAAATGGCACACATCAACATACATAAACAAGAACACTCACAAAATAGCAAACATTCTGAAAAAGCAAGGACTCAGGATAGCATTTAGAACAGACAACTCACTACAGAAAAACATAAAAAAACACATCAAACAACAAATTTCACAATTCAGGTATATATAGATTAACTTGTAATGACTGCAATGCAGAATATATAGGCCAAACATGCAGGAAATTTGAAACCAGATATAAGGAACATTTAAGAGCACTAAAATACAATAACCACTCAACATTCACAGAACACCTACTAGAACATAATCACCAGCCCACAAACATAGAGTCAGACATGCAAATACTAACCATTAATAACAGAAACCACAACTACTAACATTTCAGGAAAACTACCACATCCACATAGCACTGGCAGAAGAAAAGAACATAATAAACGAATACACGAACCTGACGGACCCAACACTATACACAGTACTCAAAAACAAATAATAAACACAACCATACACCACATAAGAACACAGCCAAAAATAATAATACATCAAACTAAGCACGAACACATATTCAAAAGCGCATCACCCACCGAGTAAAACAGAAGACAAACGATAAACAAACCTTCTAATCAGCGATGTACAGTAACTAACGTAAGACATCAGATCTCAACGTATTACAGTGCTACGCAAATAATCGCAAAAATGCAACCAACATGTGTAATATATACTGCAGTTACAAACATAACTGATGCTAAAAGGCTGTACAATTATAAGCATGTGTGACCAAAGAAAAATGTAAGTAAGCTTAAATCTGTAACCCACAATTTCATGTTTCAATTCTAAAATAGAACAAATGTAATTATATGTATAAATACCCACAGACAGGACCGCTGAAGATGCTTCGCAAATGAAGCGAAACGCGTTCGGAAAATAAAACAACAATTTCAATTGCATTGGCGTTACAATTATTCATAAAATTGAAACTACGTATTATTTCGAATTTTTAGAATCTGAAAGAGCGATAAATTAGCGTGTTCACTATTTTGATACTACTAGAAACTATTCAAAGGACATTCCTGCTAAAAATAACATTGCAACATAATTTGCAGCAATTAATTTTACAGATATCATAAAGTAGCTACTGAAAAAAAAATGAAAGAAAAAACGATGCCATGAACAAAACTCGTGCTGATTATCATACAACTGTCAAAACCCCGTCGTTGCTTTAATCTTTTAGATTGTAGCAACAAAAGTCAAACACAAAAAAATCTCAAATTTCTCTAAAAGCCTTGGTATCTGGATCATAAATATATTTTTAGAAATTATTCATTTGTTTATTCTCCATAAAACTGACCAGGTTCAATAGGTTACCGTGCTCATAACCTAAAAACTGGACTTTCCACAAAATGCGAAGAGACTAAAATAATAATAATTGATGAAATTGCGATGGAGCGCACGCTACGGTGGCAATCTCCCTACACAACCCTCAACTAATTTTTACTTTAAATTCTTTCATTGTTTTTGGTAAATTCTTCATCAATTCTCTTGGCAATTTATTCCAATCCCCTACACCCTTTCCTATGAAAGAAAATTTTCCCTTACCCTTATGCCTCAAATGAAATGCCAGCTTATGGTCATGGTCATCTTTACCCTTCCATGCACCACTCTTAATTTTCTCACCAATATCTTTCCATGCCTCATAACCATTATAGTCCTTGTACACTCCAATTACTCTCTTCACCCTCCTTCTATCCTCCAATGAATCCCACTCCAGCTGCTTTATAATATTAGTTACCGATAGCTTTTTGCGGTAATTTACAAAGACAAATCTGGCAGCCCTTAGCTACACCCCCTCCAACTCCTGTATTTGATATCCAAAATGTGGGTCCTATACTACACCACCATTTCCAGAAGTGGTCTGACCAAAGTTTTGTACCCCAATTCCCTTACTTCCACTCCCCACTCTTTCCAACAGGTGAAAGATTTTGAAAAATTTCCCTACTAGCTGTTCAATGTGTCCTGCCCAGTTAAGTCTGCTATGAAATGTTATGCCGAGATATTTACATTTAGAGTCTTCAATAAGTAGCTCCTTCCCAACTTTTTAATCATAATCATCCTTTAGCTTTATATCTGTGTATAAGGTGGATTTTCTTTGCATTTATCTTCATCCCATGTTGACTCACCCAGCTAGTTATCCTGTCTAGATCACCCTCAGCTGTCTACAGTCTTCTATTGTTTTGATCCTTTTATAAAGCATTATGTCATCTGCAAACAATCTAACTTCTGATAGTAAACCATTAACGCGACCATTCATTAGAATAACAATGGTCCCAATACAGTACCCTGTGGAACTCCCATGTTGACTTCTACTTCTTTTGAAACTGCATTTCCTGCCGTAACTTTTTGCTTTCTACCTTTTAGGAATTCTTCTACCCAGCAAATCACTTTTTTATCAACAATAGTTTTTACCTTATTTAGCACAATTTTATGGCTCACTGTGTCAAAGCCCTTTGAAAGGTCTAATGGTACATTATCAACTTGACCTCCCCTGTCAATGTCATCAGAAATATCATGCATATAGCCTACTAACTGAGATTCGCATGAATATCCTTGCCTAAAGCCATGTTGCCAACTTGAAAACCACTTACGTTCCTCACAGAAATGTCTGATATTGTTGCATATTAATCTCTGCATTAATCTACCTACCACTGATGTCAAGCTGATTGGCCTATAGTTTACGATGCTATTTGTCACCCCTCCTTTATGGACCGGAACTACTATCGCACTTTTCCAGTCATCTGGTAAACAACAAATATCCAGATTCAATTTAAATAATGTTTCCACATAAGGTACAATGTCCCACCCTACTATCTTTAAGATATCTGTAATAATATTATCCAAACTAGCCCCTATACGGTATTTTAGATTCCTTAGTTCCTTCGTGATATCTTCATATTTAATTTCAAATTTTCTAATCTGCTCACTTTCAACTGTGCGGATAGGCTCGTTTTCTGATATAACCCGTACTGTTACTGAATTACTGTCCCAAATGGTCTCACTCAACGAGTTACCTAATAACTGCCTTTTTTAAATTCTAAGTTACTTCTTCTCCATCCTTATCTACAACTGTCTCAACACCCTCTCTTCCCCTCAGTTTTCTGTTTTAGCTACATAAATTTCTAGATGCAACAGTCAGGCGTCCCCCAGCACCAATAATATTCTTCATAAACTCATCCTTATCCAGTTTCTTTGACATTATTAATTCCTTGGTTCGTTGTTTCAAGAATTCTCTACTGCCTTGCTGTTTCTTAACTCTGTTATGTTCTCGTCTCACCAACCTCTTTAACCTCCTGGCCTCCTTTTTATAGTATGTAGGTTTAGTACTCTTTATTTTCTGTTTTTGAATAAACATTTCTTCACCTTTTTTATTATTTCCTTGGACTCTTCCCACTTCGTCTCCACTGTACTTGTGCCTTTCTTCCATTTAATAAAATATACCCTGAAACATCTTTTCAGTTCCAAAAGTTGTGCCTTTTTGTAATTGTATCTATTTCCCCCTTCAATTCTGGCCACTGGTTCACTGAATCCCCTTATATCCATCAGAAGTGCATTATGATCACTTATTCCTTCAGTTACTTGACACCCGATAAGGTTATCATCAGGCTTTATTAGCAAGATATCCAACATGTTTGGTCCCTTTTTTTTCAGCTCAACAACCTGTGTGAAGCCTCCTTCCCTAGAATTGTAGCACGTAACTAATCATTTTTTAACTGTGAGGAACAACTGTACACCATACGATTAAAATATTTCTGATCCTCCCATTGTAAAACGCATACGCTGCGAATGCATATGGAACCACGACTTCAGGCAGAAGTTGCTGATCTTATAGCAACAAAATGTTAAGAGGTCCAGATGTTGTTATTTTTCGGATAACAATCCAACATGCATAGGCGAACACTATCTGAAAGTGTACAGCTTGATATAACGGAAAATTCGGATATGTTTTTCTGTGATAAGTAAAAAGTAATAATGCCATCAGTAAAAGCATATTTCATTTGCGTTGTATAGAGCTGGATTCCACTCGAGCCGAAGGAAACAGTATTTTAATTCCTTGATAATAGTAGACAGCAGTCAAATAGCAAGCAAGATGAGTTGTACAACAGCACAGATGCGTGCCCGTAATGGCTTCCGACCCACAATGCATAATGTGTCCGATACACAAGTCTATTTCAGGACGGGAATACGTACTCGCGTCTTGATGCGAATCACGACTTCCAACACTGCGTCAGTAGCTCTGAAAAAATAGCGATCCTATATCTTTTCTTTATTATGGCTTTACGTCTTAGCGACGTCGAAATCATTAGAGGTGGGAAAGAATGGGGAACAAGGAACGGGAAGGAATTTGGCCATGGCCTTTTGAAGGAAGTATCCTGGAATTCGCCTGGAGTGATTTGGGGAAACCATGGAAAACACAAATCTGGTTGCCCGGACTGGTATTCGATCCCACGTACTCCCGAATGCGAATCCAGAGCGTTAACCACTCGCCCACGATGCTCGGTGATCCTATATCAAATTTCAAAAATTTTGAGTTAATTTGAACAGAAAGAGCGGAAAGTTTGAAAACTAAAGTTTAGTTCATATTAAATTTTTTGTGTTTTAATTAAGAAATATGGATGAAGTTTTTGTTTACTTTGAATATAAATGATAGATTCCGGGAATAGTATCCAGTAGAAAGATGATAAGTGAGATGGTGCAGTTCTAGAACTGGTAAGGGAAAAAAAATTACCATAGCTTATGGCTTTACGCCTCGTTGACATACATATCATTAGAGACGGGATAGGACTGGGCACAAGTTACGGGGAGGAATTTTGAAGGAACCATCCCGGCATTCGCCTGGAGTGATTTCGGGAAACCATAGAAAACTGATAACTGGATGGCAGGAGGGGTATTCGAACCCGCGTCCCCCTGAATGTGAGGCCAGATCGTTGAGACATGGCGGCAGACACAATCACCAGGTAAATATGACGTCACAAGAAAAGCAGCTCGTAAATGACGTTTCAGCCATCGACCTGCACACCCACCTGGCATCGCTGTGAGGTCGCAGTATTTAGGCCTTTAAACAAATCTAACCTCATCGACATGCTCAACGTGTTCCCGTAGTTATTATAACTATAACTTTTTTACAAATGACCGTCCCGAGCGTTATCTAGCATGGCCCTGGCTAAACTACGATGTTTTTTATGCTCCAGGTAATGGGCACGCTACCTATCGCATCTCCTGGCCCCCTGTTCGGCAGACTACCATTACTTTTTATGCATCAGGTAATAGTGGCATAAACTTCTCACGTGTTTAGGGCTTAATATTTTCCGTATATTTTTCTTTGTTCATTCCTTTCTTCCCCCTTTCCTTCCATCCCTTGTTCCCCACATCATTCCTTCCCAACTTCAGCTTTTCATATCATGGTTTCAGCCCCGTATATCAACTGCTTTCTTGCCTGAGATCTCTGGTTGCGTGACAACCGATGTACTGAGGAGATGTGATCTTTGTGTCGGAGTTATCGTCCGTCTGTTTTGTAGCATGATGTCTCGCCTTGTCTTCGAATAAAATTTCCATTTACTCGTCGGGTTATCAGTTCTTCTCTGTTGTAGTGACACAGGTGTCTAAGGGCTTATGTTCAGATAGAGTTACCACACTCCAGCATCACGTTATACTCAACAGAAATTCTATCCGAATATGTAAGTAGGCTCGTTTTCCGCTAATACCATTCTCCTTTCATGTCGAACATCGATTGCAATTTTCTTACCGAGCGTGGTGGTGTAAAGGATAGCGTTCTGGCCTCGCATTCGGGAGGACGGCGGTTCGAATCCCCGTCCGGGCATCCAGATTTGGGTTTTCCATGGTTTCCCAAATCACTCCAGGCAAATGCCGGGATGCTTCCTTAAAAAGGCCATGGCCGAATTCCTTCCCATTCCTTGCCCCCATCCTTTCCCGTCTCTAAAGACCTCGCTATTGAGAGACGTAAAGCAGTTAAAAAAAAAGTAATTTTCTAACTAAATTCATTTAATTCATCTACATTCCATCCATAATCAATTTTTATTTACTTTCTGGTCTGGTGGCTAAGTGGTTAACGCTCCGGCCTTGATTTGGATTTTCAAAGACCCTTAACATTATTGCTACCTCTGACATTGAAATTCACCAAAATGTTCCGTCGTTTAGATTCAAGATCAAACTTTAGGGCCCCCACACAGAGATTAATTATTGCGTCAGGATAGGCAACTGACACTGAGGCGGACTGCGCAGCCAGTAAGAAACTCTGTCCCCCAAGACCAAACGAAATTACAATCCGTTATTAAATTCCATCACGGATTATTCTGTTCCCGTCATTCAGTCTTTCTGCTAACGGGACAATGTTGACATTTATTCTCCAAAAGTCACTTACACCACTAGCACACACATATAGCTTTTTTTGCTTATGGTTTTACGCCTCGTCGACGCCGAGGTCATTAGAGGCAGGAAAGAACTGGGGTCTAGGAACGGGAAGGAATTCGGCCATGAAAGCATCCCGGAATTCGCCGCCTGGAGTGATTTGTAGAAACCATGGAAAACCCAAATCTGGATACCCGGACGGGGATTCGAACCCGTGTCTTCTTCGAATGCGAGGCCAGAGAGTTAACCACACACCCACCACGCTCGGAACACATAGACATCCTAACATAGACTCTGTTGCACTCATATACACAGACAACGCTACAATTATGCAATGCTAACTGACTATCTCAGTTATAACTGTAGTGATCCTAGAGTTAGGCTTCTTTCCCCATTATGGGAGGGATCAGGATTCTTAGTCCAGTTGACCGCTGAGGAGAATAGTGATGTCTTCAGGTTAGCAGACATGTTGTACCAGTAAGACTTTAAGGCTTTTTATAAAGATGGAAGCATTTTAAAAAAAAATGTGATAGTTAAAACTTAATTGCTATGCATCATTTCAGTAACAATGGAATGCGTTTACTGATCGCCGATGTGACTTTTGCCAAAGTGGATGATTTTACAAACTTCTCTGGGCTTGCATTCGGGAGGACGGCGGTTCGAATCCCCGTCCGGGCATCCAGATTTGGGTTTTCCATGGTTTCTCAAATCACTCCAGGCAAATGCCGGAATGCTTCCTTCAAAAGGCCATGGCCGAATTCCTTCCCATTCCTTGCCCCCATCCTATCCCGTCTCTAAAGACCTCGCTGTTGAGAGACGTAAAGCAGTTAAAAAAAAAAAACTTCTCATCCCATTATCAAGTAGAGAAGAGAATAATAGATATGAAATCTTAAATAGGGTTCATTAACTTAAGATAGTTGGTTATATCAGTTACAACAAGCAAAGGTTTCGACCATGGATAATACGGTTCTAAGGAAACTGTGGGTCCGGGGACTTCAAAGGGCCAAATATTATGTCAGCTGTGACGAAAATCTTCTGCGAGAACAGCTTTGTAACGAGGGCACGAAAATTCCTTCAAAGCCGGAGGCCTGAATGCTACTTTTCAGCAAAAACCTAGCAAAGGAACTGCAATTCCTTTCGCAACATTCTCTCCCTCTTATACTGAGGTAAACATTCAGAACACTGGTCAGCATGTAAACAGATATTAGAGGAAGAGACTCCATTTCCTTCAGAACAATACCGACAATTGAGGATTTTTTCTGACAAGTACAAAGTGAAAAGGGGCAGAAGTACAGTACGTCATTCTTGGTATATTTATCACTTATTTGGAAAAAATTGTTAATAATTCAGTGATGTAAACATGCAAATGTTAAAATCGTATAAGAATTATGGAAGTAGACTGCAGGTTAAATGTTTTAAGTTCCAGGTGCTGAGGTTCCATGTTCCGTTGTTTGGTTAGGCATTTTTCAATCCAGTACGTCATTCATTAACAGTTTCACGTTCCTATGCTAGATCCATGTGTTTATAACGTCACGTTTCGGTCGTAATTGAAGTAATGTGAATGCTGGTCACGAGTATACATTGGTTGTCAGAGAAATAATACCGACCGTTTTACTTAAATGACGAGATTAAAGAAAAGAAAATAGTAATTCTGCTACATTTTATGACCCTTTCAGGTAGTGATGTTGGGCTTTCATTTTCCAGGTGTGCTGTAGTGTTTATTTATTCAACTTAATCACTTTTGTTTGTATACATCAGCAAATAAAAACTGGAAAATTCTATTAATGAGCACGTACACAAAAAATCTATGAGAAGACAATTTGAGCCTAACAGCTAAATGTGAATATCATTATACACACTGACCTTCCATATGAAAACAACAATTGTTAGTTGTCTTGCAAACTATTTCAAGGGCATCGATAATATTGATATTTTAGCGTCAGGTTGGTAATGTAGGCATAAGTTAAAATCAAACACTACATACAGTATGCTAAAAACAAAATTTTACTTTGATGTTACTTTCGACAGTAATGATAAGTCATTCCTGCCCTCACGCGGGATCGAATCCCGATTCGTCAGTCCAGATTTGGATTTTGTATGGTTCCCCCAAATAACTGCAGGCAGATGCCAGGATGGTTCCTTCAAAATTCCATGGTAGAATTCCTTTCCGTTCCTTACCCCCAGTCCTTTCCTGCATCTAATGAGATCGACGAGATGTAAAGCCATAAACAAAAAAAAAATACTTATGAAAGAGATACGGAAATTTATATGCTAGGTGCGACAGATAATATCAGTTAAGAAAGTGTGGTATTATAGGGTACCAGAAGATATAAAACTAAACTTGCTTTGAATGCTGCTCAACTTTTTGCTATATCTAAAAAGGCCATGTCTAAAGTACAGTTTAGCGTAGGACACAGTTTTCGATGATTAATACTATGCCACGAGGGAGTTAAAGTATGACGCTAATGTTATTAGGAGATGCAGGTTTTTGGTAACCAAATGGTTTCACATTTCCACAGAAGTTGATTGTTTTAAGAAACGAACTGTTAAGTTAGTGGAAGTATAAGCCAATTTTCGACCAAAAATCTATATCTTCGAAGAGTATATTACCTGGTTAAGAGTTACGCTACAATCGCTACAATCGAATGAGTATGCTTGTTTGATTATGAATGACGATCATTCACATCACTTACAGATGTCGAAGACAATGATGAAATCAAGTTTTCACCAACAACACTTGACGGTACTTTCATTCGCGATAGTGAGCAGCGTTGTGGCTCAGTGACTAAGGCGTTTGACTGGAAATTGAAAGGTCCGCGATTCTAATCCTGGTCTCGGCTGGGATATTCAAAGGCCCGTAACCAGACCTTCACATCTGGAAATGCTTGCTGTGTAATGTGAAGTACACCAGATCACTTCCGTGGTTCGGATTCCCCGTTGAACTGTAGGTCCCCTATAACCCATAAGATTACCTCTCTAAGTTAGACATGTGGTGAATTGAAAACTCACTAACCCGTTGGTCGAACCGTTCGTGAAAATACCGGCAAACAATGCCATACGCAATAATGGTTTTCCGCCAGTTATTTAATTCATATTAAAATTGATCTCTACTTTATCACAGCCATAATTTTTTTCACATACTGTCCTTATATGTCATTAATCCGCTCAATCGATGAAAGCCGTTTTGCTAGCAGATGGTTTGAAGTCCCATCGTTCTCTACTGATAATCAATAACAGATGGACAACATCAGGATAACATCCAATAACAGAGAAAAGCTTTATAATGATATTCAGCGTTTCAACAAACTTTTTTTTTTAACTGCTTTACGTCTCTTTTTAACATCGAGGTCTTTAGAGACGGGTAAATCGTCACATTGGAAGTCCCTGTATCTATTGCCATGACCACTGTCTTACTCTTATTGATTTTCAGACCATACTCCGCAAACAGCTTGTTCCAAGCCTCCGGCATTTCTTGAACCTCATCTGCACTTTCACCACAAATCACCACATTGTTCCTTTTCCATACACTTCTTTAAATGTCTTCAAGATGTCATCCATCACAGCAATGAGGAGTAAGGGTGACAGAGTACTGCCCTGTTGTACTCCTCTTCTTGTCTCAAACCACTTTTTCTCTCCGTTGCCTATTTGCACACAGGCTTTTGTGTTTTCATACAGCATTTTAATCGTGTGCACATGTAAGTAAAAAAAAATAGAAATAAACAACTGGCAATTAGACCTATGTCAGGTTCCTACGCCAAAATTTCCAAAAACAATGTAATGATCTAGCTATAACGCAGATACACGACAGGAAAAGCAGTGGCGAGCGGCCCTCCTCGCAAGATATATCAGATCAGAGCGCTGCCAATAACAACCAATGGCATCGCATCATGCTCAGGGATGAATCGTGAACATCTTCGGCGAGTATGTTTTTTTTTTTAACTGCTTTACGTCTCTTTTTAACATCGAGGTCTTTAGAGACGGGAAACGATGGGGGCAAGGATCGGGGCAAGGAATGGGAAGGAATTCGGCCATGGCCTTTTGAAGGAAGCATCCCGGCATTTGCCTGGAGTGATTTGGGGAAACCATGGAAAACCCAAATCTGGATGCCCGGACGGGGATTCAAACCGCCGTCCTCCCGAATGCGAGGCGAGAACGCTAACCGTTACACCGCCCCGCTCGGTTTCAAGAAACAACTGAAACGATGTTTGTGTTGCACCAAGTCTTTCAGTGTCGTTTCACGTACGTTTTGCAGCTACGACACGATGACGTCAGAGCTGACATTCTTTGTCTGAGGCTTGTGGTCACGGCACGGCGTTCCGGAGAGAGGACAATATTCTCGGCTTCATTCTCTTCCGCATTTCCCAACGCCCCAGCTGGCCCAGCTACCTGCTCATCGATCTGGCGTTATTAATTGACTTACGGAATTTCGATGGCGCCAACATACACTGATGAGCCAAAAAAATTATGATCACTTCCACCCAGAGAATGAATGTTCCGGGTACGTCACGCGATAAGGAAACTACATAAGCGGAGCAGAGATACGTGGATAGTTATTCTAGCGACGATACGTATGGCAAATGTGGATATCCACTGATATAAGTGACTTTGACGAAGGGCATATTGTTATGGCCTTTAACTTAGGAACGAGCAGCTCGGAAACGGCAAGGCTGTTCAGCTAGCTATTAGCGTGTTACTTTAGTTGAAACCACGAGTATGCGACAATATAGTAAATCAGGGGTGGCCAATCCGTGGCTTGAACATTTTTCCGCCCCGCGAGATTCATCACACTTTTACAAAATATTTTTTATATTTCATCTTTAGTGTTATATATTTCTTTACAATGTGCGTTTAGTATCATTATTATTATATTATCTATGTTTACATGTAAGAATAACTGTAAACACAATAATAACTAATGTTTCAATTTTACACTCCAAAAAATGTATCTAATGGGGATATATAATTTTATATGCGGACCGCGGAGTTATGATGCACTTCCAGAGTGACCCGCAATATCATTTGGGTTGGCGACCCCTGTGGTAAACGTCCACGCCTCATCACAGAAAGTGGAGCTGAGAGGCTAGCCCGCTTTGTAAAGCAGGTATCATGCTTTACAAAGCTGTGGCAGATCTGACTGCAGAGTACAATGCTGGTGCAGGCACTAGTGTCTCGGAGCACACCAGTGTACATTGTTGAACATAAGGCTACGCAGCAGACGACACCTACATGTTCCTTCGACCCAACGACGTCGCCAGTTACGATTGCAGTGGGAATGAGATCATCGAGATTGGTCCGTGGATCAATGGAAACGTGTCGCCTGGTCGGATGAATCACGTTTCTTGTTACACCAGGATGATCATCTTGATTCGATACGCAGTCTTCCAGCCGAAGGGCTGCTCTAAACATGCACGGAACCACAGACACAGACCAGTATGGACAGTATTATGCTGTGGGGGACATGCACCTGTGCTTCCATGGGGCCGGTGGTAATGATCTAAGCCATGATGACAGCTGTGGACTACGTGAAAATTATTGCGGAAGAACTGCATCTCTTCCTACTTCATGTCTTCCAAGATGGCGATTGTATCTTCGAGTAGGATAACTGATCGTGCTGCAGTAGTGTGAGGACCATTATAGTGAGATCGCGTGGATGTCTTGGCCACCAAAGTGGCCTGATCTCAGTCCACTGGCCCGTAATTTAATGGAATTGCGAGACCTGTGTGTAGATACATCTGTGAAGAAAATCAGCTCCACAGTAATAAAAAATATAAAATAAGGAGCTCAGTTAGTCTAGATGAAAGGTTTACTTAATAATCAGCTTACGTGAAAAATTTCTCACAAGCTCTAAAAAACGCATTTAAACGTCTTTGTTATTGCGTTTTACCTTGTTGAGGAAGATGAATACTTCCTTTCCTATCTCATACAATGGCCTAGCTCACTAAGGTACTACGATGGTTTCTGAAATTAGCTGATTTAATGCTAAACATATTTTCATCGTTCGTGAGTTAGTTGAGGTGGTGTTGGTTATGCCTAACCAACAGCTTGTGCTTCAGAGGCGTGGGTTGAATCCCAAATCTCTCCACAGTTCGTAAAGTAAGAAGACAATCTAAACTGTAGAGTTGGACATTTTAACTTTAACTTCAGGTAGTGTATTCCCTGTAAAGTACCCATTCTCCCTAGTCTTCATCTTCTGCTGTCTCATATCTTCACTTTTTTTTATTTGAAGAAAACATCACTAGAGGCAGTATACCATAGTGTATGAAGAATTATGAGCACTCGTAACTTGAAGACTAAGCATTTGAATGTTGAAAAAGGGGAGATAGTTTGCATGAATACACTGCACTGCTTTTTGACTAGCTTCGGTGGAACGCAATCGCCTCCCCCACCGTCAAGATGTCAACTTCTTTCATCATTTTCATCAATGATTATATTAATTATTGTTGCTGACTGACCTAATGGCAAAAACCTAATATCGTTGCGATGGGCCCAGCTAAGTGATAAAACCACTTTAGTGGTCTATCGGTATGGAAAACTCAATCCTGGAAAAATAAAAACGCCACAGCAAATGTCACTAATATTTTTCAATTCATTATTCCTTAACTGTTCTTTGGACACTCGAGACGACTACTGGGTTCTAGAACCCTGTCTAAACAAAACCAAGGGACGCAGCAGATACGCTGTCACCAGTTCTGTTATGCCTCTCTGATCAACACCACAAAGGGCATAAAATGACTGCCTTATCGGTTACCCCCTGACCAAGCCGGCGTCATCTTACGTTATCCCTTCTATCATTTCTCATACACTCACTTTTACAACCATCCACACATTTAATAATACGATTTCAACAACATGTACACGGGGGAAGACAATGGTTAAGATTCCAACCATATTGCATTGTAATTGCTTTTCGACACAAGGTTTTTCAATCATCATCACCACTTTCAAGTCCTAAATATAATAAAAACTTAATTTCTGTTATCAGTTGCGATGTGCTATTTTACAGGTGTTTAACGTGTTTTCAGTAGATAAGACTGTTGAAAACGCTCTGTCCTAAGTGAACGAAATGACTTTCCATCTGTCTGCGAACAGTGTAAGTTTTATGCAGCCTGTTTTGTTATTCCGTTTTTTAAACATGGAGTTCTAACACCGAAATTGTTAATCACCTCATTATTCATCAACATGATTATGCAAAGCATAAATTCAAGATGGATGGAATGTCACGGCCTTAACGCACTGGACTATTAACTTCTTATTTTTGGAGGTGTGTTAATTGCAGCCAAGATAGCATTGTTGATTAGGAACAGAAACGAATTACGAATTGGCGTTTCTGATTAAACCATCCCAGCACTCGCCTGGACTGATTTCGAGTAAGCTCGGAAAACATTCCGGAATTGCTGGACCGGCGATGGAAACCGAGTCCTCACGAAAACAATGCCAAAACATTAGTGCTCACCCACCACGCTCGGTTCTTCAGAACAGTGGGAAAACGGATACGCATAAGATTGCATTGCCAAGAGTATTCCATTTTGTGGCATCTATTTCTATCACGTTTCCACAGGAACGTAAACTATCGTTGAACGTCGTACAGATCTAACATTAAATCACTTTTGGACTTACCACAGTACTATCTATCAGAGGCTGTGTTGATTGTGATTTGTAAATCCATTATTTTTTATGCGTATTTACTTTAAGTGTCCGATAAAACAATAGTCATTTACTTCTCTCCCAAAATTCAGTGTAACTGCATTGTTAGCTAAGGCTACGTTTTCGTTCCTAGAAGATGCTTCCATGTTGGCACTGGTGATCATCCGTCTGTCATCACTTTTTCTTCACTTCGTTATGTGAGACTCCTGGTTCACATAGGAGGCTGTACCGATTCTGTGAGCAGCACATTTCCATAGTGGTATGTGACAAGCCCTTTAATAGGCGTTCCAACGGAACTATTATTTAAATAAGACTTGGAGATAAGATGGGATGGTTGTAGATTTGATGTTTAATGTCTGGTATTTGCTTCTATAGCCTTTTTCCTCCAGTAACTCTCCAACCAAAAAATACAGAGACTTACTTCGGCATTTATAGTATTATTAGTGCGGATCACACACATACTGAAGGCGAGAGTAACAACCTCTGAGGGAGCAATATAACGTAAAAAAGTGTACACCTACTGAATTGCTCGACTACCTACGATTTGCCTCGCATTGCACCTAAATTGGTGGTATCTAAAGTTTAACATGCAATCCGAACAACCTGCGATTCGGGCGTGACTCATACAATCACAAACAATTTTTGAAAACCTTTGCTTCCACCGGGATTTGAACCAGAGACTACGCTCCAAACATCAGTCAGCAAGCGTTTTAACCACTGAGCAACCAGACCGCTATGTGCCGTTCAGTAATTTTTCAAAATTATATGACAACATGTATTATTTATACATAAAATGTATGCTATGTCCATTCTAATGCCAAATAGCATCTACTCTTCAAATTTGGTCACGATCGGATTAGCCGTTTAGCCCAAGAAACGTAACAGACAGAAACAGAGTGACAGTTTCTTTCGCATTTATAATATTAGTATAGATGTACAGCACACTTATAAAAATGATAATACACGAAAAATTCAAGAAACCCGGTTATATCGTAAACATAAGCACATATGGCGTGGAATAGACTGTAGCATAAAGAAACCGAAACACGACACCATCTACTGGATGGTTACCCAACCTTAACACATCGCCATCTGTTAGAAACTTATGGAACTGTAATATGGTGACTTGAACGCACAGATTGGCAGAGAACGCAAATACAAGAAGACGGTAGGAGATTACCCTGCACACAAGTTCACCAACAAAAAGGGGTCACGACTTATTGAGTTATGCCTGAGAAACAACCTCAAAATTATGTCCACCCCACTTCGAAAAAATCCCATCCATCATCTAGGGGAATTTCAGATTGATCATGTTGCAATATCATATGACTATCAAAAAGAAATTCACGATGTACAAGTACGAAGAGGGGCAAATATACAGGATGATTATAATTAAAGTTTAAGTTTCAAAACTCTCTAAAAAACGAACCACTGATTAGAATGACATCAAAATTGAATGGCGTATTATTGAAGAAGGGGGAAAGAACATGAATCAAAAAGCATCCATTCAATCGGTTTTTAATTGTCCTGAGGCCAAAAACCGCATAAAAAGCATCCATCCAATCGGTTTTTAAGTTTCACGAGACTGGAGTAAAACATGTTCAATATGCTGTCCACTGGTGTGTGCAACAAGATTAAATCGGGAAACAGCATGTTCCACAACCGATCGAAGTGTCACCGGGGTCAAGTTCAGATTGTGTTGCACAATGCGTGTCTTCAATTCAGCTACGTTGGCAATTGGAGTACTGAACACAACATCTTTCGGAGAAACCCGCAACTTGAAATCACACGGATTAAGATCAGGTGATCGGGCCGGCCAGGCTGTAGGGAAATGACGACTGATAATTCTAGAATTTCCAAAATCAACTGCTTCACTCGATTTGCAATGTGTGGAAGAGCGCCACCTTGCATTCATGTTCTTTCCCCTTTCTTCAATAATACGCCTTTCAATTTTGACGTAATTCTAATCAGTGGTTCATTTTTTAGAGCGTTTTGAAACATAAACTTTAATTATAATCACCCTGTAGATTCTGATCACTATTTATCCAAAATAAAAATTAAATTCACACCCAAAATAAAATTTAACAGAAAAACACCAGTGATTCCAAAATTCGATCTATGCAAAATCAAAGAAAAATGGGAAAAAGAACCTGCGGAAGACTAGCAGAAATTTCGGACTAAAATAATCAAAACCGTGAAAGAATTGTTACCTCTTCACAAGAAACCAAAGCACCCTTGGTGGATTCAAGAATGTGAGACCGCACTAGAAGAAAGAAAAAAGGCATTTCAAGATTACAATTGCATCTGAAGAAACACACAGTAAATTTCGGGAAGTTCGCAAACAAACATCAAAGATTTTAAGACAAAACAAACGTAAACATGTCAACGACCAACTACAGACAATCGAAGACAACTTCAAAAATTACGACACACATGATTTCTACAAGACCTTCGCGAACCAAATGAAAGGGTACTCACCACAGAACCTATGTTTTAGAAAACAAAATGGTAAACTTGCCCTGACAAATAAAGAAAACTGCCAAGAGCTGGTCACTTATTTTTCACAGCTCTTAAATTGTCCTCAACCCAAAAAGAGGTTCCAGAAAATACAATCTCAAATAACAACAGATATCACATCACCACCAACACAAGAAGAAATTTATGCACAGATAAAGAAACTTAAAAATAATACAATATTAGGAGAAGATGGAATTGTAGTCGAATTTTAAAAAAATTTAGGTCCAAATTCACTCAAAGAAATTGCACAAATAATCCAAAACATTTGGCAAACTGAAAAACTCTCAGATAATTGGAAGATTGCTCTAATCCACCTACTACATGAAAAAAGTAACATATCAGATGTAAACAACTTTAGAGGGATCTCCCTCCTACCAGTCACGAACAAAACTCTTTCAGTCTGTATTTTGAAGAGAACACAAGAGCAGTTAGAACCTAAATTAGCAGAATATCAAGCAGTATTCAGACCAAACAGGTCATGTCCCGAACAAATTTTCAACCTCAAAACCACAATCAAAATGGGAACCCTCAGACAAAAACCCCTAGTTTGCACATTTGTGGATTTCATAAAGGCATTTGACTCAATAGACAGGCCTTCACTATTCCAAATTTTAGAAGAAAGGGGATTAGATCAAAAACACAAGAACTCATAAAACAAACACTAATTGGCACTAAATCTAAAGTAAAATTCATGGGAGAGATTTCAAAACCCTTTGAAATTCAAACAGGTGTGAGACAAGGCGACGGGCTCTCTCCTCTTCTGTTCAACGTCGTTCTAGAACTCAAGAAGTGTAAGTGTTGGAAACCAATTCCACTTGACTTTCCCAAAAACATCCTCTATATACCATACCTCGCTTTTGCAGATGATTTGGCGATACTAGCAGAAGATGAAGAGACTGCCTTCAAACAGCTTGAGACACTCAAAGAATGTTCAGAAAAAGTAGGGTTACAAATCTCACTCGTGAAAATTAAATTCAAACTGTTCAAAGACAGAAATAGCAAGTTTGAGACCAAAATACGGTAAAATCAATAGGGTCCATACTTTAAATACCTCGGAGAATTCATCAAACCGACAGGCCTTGAGAAAATCTTACAGCAAAATCACCTCCAAAATTCATAAAAAGCGTTAGAATTAGTGCAAAACCTCTACAACAAAAACTCCACGTCAAGACAGACCAAAATTCGGCACTACAACACAATCATGAAACCAACAGTCCTCTATGCAAGTGAAACGTTAACACTTAACAGAAAACATGAAGAAAATAAAAAAAAGCAGAGAGAAAAATCATTAGAAAAATTCTAGACTCACTAAAGATGGTTACAGACTACAATCAATAAAACAACAGAAAAGTTTTAAAACATTGAAATTGACATCAAGAAATGGCGAATGAAATTCTTTGGTCACTTTAAGAGGCTACCAGAAAATCGATTGACAAAACAGATAATAGATTATGTAACTTCACTTAAAAATCAAACACCTTGGCTGAATGAAATTCGGAAGGATCTTAAAAGTGCAAACATAGGAGCAACAGACATCTTAGAAAGAGACATCTTCAGACACGAAGTAGACAAATGGGAAGTTATAACTCAGCAACCAAAGCAAAAACAATACCGACCAAAGTGGTCGGAAGAACGCAAACAAGCTTTCTCAGAAAGAATGAAAGCGTACTGGAACAATAAGAAGAACTCAAAGAAAACTTGATTGGATTATTTGCTTCACTTCTTCCATTTATTGGGAGAATTCGCCAATAATAATAATAATTTCGTGTGGTCGTAATGACCTGGTGACAGGGTTACTATTGGCTACGCATTCCGCCCCTGTAGAAGCTAGCCCACCACTCCTGCCAGGTACAGGGAACCTACAGTTTAACGTGCAATCCGAACCACGGTACCGTCCTGGAGTACTTCAAATTACACAGCGAGCTGCGCCAGAGGTGAAGGCCGGGATTCGAACCGGGACCATTCGATCTCCAGTCAGACGCCTTAAACACTGAGCCACCAGACCACTAGAACTTACAGAACTTGCAAATAATTACAAACCATTGTCCTATGACAAATATTTAATGAAAATTTAATTCGCATTAATAAATATTGAGGTCAATAATTGAGATAAAAACTATCCAATCTTTTAAGTTGAACCAAATTATACACAATAAACCAAATTTCATCAAAATCGGTTAAGTAGTTTAGGAGTTTATCTCGGACAAACATCGTGACGCGAGATTTTTATATATATAAGACAGTAAAATTACAGTTTAATGTTGATGTCTGTCAGGCCACCAAACGATGATGCAGGAAGATGTTTTCGCGCAGTTCTCCTTCCAGTGATGTTGCTGTAAATAATTAGAGAATGTTTAATCATACCACGAAATATATCATTAAATATATGATAAAAAATTCATTTTTGTTAATGTAAATGGCACGTAAAAAATAAAATAATTGATCGTTAATTCGTTTCTATTGTACTTCCCTTAGTAATTTTTGTAGAACAATAAAAATTCTATTTTTAATTTAACACTTTCATTTTACGACAGGGTTTTAGACTGCGCTATAGCAACAAAGGCCTCTACTTACATTGGTGATGCTCGCGCCACCATCCGTCATTATTTTACGGGCTTTAAAACTAGTCTGCAATAAAATGTTCATACCTTTTTTGAGGGTGCAGTTAAAATATGAATGCTGTTATTATTCAATGGAAATACACACGACGGACAGATTTATTTACTACGAACCTTATATATGGTAGAATCGGTTTAATGTTACTCCACTTCAATTCATGAGACTTTCGCATTCCGCAAAAATTGATTTTAGTAAAATAATATCCTTTCATTACATCTCTTTCTTTGTAAGAACAATTTTTGAATCATATTTTAAATATCTTTCTCACGCGTATTCGTAAATGACGTAAGAAGTCCTAAAATATGAATTTCTCAGGTGGTTTTGAAATACGAGACATCAGACCAATTAGCTCTATGGAAAATAGCGTATTAAATGTTTTCTTAAATTTCTAAGCTCCTGCAGTATAGAACGGGCGGCATTGAACAGTGGAACACCCATACACACTCTGACAAAAGGAAAATAATTCGATAAACTTACTGTTGATATTGACAGTTCTCGTGCACTTTGAACGGCAAGACGAAGAGTTTATGTTGATGCTAACACTACATCAGACTCTTTGTTTGACTCCGGCTTTTTCAGTTTGCTGGGATGATTCCAGACTTTCATTTTGTCACTCCAGGTAGCTCCCAACAGTTAGACAGTCCGTCATGCATCGCCCGCGTGATGCTGCTAGTGACGTCACTCAAAAATCGTAATACATTTTAAAAGACGTTAGTGTGAAACAGTCCTCCTATTTAATGTTAGGTTAATATTATTAGTTACATTTCATTATTAACTACTATACGTTCTCTACTCTATTCCCTTGTAGCTATCACCCAACGCTGAAAATTGCTTGAAAAGAAAGGCCCCAGATAAAAAGAATTCGTTATGACGTCAGTGCATCAAAGCTGGTTGGTGCCAGAGTAGAAGAAACTGTGGAGCTCAAAAACAAAAACATTCCCAAAAAAATGTTCTTTGTTAGTCACCAGTAGTATATGCTTCAAACTTTTATTTAAAACAGAAATATTATTTTGAATACGAGTAGGTAACGTAACTGGATACATGAATCGCATTCTCAACAGCCGAATACAGAATACTGTTAACTATCTAGACTCTCCTAACTAACCCATTGTCAATTAGTAAAACTAGATTAATTTCAAATCCCATCAGAATTACGTGAATGTAATATTTACAAAAAAAAAAAGATTCAGAAAGCCTTTAAATCATATATATTTTGTGACGAACCATCCTTCTCTCCCTTCATACGTAACCAAAATCAATAAAGGAGGAATGATTTATAGATTAAGTTTTCCGCTTTGGTAACATCATTAATTAGGAAAGAAATTTTTCTAATTAAACCTTTAAATGGCCAAATTATGATCAACCTAGGTCTCGGGTATGCGATAATTCAAAGAGTTAGGCTTGGATGGAGTGATCGCAGTACTGATAGCTAGCAGAGATATTGATAAGCTGTGTCTTCTGGAGTAATGAGCTTTTCGGATATTTTTGTTTCTTTTAGGGAAACTTTTCATCATTTGTAATTTTTTTCGTAAGATGTTGTGTGTTGCTAAGCACCTGTTTTAGTTGACACATATACCGATAGTAATCATCGTACATGATTCGAGAAATTTTCATACGGCGCACCTAGCGTTAGCAAAAATTCCAACTTTCTTTTTTTTATTTCTGAAAAATTCAGCGATTAATTACAAACGGTGATTCTGATTACTGCGATTCAGTAAGAACTGGGTTTCAACTGCGTTTATAATCCCTCTACGTGAATGAACGTAGTATGACCCCGTTATATCAAGTACAGCACATTTCATTCCTCTTCGTTAAACCGTTTGGCCAGGGGGAAAACAGGGAGTATTGTATTGCAGGGTATTCACACGCTGGACGTTAAACTTTTTCTGAGTGCTACATCTGTATAAATTAGGATTGTGCAGGCTAAATTGAATAAGAACGTTCATTTTATTGTAATTATAAAAATGATCTAATATTTCAGATTTTTCTTTTGTTGTTGCCAACGACCATTAATTGATAAGGGAGAGTTGTATCATTCTAGAACAATTTGTATACATACGGATTTTACTCGTGAAATTTTGACTGAGTAATCAACGATTAGATCATTACGGATGGGACGGGTAACAAAATGTTTGACGATAGTTTTACGTACAAAACTCTTCGTCTTCAAAATTTCTCAAAAGATTTTCCGTCGATTGTTATTTTGTTTATGCTTAAATTTATCTCCTTTTTTCACACTTTTTAGAGAATTTGTCGTTAAGACCACTGGAATTGCAGCCACCTTGTTGCTATTGGAGTTAAATATGAATTATGAGGAACCTATGATGGCTGTGTAGCGTAGCGGCACACTCGCCCATATCGACTGCAGCGACGCAAGGCGTCGTAAATTGTGCCCAGCCTGCACAAAGGCGCTGCGGCCGCCATCCGTCTTGTAAACTGCGCTATCTGCCGCCCGGAATAACAATCTCCTTTATTGATGCCCCCTGCTCTGTTTACATGGTAAACATAGAGTCGTACGACTTGCTGGCGCGTGACTAGCATGCACAACTCGGGGACACCACTTCAAATCCACGACTGTCCCCACTGATGAGTAATAAAGCACGGACTCCCTCGAATGCGAACTGGTCATTCAGGTTGCAGTACTCAGCTAGTCTCGTCACCTTCTTAAAAGCTACAAACAAACAATAAAAACCATATTTACATGAAGTCTTAGGCTGGCCTGCCTGAGCCAAACTTGCTTCTTCAGCCCGTAAGCTGGAGAATTCATTGTTGAAGTATTTGCCTAGTTGGCATTGCCTTCATTTTTACTGGTTGTATTTTTTTTCTTTTCTTTTCTTTTCTTTTTAGGCTTTTTTTGTTTAACCTTTAGCTGGTTCTTCTTGGTTGGCCGTATTCTTGCTTATTGACGATATTTACGGCGTGTCTTCATGAAGCGTTCTGGAGCTAGGTGTATCGGCCGAGCTCGTAATTATACTTGATACGAGTTGCGTCAGCAGCTCGATGATGTTATTCAGTTTCGGCCCCCACTGCAGGTTTGCTGCGATGTGTTCGCAGCATCTATGTCGACTCGATGTTCGGCCACGTGGGGTTGCGGTCTTCGCCTTCGTAGCTGGACGAAGCGGGATGCGGTGTCTTGACCGGCCTTCATCGCTGGGCGATGGAGCGTGCTTGGTTGTCTGACGGCAAACTGCTATGGTAGCTTGCGATGTTGAACCCTTTTCTACGGCTGAGTCCCCCTGCGGGTTGGGTGCCAACTCAGCACGAGCGGTTACTTGTCTCTTCTGCAACCATCGTTTCCTGCTGGGACATCCGCGGTAGCAGGCTGCGTGATGTCCACCACAGTTGCAGCAGATCGGATCCTTCTTTGGTCTGGGACAGTCTGCCGGTAAATGTTGTTCCCCGCAGCGAACGCACCTTTGCCTCATAGTACATTGCTTCGCGTAATGATTGAAGCGCTGGCACTTAAAGCACTGCACGATTTCTTGCGCCTTCGGCTTCGTGGCAGTAGAAGTAGACTTATCGGCAGATGCGGGACAGTTGTCATCTGTTGTAGAAGTTGTCTTGACGTTACGTTGTGGATAGTAATCCTTCGCGGGTATGTTCTCCTCTTGCAACATGTTAGTGACTGTCCTCCAGTCAGTCAGGTTACAGGGCATGATGATCAGTCCGTCTAGTTGCGGCCATGCGAGCAGTGGTAGATCGGTGCAGCGCTGCAGCCGGCCGAGTAGTCGGATACCATCACTGGTGACAGCATAGATGGGATAAGTTGGACCCTCTTCCATGAGAGGTTCATTGTCATCCATCTTGTCGGGAGATGCAGGAGATTCCGGCACTGCATCCGCAGCTGGCGTGAACTGCGGTGTCGTCGGCCAGAACCGCGGCGGACGCCGCATTGCTTCCTCCACCATCTCGTCCAGACGAGAATCGGCCTCGGCAGGCAGCCGACCACCGGCTCTTCTCCTGGCGACAGCTGTATACCGGCCACTCATCTTCTCAGTTGCGTGCTACTTGAAGTACGCTACACACAAGTCGAACGTGGAGCGAACAAGCTCTCGCTGACGGCTTTGAGGAAGTTCCTCGAGGACAACAACAAGGAAGGAGATGTATTGAGGAAGTTTCTGCAGGCAGCAGACGATAAGCAAGGAAATGCTACGAGGAAATACTTGAGACTGAACAACAAGGAAGTGCTCTGCACGGCAGACAGGGAAGAACTCCAGTGTGCTGCTCTGTGCTGGTTTCTCACTCGAGTGGAAGAGCTCTTACGCTGGCAGTCCAATGGACGCGTATTTACGCGATAAATGCTCGCGCGAGTACGCCCTTACACACGCGAACAGATCGCTCCAATCCCAACACAGGGAATGTAATGTGACTCCGTCCATTGTGAGCGCTTGAGTCGCGTGAACATACGCGAGGGCGATGATATCCGAAATTGTTTGGATTTCGTCGCGCGAACACGCTCTTCACGCGATGTATATTGAGAATATAACGTGGCCGATAGACCTGTTTTGAGCTCCAACAATCACGGAAACAATACTATTCGTTCAAAAACAATTAAAACTTATACAAAATTACTTGAAATCATTAGGAAACTTTTTAAATGAAAATAGAAAGTATATACAAAAACATAGCAGCAAATTTACGAAACCAAGCACTTCTAAAAAGTTCGAAATCTCATTCTGAACATTATGGCCCACATAACATTTTTAATTACGGTCCTCTAATATTCCATGGACTCTCTTGTTTTTAATAATTCACAACAATTTCATATTAACCATTTTAATCCATCAAAACACAACACGTCCATGGGATAATTATAAATATGCAACCAATTTCTTCGCTTCTCTCTCAAACACAGATTCAAATTATTATTTATTCCACAGGTTACCGACAGGATAATACACAAATGATTAGAATTAAAGAGCTGTACTTGCACTTTTACGGCGAGAATTCAGTACTGTGTGAAGCAGCCACATTCTGTATTCAGAACCTCTAGAGGTCGTGGCATAGAATCAAAGAGAGCCTCAATATGCTGCTGAGTCCACAAAGCATCGATAATGACTGCCGCAAGACATGTTCAATGGGCGACTAGTCAGACGAACGTGCAGGCCAGGGAATCAGTGGTACCCGTCGATCTGCGAAGAAGGTTTGCACATTCCTCGCCACATTTTGCCGGGATTGTCCTACTGAAATATGGCATGTGGAGCTGCCTGCAGGAGAGGGAGTGCCCTTTGCTCTAAAATCTCCCTGATGTAGCGGTTGCTGTTCACATTGCCCTCAATACATGGTAGGTGAGATCGCATGTTATAGCCAATGGCACCTCAAGCCACCAAGCGTTAGTCCGCCATGCCCATCAACAATGTAGACTGCCCGACGGTGTTCAGCACGGTAGCGTCTAACACATACGCTGCTATCACTGTAGTTGAAGCGGGACTCATCTGGAAACACTACATTATGCCAGTCAGCACACCAGTGACGACGTTGACGTGGCCATTACAGTCTGAGGCGTTGCTGATTTCTGGTCAATGGAAGCCGACGGAATCGCATGAGTGCCACCAGCCCAACCCTCAGCAGACGATGGAGACATGACCACACCTTTTGGATTGCCCCAGCGTCGAACACTGTGGACGAAGCTGTTCTGTCGGTTACGGCCATGAGAACAAGATGCGGTAATCGTGTGCTGTGGTCACATTGTGTGGTCCAATACCTTCACGTCGCTCTGTACGACCCTCTTCTATCCACTGGTCCCACGCATCACTGTCGTAGCAGCATATTCTGTACCAACCACAGTGTCACGGTATGACGACCCTGTTTCCAGGAGAACAATTATTCTGCCACGTTCGATCTCGCTCACGACGCTGACGAGGCATACGGGCACTTCCTGCACCGACTGAGCGTGGTGTAGCACTGACCTGTCCGGTCACAGGTCAGTTAGCCTATGTGCACGCCATATCTCTGTACTCTTAATCACTTATTATTGTTTCACTGTTCTACACATTCTCCGAGTTTTAAATGATTCAGACCAATAATTCTGGCTGTTGCAATTTTCACAAATAATAGTATAACTATGCAGCAGATCATCCAGATTAAGTCGTGTTAATAAACTTATATTATTTATCATCCAACGGATTTTCTCACGACAGTTCAAATCCGAACCATGGTGGTCCTAGCAGTGATCTCAGAGCAGAAGCCTTTGGTTTAATCTTGGCCCGATTAGTTTTCTTGTTCAAGTACTCCGCTTGGTCACGACAATAGTAAAGAAAGTGAACTGGGAACAATTGGGAGACAGGATCGGTTGAAGACAATTGTCAATGATAGCTGTGTGGATATCAGGCGAAACATTGGGGGTAATATCTGGAAGATAATAAGTGATCATCACCGTAAATTAACAATTTATATCGAGCCTAAGGGTGAGAGAAGTTAGGGTGTCAGTTAGACAACACAGTATAGAAGAAAATGATGGAAATACTCCAAACAGTGAAATATTTTAGAGAAAAATCTTCCAGATTTTTACAATCATATGAGAACTTAATTTAATTTTCGTTCACTTTATATGATTTCCGTTGTTATCTTCATTGACCTATATGATCTTACACTGCTTTGACGAAGGAATTAAGACACAGTCTCAACGAAAATGGTTGCAACCACAGACCTAACATACTGATCGTCCCGATGCCACCGCAGGGACGTTCTCCAAGAGTTACACAACACATTAACACTCATCACACGGTGTATTGCTTGCTCTAGCCGCGTGAGGTCAGGGGACGAATGACACATTCAAATTCACACAGAACTACAAATTAACTGCACCACTCATTTTATGACAAAACAATTAAATTATGTTTGAAACAGTTTTAATAAAAAAAAATTAAAATAATAAAAAACACCCGACGCACATTTACTTACACTCGGAACAAGAACTGGCATTCTTGATTGAAGAAAATACAATTTGTATGCCAGACGATTTTAAACAAAGGCGTTCTCGAGAAAATTTACAATGTTTAATTTGAGGCAGGAAGGTAAAGTGTTAAAATATTGCATATACATGGAGGTGCCCTACTAAACCGTTGTATTAACTATTTCACTTTACTATTACCAAGACATAACTTAAGTATTGAACCTAGCAAAAATAAATGATTGATAATCGTTAAAAGAGAGGCTACCAAAAAAAAAAAACAGGATAATTTTCAAAGACATTCACTAAAATTGAAAATTAAGAAATATTGGTGGTACAAAAATTTACCATTCAGATTGGGTATCTGTCGCTATAATCAGCTCGGAATTGAAATGTAGAGGATATTTGCTTATAGAAGCAGTAGTTTTCGTTGTTAAATGAGCTATTTGGTTTTGAAACTACAGGCAACTGCAGCAACCGAGAAGAGAAATGCGATCAGCTGGTGCTCTTCCTAACCAGCAAAGCGGTCGATACAACTTCGGAGTGGAAAGAGAGATCAGATAAAATCTCCCCAGCTGCGCCTACCTAAATCTCCCCGCGTGCCACATCAGCCGCAACAACTCACGATCAGATTTACACTAGCAAATATTAAATACAGAGTTTGAGTAGAAATTTATACTTAAAGTTTGCTTCTTTCTTACAAAATAATTGAATTTTTATTATGTTCCTATTGGACTTTTCAGTGACAATAATCTTTATACCCAAGTTTCAATAAAAACGTGTGAAATATTTTGAAAAAAATTAATTTATTCGTTCATAAATTTAAATGTACAGTACACTGGTGCCTTAATAAGTAATTACAACTATATTATATATTCCTAACATGTGGAAACACCGGAAATCCAGTATATGTACAGCATTTGGAAGTATTTGAAATACTACCGATAGATAATGTGTAGGAGCCCCTGTTACGTCTTAATCCTTGTGACTGTTATCCTATGGAAAGCGGTTTGCAGATGAAAAAGAAATGGTGACGAAGTTTCGGTGACAGGTGATTCACATTACGGAATCACACACAGGGAACATTGGCAAAGGGCTGTGGGTAAAATGCGCAACTGCTCTGAATGCTGTTAACTGTTAGAAGTGACATTTTGTACATTGGCCTGCGATAAAACAATTGTTTCTAATTAGGTACCTAGCCGCTGGTAGCTTGTACACCGCGGACTCTTTCTTCTAGATTTTAAAAGTATATACTCGATTTGCGCTATATATTTGGAAAACGTGATTTGTGAAATTGCCCTAGTATAGTAATACAAAACTGATAAATAACTTAAATATTAATAATACGTTTTTAATTTATATTATTGGAAAACCGAGTCAATGCTTTGCACTTGATAAGCATCTCTGAGTAATGAAAGAAGTGTACAAATCGTGCGAGACTGGAGGTTTTCTCGGCATTGAATATGAGTAAGATATTGTCGGGTAACTAGCCGAGTTGTCCATCCGACGTTTCGGCGGTAACAAACTCTGCCGCCATTGCCAAGTGACTACACGAACATCCCAGAATTATCATTAAAATGTTGTACGATGATGGAGATGTGCGTCAGGAGTGTAGATCTACATCTACATATATACTCTGCAATTCACAAAACTGTCGATGGCAGAGGGTGCTCAGCACCAAACCTAATCTCTTTGCTGTGCATTCCAATCCCTAATCGTACGAGGGAAAAAATAATTCATATAAGAATCCGTCCGGCAACTTATTTCTTTAATTTTATCTTTCCTGTCATTCCGACCCAAATAGGTTGGTGGACGAAGTATTTCGCTACACTCGTAAGTGAAAGTGGGAGTACTCATGTTTACCATAAGTTCAAACGAAACGTGCGTCGTCTATCTACCAGAGACTCCCAGCCTAGTCTACTAATCAGTTCTGTAACGCTTTCATAAGGACTGTAGCAAGCGGCCACGAATCGAGCGGCTCTTCTCTGTACTTTCTCTATAGTCTCAATCAACCCCTTACGAAACGGATCCCAGATGGTACAACAGTAGTCCAAATGTGGACGCACAAGAGATTTGTACGCTATCTCCTTTGTTTGTTCATTACAATTTTTCAAGATTCGACCTAGGAACCGCAGCCTAGAATTAGCTCTACCTACTAACGTATTAACATGTAACTCCCATTTCATGTTCCTTTGTACTGTTACTCCCAAATATTTCATAGAATCCACCATATCAATAACTGAACTGTTTACCTAGTATTTCTGAACAATCGAATTCTTTTTGTTAGTTATGCTCATTGTCTTAAACTTTTTACAATTTAGTGTGAGTTGCCACTCAGCGCACCATGCCAAAATAACATCCAGATCACGCTGAATTTCTAAGCAATCGGCCAAATTCCTTACTTCCCTATAAATAACCGCATCATCAGCAAACAATCTAAAAAGGCTTTTCACTTTGTCTCCGAGATCGTTTATAAAAATTAAGAAAAGAAGTGGTCCTATTACACTTCCTTGAGGTACACCCGATGTAACATCTAGATTAGAAGAACTTTCTCCTTCAACAACGACATACTGCGACCAACCAGTTAGAAAATCCTTTACCCATTCACAAAGCTGATCCGATATACCGTACGCTCATAGCTTCGCTAAAAGGCGGTTGTGTGGCATAGAGTCAAATGCTTTCTGAAAATCTAAAAAAATTGCATCTACTTGTGAAGCTGCATCAATAACTTTCATTACGTCGTGTCTAAATAGGGCCAGCTGTGTTTCACATGATCTTTTCTTCCGAAATCCGTGTTGATTTGTTGTAAGCAAATTATTTTCATCTAGAAAATTTATAATATTCGAGCATATAATATGCTCCATAACTCTACTACAAACAGATGTCATAGATATGGGACGGTAGATTCCAGGATCGCTTTGATCACCTTTCTTGAAAATCGGAGTTACTTTCGCTATTTTCCAGTCTGAAGGTACTTTTCGCTCTTCTAATGATACAGACAGAAATGGCCCGATTTCCGCCGCATACTCTGAAAATACTCTTACTGGAATTCCATCCGGGCCCAGTGCTTTCCCCCACTTCAGGAGCTCTAATTGCTTTATGATACCTGCAATATCTATTCGTAATGATTCCATGTCCAACTCGACACGACGTGGGAAAATGGGAATGCTATCCTTATTTTCGTCAGTAAATGATTTTTTGAATACAGTATTTAGTATGTTAGCTTTATCGCGGCTTTCATTAACCTCGGACCCTTCACGAACTAGTGCTGGAATATTTCGGTTGGTAAAACTGACTTTTCGAACATACGACCAAAATTTCTTTGGGTTTTCTGCAAGACTCTTAGAGAGAGTGTTTGAATGAAAACCGTTGAAGGCCTCACGCCTCACATTCTTCACACATCGTAAAGAAGTTCAGAGAAATATATTTACAATTGTTTTCATCGTGTCGCTATAAACTCAAGGTAGCAGTTTTAACTCTCCAAGCAACGCAGCGTTATATGCAATATTTTAATGAGTGTCTCTGAATATGTGCACCAAGTGGTACGATTTAGTCACGTTTTACAACATAGTTTTGAGTCCTTAGCAATAACATAACATCGGGCAATAATACAAGCACACCAGCGCTGTTACAACTACTAAAAATGTTATTAAAAGTTCACCTTGTTGGAATCTACGAAATTAAAATATACTGCAAACTGTACACAACGCACTTGAAAATTGTTAACAACTATTTGTTGTCGTGGAACACATAAACACCGTGCTGTTTAGGTGAAGTTCAAACAATTCGTACACAAATCTACCCATTTCAAATTAGGGCTTGAATATCTCGCTCATTTTCTCTTTCAAGCAGTTCCTAAATCATTATAGTGATTAGCCTGTAGACGGAAGTGGAATCGTGAATCTACATTAACACAAACTGAAGTCTTGCTTGTGCCTTACTAGTCGATATGCGACTACCTGCACACCACGGCAGACTGGGGTATGGAATGACGTAGTTGCTGGCATTAGATTAAAGTAGAATCAGACATGATTCAAAGGAGAATAGTAGTCGGAATATAAAGTAAGTCGTATACCATCATGAGGGCGCCGTTTGATTTAACCATCGAAACAATGGAAGTACTGTAGGTGACAAGCGAATTCCTGAAAGAGCCATTATCCCATGGTATACCGACAATAAACTGACTCCATAATTGCACAATGTAATAGAAATTCTGATTGGCAAGAAAATACTCTGATGCTAATTTTATTCTTCCAGTAGGCTCAACAAGATGCTAAGAATTTTGTAGACGAATGGTGGACATCATTCTTTCAGCCAGTGCTTGTAGCTGTAAAAATGCTGTCCATGCTAACACAAATTAGGAAGGCCACGTTTGCTGTGAGTGTGGATAAAAATCGTAATTCACTAGATCATCAGTAACTGTGGCTGCTACAAGAAATGGATATTAGAAGTGCTATCCAATAAAATACCATCTTTCATAATACGCGGAGGATATGTCGGGTATGTAGTTTCTCCCAAGGTCTACGGCTTCCATCAACAAAGTGATAAACAAATGACGAAACACCCAAGGAATAATCGTTACAATTTTTTTTTTTAATAATAAGTATGGCCGCAGTTTGTTGTAGACTATTGAGGAAAAACTAAAACTAGTTATCTGATCTAAAACTTTTTCTTCGGCCAAGAATAAATTCTAATATTATTTTAAATCTTATACAGTGTCTACCTACTTACGCAATTCATACAATGTTTCTCTGAGCCTGCGATCAGCTAGAAAATAAATGCCGAAACCTTTACGATTACTTTTCGTTACATAATTCTTGATGCGCTTTTGAAAACCTTATGCCTAAATCATTAGAAAAAAGGAGTTTTCAATAATGTTTCCTCTTCTCGTCGTAAGTCTTCTGACAAGTAATATTGAAAGTCTGATGTAGCATACGTTTTCTTCAGTCTAATACAACCACTTTAATGTCGCTAGCAGCGTTGTTGAGAAAATGTGTTTGCGCGGAAATGGAAAATTTAATAAAGCAGATTCTCAATTAATGTTGAGTGTGCTACGCAATTTGTACCGTTTAATTATCCGTGTTAATTTATTCATATTATGAAACGAGACTATTCAGAATTGTTATACAGCTATGTGCAACTGCCACAATTGTTCTCTTTTTTTTTTTGCCTAGCAGAAGAATACGTGCCACCGTCCCCGACGGCGTGGAGGCTAACGCACTGGTTTCACGTTCCGGTGGTGCTGGTTCGTGTCAAAGCTCGGTCAATGGTGGTTTTATTAAGTGTTGTGTTCGTTGTTACTATATTTTTGCTTTTAAAAATACTTGGAGACAGCACAGAAGTTAGCAGTTTTGTGGTCATTAAAAAAAAAAAAATTAGTGCGTCTTCATGCGGAGCAAATAATCGCAATCAATAATATTCCATCAGAAGGAACTATACAGCCGGCATACACAGAAACTGTTTTAATGTTATTAGTATCTTGAATTCCTAATATTATTAATTTTTTTAAGTTGAATGTTAATAAAAAGCTGGAGCTGATACCTTCACTTATTAGATGAACAGACATGAACGCAAAACATTGATCCTTCCAACAAACAAGGCAGTAAAATAGTTGTGGAAGAGATTCGTAAAACATAATTTGGTCTCAGCTCAATTCCAAGGAAATACAGGGTGATTCAGGAGAAAAGGTAAATACAGGGTGGTTCAGGAGAAAAGGTAAATACAGGGTGATTCAGGAGGAAAGGTAAATACAGGGTGATTCAGGAGAAAAGACAAATACAAGGTAGTTCAGGAGAAAAGGTAAATACAGGGTGTTTCAAGAGAAAAGGTAAATACAGAGAGGTTCAGGAGAAAAGGTAAATACAAGGTGGTTCAGGAGGAAAGGTAAGTACAGGGTGGTTCAGGAGACAAGGTAAATACAGGGTGATTCAGGATAAAAGGTAAATACAGGGTGGTTCAGGAGAAAAGGTAAATACAGGGTGATTCAGGAGAAAAGGTAAATTTAGGGTGATTCAGGAGAAAAGGTAAATACAGGGTGATTCAGGAGAAAAGGTAAATACATGGTGGTTCAGGTAAAAAGGTAAATACTTGGTGATTCAGGAGAAAAGGTAAATACAGGGTGGTTCAGGAGAAAAGGTAAATACTTGGTGATTCAGGAGAAGAGGTAAATACATGGTGATTCAGGAGAAAAGGTAAATACATGGTGATTCAGGAGAAAAGATAAATACATGGTGATTCAGGAGAAAATGTAAATACAGGGTGATTCAGGAGAAAATGTAAATACAGGGTGGTTCAGGAGAAAAGGTAAATACAGGGTGGTTCAGGAAAAAAGCTAAATACATGGTGATTCAGGAGATTAGTTAAATACAGGGTGGTTCAGGAGAAAAGGTAAATACAGGGTGTTTCAGGAGAAAATGTAAATACAGGGTGGTTCAGGAGAAATGGTAAATACAGGGTGGTTCAGGAGAAAAGGTAAATACTGAATGAGGTCGTATTATGAACAATACTGAGGAAATAAGTTCATAGAAACATTTGTTTAGGAGATACAGGTGCTGGAATGTTATGCATAAAATAAACCTCAGAAAATTATCAAGAGCACATAGATAACTTATAGAAGCTCTTTATTCGCGCAAAAACACGTGCATATTTTACAGTAGTTTAAATTGAATGTTCGAAAATCCCACTATCGATTTCAATACACAAATTGAAGCGCTGAGCTAAACATACTGTTGCGAAGAGAACTGCAAAGTGTATTGAAGGCGATGGTAGGATATTTGAACATTCAATTTAAACTTTAGTAAAATATGCACGTGTTTTTGCGCAAATAAAGTACTTCTATAAGTTATCTGTGTGCTATTTATCATTTTCTGAGGTTTATTTTAAGCATAACTTTCCAGCACCTGTATCTCCAAAACGAATTGAAATTGGACACATGTTTATATGAACTTTTTTACTCAATGTCGTTCACACTGCCACCTTCTTCAATATTTACCATTCCTCCTGAATCACCCTGACGTTAACTAAGTACACGTTTTTCTAGTAATAAATAAATATAAAATGATCAAGATTCCGCGTGCTGCATCATGAAATCGTATTGATGAGAATTATTGTAAAAAATTATTTGCTTGTTGAATGAGTTCTCAAACTAGATCTTTTCTCTAGGATGGCATAGAATTGATAAGCCTAATGAGAGAGCGGTGAAACCTAGAGCTGAATATCTGACAGTTGCTGGGTTTGGAATATCATATGCGCCGGTTAACGTTCAGTTTTACTTGGCTTCAAGGAAAACGCTGGAAGAGCTTAGGGTTAGACGTGTGTGTGTTGTTTCCAGGAGGGCGGAGGCACTCTGAGTGGTCGCAGCTGTGGTACTCCAACTTCGAGGAGTTCCAGCGCCTCACGGAGCCCACGTTCGACAACAACACGGTGAGCAACGTGACGGTGCAGCTGGGAGGAACTGCCTTCCTACACTGCCGCGTCAGGAACCTGGGCGAGCGCACTGTGAGTACACCTAAAAAAATACCAAGATATATTTTACATTTTATTTTATCGTTGGCTGTATGATTAGTCAACCTTCTTCTATATTTATACGCATTCACCTTTTCGAGTCACCGCTGTAAGCAGAAAAATTCAACTTGACGTATTTTGCCCCTTTCCGACCAGCCAGATATTTCAACTGCTTAGTTTTTTATTGTAACTTGGTTTATTCCCGGTTTTGGTTACGTTGTCATTACGTATTGCTAAGTGGTGTGACAGGAATCTCATGAGTCACATTGAAACACCGAAAGACGAAAAACAAAATTTAAGTCACCAAGTTATATGGGCCCTCAGACCCAGACCTTTAATGAAATTGTATTTTAAGAAATATTTATAGCAAGCTGGGAGTTGAGTAAATATGGTTTTGTATATTTTTCTTGCAATTAATTGTGAATTTCTGTAAATGAACATTGTTTATGGAAAGAAACCATGTAAATAATATTTAATATGTTCAAGGACGGTACTATACATGAAACATTGATTAAAGGTTTGTAGTTATATGTATTGATGTGAGTTGCGAAGACAATTTGGACGGTTTGAACTGGTTTAAGTAGATAATTTTGTGTGTAAATATCTTTAATTTTCTTTTCCGTGTGTTTCGTAATGATTGTGAATGATTTTATATTAATTCTGATTATTTAAGGTGATTTTAAGTGTTTAAGCATTGTGGGAAGTCTTTGAATTATTCTAGAATATTCTGTAACGCCTATATAAGCGATCGGCAAAGACGATTTAGTTGAGTATTAGTTTTGAAGGTGTTACAAGTTATAATTGCTGGAGCATTTGTTTACGTTTGTAGATAGTATCTTTGTATCAGTCCGATGTCTTTGAAAAAATAAACAAACTTGAAAGTGATTCTCATTGGAGTAATTATTTCATTTAAACGAGAAACCTCGCCCGGACTCCAGTACCTAGCACTAAATTGTCGGAAACAATTAGCTGGATGTCTGTTTCACAGCTTCGCTTTCTCATTTTCCTGAAATAATATCTCTTGCAGTTATTTGTTCTCATCTATCCTTGCTTCGCCCTTGCATGCTATGATGTTAAAAGAAGACGTCTTCTTTTGCCTCCAGTTAGAGGTCGATTACACTAGAGATGAAGGTACGGTCAGGTAAGATCATCTCACGGTCTAGGATTTTGCCAGTCAGGTCAGTTCAGGTCATCATATTTCTTAACAAATAAATGATGGATTTGAACCTCATAAATTGTTTAAACCTTACAGTTTTTACGTTCAGTTTAACTAAGCAGCTGATTATAATTTAAAAAACAAAACAGGACAATGAATCGAATTTTAAATATTAACTTCATGAAAAACATAAAACAATCAAGTTTTTGCAATAACTCTACTTGTTGCACCGATTGTGGTGGGTGAGTAGTAACGCTCTGGCTTCACATTCGGAAACATCGGGCATCCAGATTTAGGTTTTAGATGGTTTCCCCAAATCACTCCAGGCGAATGCCCTGATGATTCCATCAAAAGACCATTTTCGAATTCCTTCCAGTTCCTTGCCTCCAGTCATTTACCGTCTCTAATGACCTCGATGCCGACGAGGCATGAAGCCAGCAGAAAAAAAAAAATTTACTATTCAGTGAAGCCCCGTCTCTGAGACGTTCGTGGTCCTTGTTGATGTGACCTGACCTGGCTGTTGCACATTCACACTAGCGGTTCGGTCAGACCACCTCAGCTCAGGTCTTGACCGATGTTGATCTTTAGATCGACCTACCTTGCCCTGACGTGACTAAACCGAGCAGTGAGAACGCTCTAATTGGATTACGTGTATAGTGATTTTGATATTTCCCCTGACCTGACTTCATCTGGCCTGACTTGACTGACCTGACTTGATGTCTAGAGTGAACCGGCCGTAACTCTTCCTCATCTTGAAAGAAACAATACCCCGAAGGCGTCGATGTGGTGCGTTGAAAGACTTTCGTAGAGAGACCCACAGATTGCTGCCCCCAGGGTTTAAATAGAATTTCCCCTTCCTGTTACCACTGTGTGGAGAGGACATTACCCCTCGCTAACCTGCTGTGTGAGGTCATTTTACCAGCTTGCAGTAATTACTGGCGTTTGGCAACTGGCGACTTAGGACTTGCTGATTGGCGTGCTACTTCTCGTGGTCGTCGCATTCTGCTATTGCTTAACTATTTCATGCTCACCAGCCCTGGATACTGATTTCAGAATTAATAGGGTTTTAAGCAAGTGATCGACCTCTATCACTACAGCCTGTTACCCACATGGGGTACTCAGCCCACAACCGATGGGGACAAGCCAAAAAATTTAGAAGCAGAAATTTATGCATTTTACAATACAAGATGCGCAGAACCATCAAAGTGTAATGAGAGTACTAAGAGATCAGAGCAGGTGAACTATTTTGGCACAGGGACCAAGCCGGCAAAGGGTATGTTAGCTGGCGAGATAGAACAGTAAACTTCAGAGTTAAACAGAGAGAAAAAGAGTGGAAAGGCTACACCAGCACGTAGTCTCTGGTGTACAAGGCCGCTAAGAAACACATGATTGGCTGGTTAAATCATGTGATGACTAAAAGGAATTATGATTGGCTGCAAGGCTAAGAGCAAGCAGGGCAGCCATGTTGTAGTTAGTCGTACAAGTGGCGATGGTGGTTTGAGGTGAAGGTCGATCACGTGTGCACCATGTGTGGCTTCGTGTGCTATCACTACTAGCAGAAATGTGTAGCCTGGTAATAACAACGTGTGCCATTTAGGGTGCCGAACTTCTAATTGCTAACATGCTGCCTTCAAGTCGAAGTACGATGCCTGAACTATTATTCTAATGCGGGGCTGGTACTGGCCTGTGCATTTGTGTTTTTGGAGTAAAAAGTTTAAAATTGACTTTTTGGATCATAACGAACATTCTTTAGCAGTAACCTGCTAGTGACAAGCATTTGCACTGGCACACCTGTTTAATTTTCCGAATCACGGGTGACGACTATTGTCGACTTACGAATCTGTGAAAAATCCTACCCAGTGGAAACAGTCTACCTGTATTTTCCTATCACGGTCAAAATTATTCCTATCAAGTTTCCCAACCATAACAAAGTAAGGAAGAGTGTTTTATGAAGACAGTGGCGGAGTAACGTGGGCTGGCCACAATCATAAAGTTGGAGGTACCCCAGGTAACAAACATATACCAGTCCACCTACGAATATTTCCTCGTTACGAAGGGAAGGTCAGCAAAGTTACGAACAGCGAAGGGGAGGGCTTTGAATACAAGCGGCAATGTGAATAGCCTTCCCCAACGTTAGCAAAGATAACCTGGAAGATTGCTCAGCTGTTTGTTGTGTTCCTTGATGGAACTCTACATTACTGTGGTAATTTTATACATCGTACTCTATTAACCTAATATAAATTTTGGTTTGTCTCTATAGGTAGCTGCTATCATACGGTTCCATACGGGGCCGGCACTGGAAAGCACATTTCTCAGGCTTCCAAAACGTACACCTCTGATCCATCAGCTTCAAATTTTATTCTATGATCCAAGGTTTTCGTGCAGCTTGTTCCCTAAAGCCTGATGTTTCTTTACCAGCTTTCATTATTTCTGTTTTTAATGTATTCCATTCGTCCTAGGTTAAACTCCTTTCAGAGTTACTTCTTAGACCTAAGTCTACCATTTCTGCAAATTTTTCTCTTGTGCCAGATCGTTTCAGTTTATTCACTTCCAGTTTGTTCTGCTTATACTGCTTCCTTATTCGCTTAAATTTCAGCCTGCACTTCATTATTATCAAATTATGGTCAGAGTCAATGTCTGCTCCTCGGTACGCTTTACAGACTAGAACTTGGTTCCTGAATCTCTCTTTGACCATGATATAATCTAGCTGATACCTGCCTGTATCCCCAGGACGTTTGCAGGTGTATATTCTTCTTAAACAGTCTGTTTGCCACTAATAGCTTATATCTTTCACAAAATTCTAGCAACTTGCTTCCTCGCTCATTTCTTTCTCCTAGACCAAAACTTCCTACAGTATTCCCCTCTTTTCCTTCTCCCACTATTGCATTCCAATCACCCAAGATTATTAAATTTTCCTCCCCCTTCACATATTGGATTAATTCTTCAATTTCAGCGTATATTTTTTCTATTTCTACGTCATGTTCCTTTGACGTTGGCATATACACTTGTACTAATGTGGTTGGGACGGGCTTAGTTTCTAACCTCATCAAAATAATCCTGTCACTAAACTGTTCATAATAACACGCCCGTTTCCCTACTTTCTTGTTCATTACAAATCCTACATCAGTGACAGCATGTGTGGTAATTATCCTGTTTTCCCCAGACCAGAAATCCTGTGCGTCCTTCCATTTAATCTCACTAATCCCAACAACATCTAACTTAAGTTGTTCCATCTCCCTTTTTAAGTTTTCTAACCTTCCTGCCCTATTCAGACTTCTAACATTCCACGCTCCGACTCGTAGAATGTTTCTAACAATGCTGATGACTCCTCCCTTAGCAGTCCCCACCCGGAGATCCAACTGGGGGACTATTTAACCTCCGGAATTTTTTGCCCAGGAAGAAGCCATCATGATATATGTAATTTGAGAGGATTACATATCCTCGGGATACTCTTTGGGTCTTTAATGCAGTGGTTTCCCATTGCCTTCTGCATCCCCATGCCGTTGATCATTTCTGATTCATCCGCCTTTACGGGCCGTTTACAACCCCAAGGGCAAGAGGGTGCCCTGAACCATTCCACGCTCTTCCGCTCTCCTTTCGGAGGCCGTTGGCAAGCAGTGGGTGATTCCTTATACCGGGAATCTCTCAGTCGGCAGAGCCTGTTTCGTGCAAACAGGGTGCACCACGTGAAGGAAAGGTTGACATTTGGTTGGAAAAGGCTAGTATAGCCTCTCCCAAACCCTTACCAATTAATAATAACAAAAATAAATTGTATTGAATGGCAATGTCAATATCTATCATTTACTAACCCAACTTTGTCTCACAAAATTTAAACTGACTTGCCAAGTTTTATATCTACGTTTCGCGTAATTGCTACTGTACATATACCTTTCTAATTGCTCCAATTAACTTTAGACTTCACATGAAACAGACAACTAAACTCTTCATCCTTCTAATGATAATCTAGATGGGTTTTCATTTCTTACAAATAAAATAAAGCATATATTGTAGTGGTCCACGGTTACGACAAATATTTTAGTAAAAATATTTACTGAAAGAACTATTGTTGCAAGTGTATCTCTATGGTTACATCAATTATATTTAAATAAAATAAGTACTGTAAAAACAATTATTGCGATTACGTACTGGAATGTTCTCGAACGTTTCCGAGATAATATCCTCGTAATCAATGTACGAGTGAGACAAAATCTATGTGTACGGCGAAAGTCTAGCCAATCACCCATAGCGAGAACAAATCATCTGTGAAATTGTGTATTGGCAATGAATATACCAGAAGTGGGATGAAGAGAAGTAGACTTTCTGAAGACAGCTCCAAGATCCTCCCTGAAAGCAGTGCCCTACAAGTCAAAGACCACCTTGACCTTTCTGGGATGGCTTGTTCAGGGTTACGGAGAGTTCGTTTCCAGAGTGCAACAAGACCCTGAAAATGAAGAGAGATAGCTGAAGCGAGCAAGCTTTGAACTCCGACTAATTCTCCCAAATACTACACAGAGAAACCAGGAGAAAACTAGGATAAACTGTGAATGGTGCCATGATTGGTGGAATGGAAGAGTCTATCTCAGAAGATGGAAGCGAAGGGGGAGGAAGTGGATATATAGTCAGCGAAGTTAACACATTTCTAGTTTGAGAGTTAGAATAATTCTATGTTCAGAAGTGGAAAAATTCCATGCATACCGAGCAGATCAATCTGTAGCTCAATCCAATTTAAAAAAAATGTATTTCATCGTGGAGAAATTACGGAGAGTTTGCAAGAATGTAGCTATAAACGAGGGACGGTATGTGACAGTTCTCAGAAAAGGGGGTGAGAAAACTAGAAGAGGAGGGTGAAGACATCACGCAGGGTAATATGCTCACACCGTACAGACGGTCTGCCGGTGTGAATCCTTAAGCACGTGTAAGATCAAATCAAATCTAATTTCAAAACCAAGTCATGTTGCGTAATTAATTTCTTTTATTTGCCAGCCGGACTTCAATCTAAATTTTGCAACATTTTGGTCTCGCATTCGGGAGGACGCCGGTTCGAATCCCCGTCCGGTCATCCAAATTTCGGTTTTCATTGGTTTCCCGATATCACACCAGGCAAATACCGGGATGCTTCCTTGAAAAGACCATGGCCGAAATCCTTCCCTTTCCTTGTCATCAGTCCCATCCCGCCTCCAATGACCTAAGCAAACAAATTTTGCATACGATAGTTAATGATTTCAAATGCTGAAATGTTTTTGATAATTAAATATAATTTCATGTTTATTTTTGCTACCTGTAAGTTAAAGTTATATTGGTGAAATCTAACTTGGGTATGAATAAATAATCTGCATTAGAAATCAAAAGCCCTCAAATATGGCTTTCATGATTAAAATGATAGATGCTTCTTATTTTAACAGATGTCTTTAAAGTAATTTATTTTGGATATTAAGGAATAATAAATATCATATTCACATATATCTTTTTATTCCAGAATAACCTTGTATGTGTATTCGGATAAGTAATCTCTATATGGATATGTTCACTAATCCTTGTTTTCTCATCTATATAAAATATAGTCGTGATACAATTTTGGTTTTCTTGGACAGATGCTTGTTTTATAACTAACTAAAAGGCTGAATTATTTGGAGCAATTTAGTAGCAGCTTTGCGACAGACAAATTTAAGACTCGACAAGTTAATTTACATTTTAAGTTATAGTTTTTTTTTTTTTTTTGTCATTTACCTTGAAGTTTGTCAGCTAGCGTATAATATTACAGTGATGCGTTTTCTTTAAGGTTTGTAAGTTCGAAGCATTGGAAACTTGTCATAAAGCCAACTGATTACGTACGACCACACACCTACCTCAAAATTATTGCAGTCACCAATTTTGATTTTATTGCTGTTGTAAATATTGAAATTTTACTCTAGAGATGGAAGAACGCGAGCAATTTTTTACTCAGGTTGTTCCATAAACTGATTGGGAATAATACGAAAGTTTTTTTATAGCTGTTTCACTCACTTCGAAGTCGATATCTGTTATTCAGGCAAGTTACTCTACCGTCGTAAAAATGTCAAACCAAAGAACTTAATTTATAGCACACTGGGGAGAGTATTTACTGGGGTCACAACATGAGAGGATTCGGATGACTGGAGTCAATGACTGATGCCGTACTTTGAGAACTTAGAAAGCACTCCTTACAGAATTGTCGCTTTATTAATATACGTGCATGCAGGGTTTTTGTAATAGAATTCTAAATGAATGGTCTCAATACAGACAGTGAAAATTCTCCCGTTTCGTTGGTTTAGATCAGGGCCGGCGCTAGGAATTTCGGGCCCGGGGTAAAATGGGCGACCTTTTTTTTATTTTTTAGCTCTATAAAATGGTCAGGCGACAATGGGCGTAATCTTGGCTTCATGGCCTGAGGGGCCCAATAGTCGGTGATCGGGACCCCTATCAGCCCGCGGGGCCCGGGTACTTTTGACCCGCTTACTCCCCCCTAACGCCGGCCCTGGTTTAGATCACCAAGTAACCATAATGAGGTCTAGCGATACAAGAAATTTTCATTGACAGGGTGGAGAGTGGGGGACGCATAGCTCCTAAACACCAAATTGTGCACCCAAACCTCTCCCGCTTACTAAGCCATCGTTAATTATGGAAGTATCTTCCTGGTGTGTCATAACTAGTGTCACTGCATTCAATGGATGGCAGTGAGGCCATTTACTGAGCTTAAAAATCCGTACGTATAGAAGGAATAGGTATAACGAGTTCGGATAACGTCATATGTATTTCTGATTAATAATTCGAAAATTTTTAATTTATTGCTCAGTTTACGGTTGAGGTAACGTGAGAGTATATACTTCAGATTTGAAGTCTGCTTCTAAGCTTTCAACCGTACATTAGTTTTTAGGTATGACAGATTCTACTTTAATTTAATGCTCGGAGTAAACTTTAATTTCCTGCTCCACCACCAACTGAAATAGTGGGATAATACATATCTCAAATTTTAAACTGACGCTAAGATTTGAAATTGTGAATATCCAGTCAAATTCTATTTGACAGTTTTTGCGTGGTACCGGAACAGACAGAAAAATAATTATAGAAAAACAATTGTTTTGTTGCAATGACCTACAAATAGTTGACCAAAATCTTATTTTTTGGTTTTTACATAAATATTTCATTTATAAACACAGAATTTTGAATGGATACAGTTTTGTAGAAGAGTGAAAGCATTTAGTAAATGTATATCCAGAAAATAAATTCTATAGCTTTATTTATCGTCGGTATCTGGTATGTGTGAAGCTCAACGGTTTATGTTAGCGAAGCATGGACTTTAGGAATACCTGAAAGAAAGAAAATTGAGGCATTTGAAATGTGGTGCTACAGAAGAATGCTAAAAATGAAGCGGAAAGACAAAGTATGAAATGAAAGAGTTTTGGAAATAATGGGCGAGCAAAAAGAGGCAGGATGGTAGGTCATATTTTGAGACATGCAGGATTGGTTAATTTGTTATTGGATGGAACAGTCAAAGGTAAGAACTTTAGAGTAAGATAGAGATTAGGATGTGTGGAGCAAATAATTGAAGTCGTGGGTTGTAAGGGGTACGTAGAGATGAACAGGTTAGCACAAAATAGGAAGGGATGGAGGATTGCATGAAACCAGTCGAAAGACTGATGACAACAACAAAAAATCTGCTTAACATTCATCACATGACTAAGTTGGTCAAATGGCGATGAATAGGTCTACTAATCATTACAAAAGCAGTTAAAGCAAAGCACTATGAACTACAGAAAAATATCAGAAAGACGTCTGATGTCCATTTTTCACGGGTAATGTCCTTCAAACAAACCTCATTAACGTTAATAAAAGCAGTTTTGATTGTTTTTAATTGCTACGAAAACCACAAGTACGACAAAATGGCGTGACTATTAATTACCTCTCAAATGAATTTTATTTGCATCTGCCCGATGATGGAGCTTTCGTCTTTCTTAAGTCTGCATTATAAAGAAATTACCTTTTAAGACAATTTGTAGCAACTATGACCAAAAACAAACTTCAAGACATTAAACTTGAGAAAAAGTTGACCCTAGGAATCGAACCCGTGACACATGGCTGTGAGAGGCAACCGCTGACCATCACACCTCCACCTTGCTGTGAAAATTATACTTAATTTTTAAGGTATATAATTGTATCAAACAGTTGGACTTAAGAAAACTCAAATTTCTCGAAAAGGTTTAGTATTCATATTATACATGCGTTAGCGAATATTCTTGTCTTTCGGTCCGGTCCGTCTTGTTTTCTTTGTCATAACCTAAAAATAATAATAACAATAATAATAATAATAATAATAATAATAATAATAATAATAATAATAATAATAATAATAATAATAATAATAATTAAAGGATATAAAAAAACTAATTGGCAGTCATTGAGGACTGCCAACAGAAGCTAAAACTATTAATATCATATGTGCAACACGTTATACATATAGGTACAGTTATACTAAATAATAATAATTCCGTGTGGACCTAATGACCAGGTGACAGGTTTTCTGCTGGCTACGCATTCCGCCCCTGTCTTAGCTGCCTTAACTTACCTCGGTAGTACTACCAGGCACAGGGGACCTACAATTTAACGTGGAATCAGAACCACGGAAGCGTTCTAGCGTACTTTACATTACACAGCAAGCTATGCCAGGGATGAAGGTCGGGTTAATGGTCTATGAAAATCCCGGCCCATACAGAGATTTGAACCGGGGACCTTTCGTTCACCCCTCAGGCACCTTAACCACTGTGCCACCAGACCACAATGGATATACTGTTAACATTAGCGAAATCATAAGATTTTAACGATTCAAAAATCGCCCAACGTGCCTAAAGAAGATTTCACTTCAAAGTCTATAAATCTAACATCACAACCCGAAGGAGATGTACCTAGCTATTGTGTCAGAGGCTAGAAGGCTAATTGATTTCTTCAGGGACCTGCAGTTTAACTTACAATCAGAACCACGGAACGTCCCGGCGTAGCTCATTTAGTCCTAAAAATTCCTACTCACCGCGGGGTTTAAACCCGCCACCCGAGAGAGAATTTTCGGAAGTAAGAGCCTTAAAGCTGAGATACCAGACCGCCTTGTTTTGAAGTATACGAGTGCTAACTACTATCAGAATCGGATAAAAATTGTGAGTATGAACAACGGTGAAAGTAATTAAGGTATGGGAAAAAAGGAGGATACGGTATAAGTTTCTGTAAATCAAACATAAATAGAATCTTTGTGTTTGTGTAAAGATTTTGCGAAAATCTTCCAATGCGCGTATCATACGCGCAACAGGTGGCGTGATGGTGACGGTGACGTCACCAGCTCACAGATTTACCCCCTTCCAAACATCGCGTAACGCGCCTATAGAAGCTTTCACTTCAAAAAGAACAGGCACGAAGTACAGCTCGAAACAATTTGCAGTTGTCAACAACAGTGGTGCAAAATTTGATACAAATCTGTGAGATTATTTCTATCCATTCCATTGCAAGATATATTGAAAGCTATGTTGATACGTGATGATTCCTTTGGATTACTCTACCAAGGCAGGGTATGGAGTGGTTTCCTAGTGATCGAAGTGTATGAGTATAACTTGTTTGTGCTCAGTGTAGTGTATGAGTATAACTTGTTTGTGTTCAGTGTAGTGTATGAGTATAACTTGTTTGTGTTCAGTGTAGTGTATGAGTATAACTTGTTTGTGTTCAGTGTAGTGTATGAGTATAACTTGTTTGTGTTCAGTGTAGTGTATGAGTATAACTTGCTTGTGTTCAGTGTAGTGTAAGAGTATAACTTGTTTGTGTTCAGTGTAGTGTATGAGTGTAACTAGTTTGTGTTCAGTGTAGTGAATGAGTATAACTTGTTTGTGCTCAGTGTAGTGTATGAGTATAACTTGTTTGTGTTCAGTGTGGTGTATGAGTATAACTGGTTTGTGTTCAGTGTAGTGTATGAGTGTAACTTGTTTGTGTTCAGTGTAGTGTATGAGTTTAACTGGTTTAAGTTCAGTATATTTTATGAGTATAACTTGTTTGTGTTGAGTGTATTGTATGAGTATAACTTGTTTGAGCTCAGTGTAGTGTATTATTTGCGTTGTGACTGAATGAATACGAATGAAGGGAAGCCCGGTGAAGGCCCATTTCAGTCCTATTCTTCCGAAAGACACCAAGGGTCCATCAAGTCTAACGTCCCCAACCAACGAACATCAACAGTGTCGTATACTCTCACTCCAAAAGCACTGCGAAAAGGTTTGGGGCTTAGCCCAAGACTTTTGGAGCATAATAATGTGGTTCACCACCTCACCTGCCCTGCCGGCCAAGTCCTGATCATGAAAATTTTTCCACCACCACGACTTGAACCAACTAATCACGTTTCAGGGGCCAAAGCACTTGAGCCAACGGGATGTGCGGATGTCTATTGAGTCCAGAAATAAGTATTGCCTCCGAGAGCATAATTAATAAGCTTATTATTTTAGTGGATTAAATTTTTAAACCTGTGTTTATGTAGTCGATAAATTTCATAATATGTGGTTCTCAAACTGTTAAACATCAAAATAAATGTATAAATAAAAACTCGCCTTTGAGATAATTTACAACTCCATCTATTACTTTGCTAAATGGAGGGTTCTCGTTTTCCTCTTCGAAGCGTAATACAGAATTGTTAACCGATTTCTCTGCGCCGCTGTACTTCACTCCGGTTCTACGTTTTCATGCGAACGTAGCAAAGCAAACAAGTTCACTACCTACTCATTAACGAATTTGAAAAGAAATAAAAACGCTCTCTCATTAAAGCAATTCGTACAGAACTTGCCAACCCTGCTCTGCAAAGTTCCTTATCCAAATTGCTATACTGTATTTAGCTTGTTTCCGCTTTCATTACACTGGAAACAGTTTTCAGTTTACAGTGCCTGTTAAACATAAAATCAAATTCATCTCTGAGAGCATTTAAGTTAACGATAAAACAGTCGACGTGCTTTCTCTATATACGCGCAGTGGGATCAGAGCTCTTACACAGAGTTTTCCCTTTTACAGCCACTCCTAGACGATATCATAGTAAGAGAAAGCACCGTAATTGGTTTTATTTTCTTACGTACAAAATACAGATTAACATTAACTCTGTCTTGCCAAAGTTAGTCTGATATTCACCTTTATTAAAACTGTAATATATTTGTAAGTGATAGAGACAGCCCGCCGCTTCGCCGAGATATCTAGCACTCTTACCTGGAGCTGAAAGAATTTCTCATCAATCGGGTCGTAGCTTGCAGTGTAAGCGCACGATTTCTGATTATCAGATTGTGTGCGAAAGTCGTTGGTTGAATCTCAAACATTTCTTGAATGCGTATGGTGTTATGGTGATGCGTCAGTAGTATGGGGACTTTTATTTTTTTTGTTATGGCTTTATGCCTCGTCAACGTCGAGGTCATTATAGGCGGGAAAGGACTGGAGCAAGGAACGGGAAGGAATTCCGCCATTGTCTTTTGAAGGAAGCATCCCAGCATTCACCTAGAGTGATTTGGGGAAACCATGGAAAACCCAAATCTGGATGCCCGGACGGGAATTCAAACCCGCGTCCTCCCCAATGCGAGGCCAGAGCGATACCACTCACCCACCACGCTCGGTTGGGAACTAAAACTGCGTGGCTCCTGTCGAAACACGATATTTATGTGTTTGAATTAATAGACAGAATTTGAACGTGCAGTCACGGAAGCCATGTATAATTCTTTTATTCACGTCAGCATTTAGTATAAATCATACAATAACGTAAAAGTCTCGTTTAAACTCACACTTCCTTTATTCGAACTGTTCATAAAAATAAATCACCACTTGACCACTTATCGAAGATTAATCTGTTCTCTTGGAGATTGCAAGTAGCATTTAAACACAACCGGGAAACCTCAAACAATTCCACAAAGTCTTGAATAGACTTCTAATCGGTATTTTGATTAATTTCCAATATTACAAATCTTCCACATTACTTCAACTTTCTTGCTGTTAACAATAACAAATCGACATTACAATTTTTTATTATCTTTGTTCCTCTTTTTTTCCAAAGATTACTGTAGCCTACAACCTCTTAGATAAATCCTAATGCATGCTTTTCTCCATGCTTTTACTTTTTCACATGCACTTGTATTTAAAATGCGATTGTTTTTTTTTAATTATGGCTTTACGCCTCGTTGACGTCGATGTCACTAGAGGCGTGATGGGACGGGAGACAAGGAACGGGAAGGAATTCGGCCATGGCCTTTTGAAGGAAGCATCCAGGCATTTGCCTGGAATGATTTGGGGAAACCATCGAAAACCCAAATCTGGATGCCTGGACGAGGATTCGAACTGGCGTCATCCCAAATGCGAAGCCAGCACGTTAACCGCTCACCCACCACGCTCGGTAAATTAGTTTTCATGTTCTCCAACCTAAGGATATTTTATTATATAAAACCAGTCGTCTAACTGCTTCTAATCCGTCACTCCCTTGCTTTCTCTTGGCATAGCAGGACTGAATGGGATGGCTCCAGGTTTCACTCTCTCTCACCCACAACACTATTACACTGGGGAAGCAAGGTAGGTAAGTGACACCCTTAAGCTATGCATGGCCCGTACTATGACAAAATATTCTTTGCTTAATCACCCGTTTACCACCATCTTCATTAAGGAGGATGTAATACAAGGAAGCGTAGAATCGTGTAAGCTTTCAATAAATGGGTTTCGTATTACTTTTTTAGTATGAGGCGTAGGAGACCTTCACAGTTTTCACTCACGTACCTGATAAGGGAAAATTGTCTAAGACCCTAATTTCAACCCGGAATCGAGCCTGGTGAATGAGCGCTCGAGAATTCTGGATGGCAGGGGTTCGATTCCCGTTTCATATATCCAAATTTCGATTTTCCATTTTTTCATGAATCACTGGAGGTAAATGCTGGAAAGAACCCCTTCAAAACTGGGATTCTTGAATTCCTTATGCCCCAACATGTCTCGCTTCTGGTGAATTCGAAGTTGACATTCGTAAAACCCTAAATAAAAAAATGAACCCGGGTGCGTTGTACCTTCCGTATTGAAAATGAATGCGCTCTAAAAAGCTGGATCAAACTGACAAATATAATTTCTGTTTGTTTTGTATTTACACTATGAATCGTTATTGCTCTGTATAGGCGTATCTGGTGCTCATATCGCAATCGTACCGTCCCTTAACAGTTTCATTTTCTATTACGCCTTCAATCTTCATTCTGATCTAAGAGGTAAAGAACAATTAAAAAGCTGAATGTTTATTGTACTCTTAAATTTCCTCAGAAGTTAATGATTTTTGTTAGGATAAAAGTACATCCAAACATAAATTCATATCTTTCATTTTTAAAATAAATCTGCTGCTATATGTTAACAAAATCTTCCACTGAACTTTTTGTATTAATGTCTCAAAAGATTGCTAATCCGTTTTTACTACAATGGTGTGAATTTTTTTTACTATCCTTTCAAACATCGGTTAAAATTTATTTTGTTAAATCATACAGTTGTTGTAACTTCATCCCAATTATTTTTAATGCCGCCGGTCAAAAACGTTACCTATCCATTGAACTGCGCTCTACCAATTAGGCACGCTGAGGCCAAAATATTGCATCCTGCAGGTGATTTAAGGTCGGTGAGTTAACAAAGAGTTATTGTGAAATCAACATGTACAGCTTCCCTGAAGCGTATTAAATCTGGACTATGTTCACCGTAATTGGTTTTATTTTCTTACGTACAAAATACAGTTTAGTATTAACTCTGTAGTGCCAATGGGATTTAGAATCTAAAGAATATATAATAGGGCTGAATGAAAAATATTTACACATTAAATAGTACTTAATATAAGCTGCAGGTGATGATAAATTTAATGTTTTAACAAACTAATAACTTACGGAATTAACGCGTAAACAGTTAAATCATTTCGCATATGAAACTAATTAGCGTAGTGAGTTTCAGCCTGTCTCCTAACATAAATTTTGTACATTATTCAAATCATGTGTATATAAATGTTTAACACAAAGTAGAAATAATAGTGTCTTAAGAGATTTTTATCTTTTGTTACAAATTCAGAATCGATTAATGTGTATCAAATACATGAATGAAAAGTGGATTAAAGGCCATTCGGCAGTATTTTTAGTTTTTGAGGCGTCTTTTACATTTTGCGGTTATTCTTATTATTAAATTTGTGATCTTTTGTTCCTGTTCGTTGTATTACTACGGAATATTCTATATGACTTTAAGTTACTAAAATGTCACTTCTTAAATAAATGATTTTGAAATATAACCAAATGTGCCAAATGTATTGAAACTTATTCCTATTTTTATAATTGTGCTTAGAAAAATATTTTAATTCCTGTGTTTTTATGATATTCAAAAAGTATATTAATATTTTTTACAATAAATGAAACTCAATTTTAAAAACCTAAACGGACACACCAGTTTTATTTCCTTCATTTTTTTAAAATTTTTTTTTAGCAAGTTTCAAACAAACAATGGAAAATACAGCTTGAATTATTTGTTCGCTTTAACTTTTTGTTACTTATGATGAGTGCTCAGACAATAACAGAGGGATTATAGCATCAGATGAAGATGTTACTGAGCGTATTACAACATGGTTCCTCTACACCAAGTTGAGTGCCATGTTTTACAAGAAGTGACAAGTGTTTTTGGACACAGTAAGATTAAACTTAAGAGCCAGCATCAGAAATTCTAATTTAAATGATAAATCTGCTGCAACGTGCGTGGGAACATCTGGCACAAGCAGAGACAATACATTATCCCAGATTTACGAGCTATACGAAATACAGCCTACGTAATTCTCCTTACTCGTACTAATAGTGAGCCATACACGAAAGTTATAAACGCCTTTAGGAAAACATGCCATCATGCATGGCTGGAAATGTTTCGATCAGTTTGTTTTTATCGACAAAGAGTCTACAAAAAAACTCATTCATATTTTTCGAGAGGTGTCTAAAATAATTATTTCAGGTTTTTTATAAAATCACTGACGAAGAAAACAACGCAGAAAACAGTTATTCCTGTAAGGATCTTTCCCCACATTTAAACTATGATTCATGATTAGAATGTAACACCCCACTTCTTCATATCTTACTGGTAGAACAACTTTAGACAGAAAAGTAGGCTTTCGACAGCTGAAAGTATAGGCCTGTATTTTGTTTGTAAATTTAGTATGCATGAATTTTCATACTTGATTCAAGTTTCACCTTATACAGGCATCCCCACTAATTTGTTAACCAGAGAGTAGAATCTGTCATTCAGACAAGATGAACGAAAAATTGAGCGACTAATGCGCCTATGACATTCTGTATCAGAAGCTCTATCACGTGTACACAAAGTCACAGCCTCATACACAACTTTTATATTATTATGTAGCTTATGGACGTTTTTTTCTGTTAATATTCTCTGGACTGGTGTGATCCAATAAGTTATTGACGGAGATGCTGAGCAACAAGTGAAAAAAATTGACGTAAAAATACGCATTGAGTTTAAGCAGAAGTCTAGGAAAATTGCCACCATGTTATAAACTACTTCGTTAATAATAATAATACATCTTCTTCTCCAGAACCAATTTGTTCATCTCAAAAGAATGATTAAAACATACGTCCTCAATTATCGGCTTCATGGGTTCTGATCTTTGTCTTCCTCTACAGTACTTGACTTCGACTCTTCCCTCCATCAACAACTTAAACAATCACTAGTGGTTATAACGTGACATACCATCCTGTCCCCTATCTTTTGATATGCTCTTCCAGAATTTTCTACCTTACCCACCATCTGTATTTTATCTGCCCACTTAGTTTTAAACAGTTTCTTGCACCGATACATTTTCTTTTCTGTGCTACTTCCAAACTTCCGTAAAAAAAAAGCTCTCTGCTGCTTACTATGAAAAGTTTTTCGGTGTCCAAAGTTGAATTTTAATGTTTAAAAATTTCGCCTATTGAAGTAGACCTTTTTTTAAAGTATTAATCTACTTTTGGTTTCTGCCATCAGATGTTATTTTAATTCCAAAATATCGTCTGTGTTGTCTTTTGATTCTTCTACTACATTTGTTGCTGTTTTCATTGTTAGATATTATCATGTCTGCTAACTGGATGACCTTTTCTTCATTATCTTTATAATTCTTATGAATTCCTCTCCTAATACTTCGGATTTCTCTAAACTAAAATTAAATTTTATTTAACATCTCTTCAAATTTACTTCTTATTTTTCCGTGTGGTTTCCTAATAATGATGTTCTGGCATGCAATGTCAAACTTATTGTAAAGTAGTTTCTACAATTGTAATAGTTTATACGGGAATGCAACAATATTAAATCCGTCAAAATGTTTCCTGTGTCATAAAGTTTTGCTATAAATGTACAGATCATGTGTTTCCTTCCTCTCTGAGAGACTTCAGATATTCTGAGGGACTTTCATCTATTACTAGTGCCGTAACTTATTTGAGTTTAAATTCTATCCATAAAAGTAAATCTCCTAATTCATGGATAAAAAAATCACGTTTCACCACATTTAATTCCAGGCTGACCTATTCGCCTTATTCATTCTCTTATCAGTACCGTTAGTAATAATTCATCTTCTTTCGCATACTCAAGATTTTGTTTGTCTTCGTCTTCTACTGCAGGAAAATGTATCCTCTGTCTGTTGACACTTGGTTGCACCCGGTTATCCTCGGTATCCCTGTATTTTCTTTCAATTTCACAGCTGGAATATCGGTTCTTCTGTCTACCTGCTTCATCGTGAACATTTTTTGCTTGCTCCTCTTAACCACGATTTTTTAACCCAAAATTTCTTTTCGTGCATAGATTATCCTTCATATCAAAGTGTTCCACTGTTTTTCAACTAATTTTCTTCACAGTTCTTTTCTAAAAATATTTCTATAACTGAGGTTACTTTAGTTTTTCACTTCCAGCTTATCTGGACTGGGATGATTCCTAAATATCTTGGAATTCAATCTGAACTTCCAAGCGTTCAGATTGTTATTGGAATCAACGCACGTTACTGGGAATGCTTCAGTGTAGCCATGATGTAATCTTGTTGATACTTGACTGCATATTCTTTGTGAATAGCCTTTAGCAACATGCTTTCTACAAGTAGTTTATATTGCTCACTGATATTCAACAGCCCACTCCATGGTTTGTTTCATTCTCGTAAGTGTTGTCATTGGATCTACCTCATTAAACTTTCTAATCCATCTGCGTTATTCACACATCTTCGCCCCCACCACAGCAATCTGTAGTAAGTGTTTGTCGATTTTCTGCTTGGGCCCTCGCCAAAAGGAGTTTCGATTCAGAGACTGTTTTAACTCGGAGACGTTTTACCCCGGGAAGACACCATCGTACTATAATTGGAGACGATTACATTTTCCCGGTATACACTTTGGGTCTTTAAGCAGTGGTTTTCAGCTGACAATATCATTCCGATCCCGTTGATCGTTATTAACATTACTTCTTCAGAGTTCATGGGAATGTAGTAAAAGTGTGCAGTACCATACCCCACTCTTCAACTTTCCTGCTAGAAAGGCGTTTTCTGTACGCGGAATCGATTAGCCGGTGGAGATTCGTTCATGTTCGTAGGGTGTAATACACGTAGAAGATGTTTATATTTGGACCAATAATGCTAACATACCAAACTATGCTGTAAATATATAATTCCTAAAACGTAGAAATCAAAAAGTCAGGGTATGAAATGCAGTATCAAAAGAAGTAGGAGTGAACATGGGAGTCCTACAGGGTGGTGTATTGGGACTAGTTGCTATTCATTATTCTAATGAATGATTGTGTTAATAGTTTACTGTCAGAAGTTAGATTGTTTGTAGATGACATAATGTTATATAAAAGGATCAAAACAATAGAAGACTGTAAACAGCTGCAGGGTATTCTAGATAGCGTAACTAGCTGGGTAAGTAAACATGGGATCAAGATAAATTCAAAGAAAAGCCAGCTTATTAGATTCACAGATAAAAAGCTAAATTTTGATTATGATTATCAAGTGGGGAAGGAGCTATTTATTGAAGACTCGAAATGTAATTACCTCGGCATAACATTTCATAGCAGACTTAACTGGGCAGGACACATTGGACAGGTAGTAGGGAAAGGGTTCAAAATCCTTCACCTGTTGGAAAGGTTGATGAGTGATTGCACTAGAGAAGTAAGGTAACTTTGGTACAAAACTCTGGTCAGACCATTGCTGGAATATGGTGGTGTAGTATGGGACCCACATTTTTGGTATCAAATACAGGAATTGAAGGGGGTGCAGAAGAGGGCTGCCAGATTTGTCTTTGGAAATTACCGCAAAACACAATCAGTTATTACTAATATGAGAAAGGGGCTAGAGTGGGATTCATTGGAGGATAGAAGGAGGGTGAAGAGAGTCATGGGAGTGTACAAGGCCTATATTGGTGATGAAGCATGCCAAGATATTGGTGGGAAAATTAGGAGAGGTGCGTGGAAGGGTAAAGATGACCTTAACAACAAGCTGGCACTTGATTTCAGCATAAGGGTGTGCGAAATTTTTCTGTTGTTGGAAAGAGTGTAATGGATTGGAATAAATTGCCAAGAGAAACGATGAATAATTTACCGAAAACACTGAAAGAATTTAAAGTAAAATTTAGTTAAAGGCAAAAGTTGGTTGGAGGAGGAAAGGAGAAGGATGTGTGTGTAGGGAGATTGCCAGCGGAGCGTGTGCTCCATCGCAATTTTATCAATTATTATACTATTGTAAAAATTACTGATGGAATATTTAAATCTTGAGAATACCGTTTTAGGTTTCTCGTATGCAGAAAGAAGTTTTTTCTGGGTTGTTTAGGTGTTAAATTGTTGGGGAAACACCCACAAGGTTATTTACTAGCTTCTTCTTTTTTTAACATCTATAACGGTTTTCTGGATACAACACCGATGAAGTTTATAAACGCTGGTTAGTAAGGAAAGTGTCAGATTGTTATATAATGCGCGACAGTTTATCGACGGTGCATAGCATGACAATCGATAGAATTGGCTGACTGTCAGTTAAATGTTCTGTTTTATCTTAGTTTTCTCATCATGTGACACCAACCACTTTGAAAACAGCTCTTCCCGCTTACAGCAAATTGTTTGTGGTGCCGGATGGGCATTCAGTGGCTGTATCTCGTAACTGGAGGGATAACATCCGGCCGTTATCGCTTCATTTCTCTGCTAAAACTGCTGAAGATAATACCTCCATACATTTTTTACTGCTGCCCGCCTTTCATACGCCACTGTCTGACCAATAACTATTGTCAATTTGCAACATTCATCTACCTTCCAAACTCCCCTTTGTAGAGTGTTGAATAGCGAACCATTGGTTGCAGAGTAAACCCCCGCGGATAAAACACCGATGTTGAATATCCACGAATAAACAAGACAACAGTAATATACAGTTTACTAATCAACCCCAGACTACTCTAATTTCGAAAAAGCAAATATTCTTCACTTCATTGGCCAAACAAAGTTAATTTCTGCATGGGTAAGGAAACTGTTACATTGCCAGCTGCAAATAGCTTTCGAGGCAGACGAATTCCGGCACCACAGAAACTTCACTTAGTGCTTAAATTTAACATAGTTTGCAGTTTTAATAAAACCGGTCAAAACTATCCCAAAGGTCAAAACACACAAAGATATAACAAAATTACTTTAACTTCGTGGGGGAATAATAACCGATTACATATAACTTCCAGCCAAAGTAAATATGTGCTCAGTCCGTGAATCCTTTTCACTATGAGAGGAAGATCGTACAAAAAAAAAATCGATGCGCAGCTCTGGGATTCAATGAAAACATTTTTTAAAGTTTTAAGCTCTTCGCCAACCATCTGGCTTCCGTACTGTCAAATACAGATTCTCAGAAGCATTTTATACTCACTAAAACCGGTCGATAATCGGCTTCATGGCCTTCTAAACATCGACAACTTACTCCATGCCCGTTTTAGATCTCAAAATCCAGTCTTATTGAATAGATAGTTTGTGAAACGATAAATTAGACAGTAATCCAGAAAAAATGGGTAAAGGAAACGGACAAAACTGATTTAGGACGTGATATTTTTGATTTCCTGGCATACTACTTGAAAGGAAGTAGATGTGCTCCCCCGAATGCAACAGCAAAGCAGATAGACGAATGGAAAGTACTTTCTGCCAGGTATAATCTTAAAACAGCGAAACAGCTTCAAATGTTTTTATAGCCAAGTTGATAAAACAGGATAAAACATAGAGAAAACAAACATATTACAAGTGTTTTACGTTGATAGAAACACGGATATCTTATTTTTTGTAATTATTATTCATTAGTTAATTATTAATATTAATTAATTCATTTTAGAGCGTGATATTCTGTTATAATTATTGACAGGACCGCTGACTTTACAACTGACAAAATATGATTTCTTAACATTAAAAAATCTAATGGATATATAAATCGACCCTGAACAAATTCTTAGCAGACCATTGCAAAATTTATCTTGGGTTTTAAAACTTGATTAAATTTTATTAAGCAGGAGACTAAAATTTAAAGCACCTAACAGTTAGTGTGAACAGATAAGATACCAAATAAACCAGGATTTTCGCGCATAATTAGTGGACAACCGGACCTGTTCTTAGCTTTGTGTGTGAGTCTGCATCTGAGGGCAATAAAACAATACTTCACAACGCACAAAAACTCACAACCTGTCAAGATTCTGGTGACTTGCTGCGAACATAAATTGTTTTATTGGACACGAGTCGATGATGACGTAACAAGTGTTTTTTGAAGTGACCCTTAAGTTGTGAGTCTGAGCCAATGCTCCAGGTTTGCTGCGACTAAGGCGATGCTTTCTGGGGCGAAAATAATAAAGAGCACTTTGCACCCAGCCTGGCCTAGTGACTTGGAACTGGTCACTTATGGCATAGCATAAAGTCCCGACGTCTGGTTCTTTTGTTTTAATTTAATTTAATTGCAATGGAGCACAGGCTCCAGTGGCAATTTCCCTACACACCCATCTTCCCCCTATCCTGCACCTAACTACATTTGCCCTCTACAAATTTTATCTTTAAATTCTTTCAAAGTTTTCGGTAAATTATTCATCATTTCTCGTGGTAACTCATTCCAATCCCTGACACCCTTACCTAAAAAAGAGAATCTTCCCACACCCTTGTGCCTGAAATCGAGTGCCAGCTTGTGGTCATGGTCATCTTTTCCCTTCCATGCACTACTTTTAATACCTATTGCAATATCTTTCCATGCTTCATCGCCAGTATATGCCCTGTACACTCCCATGACCCTCCTCATCCTCCTCCTGTCTTGCAATGAATCCCATTCCATCTCCTTTATCATATCCGTCACTGATTGCATTCTGCGATAATTTCCAGAAACAAATCTAGCAGCCCTTTTTTGCACCCTCTCCAACTCCTGTATTTGATACGTAAAATGAGGGTCCCATACTACACTACCATATTCGAGCAATGGTCTGACCAAAGTTTTGTAACCCAATTCCTTGACTTCTCTCGTACATCCCCTCATCACTCTCTCCAACAAGTGCAGAACTTTGAAACCTTTTCCTACCACCTGTCCAATGTGTCCTGCCCAGTTAAGTTTGTTATCAAAAGTAATTCCAAGATATTTACATTTCAAGTCTTCAGCAAGCAATTCTTTCCCCACCTTATATTCATAATTAACCTTTTGTTTTTTATTTGTGTATCTAATAAGCTGACTCTTCTTTGCATTTATCTTCATTCCATGTTTACCAACCCAATTAGATATCCTGTCCAGATCACCCTGCAGCTGTTTACAATCCTCTATCGTTTTCATTCTTTTATACAGCATTATGTCATCTGCAAACAATCTAATTTCAGATAGTAAACAATCAACACAATTATTCATTAGAATAATGAATAGCAATGGTCCCAATACGCTACCCTGTGGCACACCCATTTTTACTTCCACTTCTTTTGATACTACATTTCCTACCCTAACTTTCTGTTTTCTACTTTTTTTAAAATTCTTCTACCCAGCAAATGACTTTCTTATCCACACCAATGGTTTTTACCTTATTTACTACCATTTTATGGCTTACTCTGTCAAACGCCTTAGACAGATCTAGTGCTACACTATCAATTTGGCCTCCCTTGTCCATTTCATCTGAAATATCTTGCATATATCCCACCAACTGAGATTCGCATGAATATGCTTGCCTGAAACCATGTTGCCTGCTTGAAAACCACTTACGTTCCTCACATATATTTCTGATGTGGTTGCATATCAATCTTTCCATTAATTTACCTACCACTGATGTCAAACTGATTGGCCTGTAATTCCCAACTCTATTTCTGACCCCTCCCTTATGTACCGGTACTACTATTGCACTTTTCCAGTCCTGTGGTAAGCAGCAAGTGTCTAGACTCAATTTAAATAATATTTCAAGATAAGGTACAATGTCACATCCGGGATTAGCAACACAAGACGCTCCGGCTGCCTGCATTCCTGAGGTGCCTTCACGCTGGGTTGTCAGTGTCGTATTTGATTCATAGGGATTTATTTTATAATAATCGTAGATTTTAATAAAAGTAATATTCGATGCAGTTAGAGGCAGCCAAGCCAGGTTGTAAGCGCTACCTCAGCGTGGACTTGTTATTCACAAAACCTGCTGATGCGCTGAGTCAATCATCAGCACCGATTTGAACTGGTTAATGACGTCAATAGGGTCTACCTCCGAAGTCCGCGAGTAGCTTTCATCGAATCATTATGGGTAACTAACAGCTAGGCCAACTCTCTTAAGCTTCAGTCTGTACACCATGTAGGCCTTCGGAATATCATGGGGCCAGGCATTTCATCTAGTCATTCAGTGTCCACTCAGCCAATCATTAATTATTCAGTCTATCTTCAATTAGATGCAGAAGCATTGTTCATAGGCGTAGCCGAACAGTTCCTTGCAGGTCATATTATCAACTATATTGTATACAGTCTTCAATGATCATTAAATGGGATTCTGTGAAGTGTTAGCCACCTGTTATCATTTATCAGGATAGATTCTCAACTAGCCACTTAACAAGAGCTAGTCTTCCTTATCCTGGGTTGCTGAACCTATTAATCAGCTGGTGTCAAACTAATCCTGACTTAACATCATCTTTAATAGCCCACTAGACTGGATAGAAGAGCTTCGTATCAAGATATAAGAGATTTCTTCAGCTACACAATCGCCACGAGGTTAGTAAACTCTCCTCTAGATTCCCGCCACATCAGACGTCCACAAATCAACCACTCGGCTACCCTTTCAGTTCTGTCACTTAGACAGGACTCTTACAGGGTCATCATGCATTGCGGTTGACTGCCCAGTATGCCACGTCAATATGGTAACAACCCTACGTTCTGTGTGTGACTTTTGCAACAATTCCACCCCCTTGCAGCGACCCTGTGTCACTCAAGAGCCCCGTACCGATGAAGCTACTTAAATCAATTACACGTTACATATTGTAAAATCAATACAAATTTTAATTTTGTGTATTAATTGCAAAATATTAATTAATTGTAAGCCTTTCTTTCACTAAAAGAGATGTCATGTGTGATAGATAATAACAAACATTAGTTTCAAATCAATTAATAGGTCTTTCGCAGTTTGGTGTGCTATTCAGTATGATTAGCAAGTTTTCTTGATAAATGATCCAAGAACCAGTACAGTATTTGACGCCCAACTCTGATGCAGTAAATAACAATACAACGTAAAAAGCCGTTATTAAAGATCAGTTTGTATACTGAATATATCAATGAGGTACCAGACTGTATTTCGGAAGACTGGGGTCGGCACTGGATTTCACCGTCTCCTTCCCATCATCTTTCATTCATACACAACGCAAACAACACAATACACTGAGCACAAACACATTGCGCCAATGTCCTCATAAAACAGTAACACGTACATAAAGTTCAATTACAGGGGCACGTTAGTGGAAACCCCCCTACTTAAATTTTGCTCGAAAGCTACCAGGGATTAGAAACTCCATGTAGGATAGCCACCAAGCGTGGATCCACGAAGATAATCATCACAAAGTAGATATTCAGTTCTTAGATCAGACAAAGGCTAATGCCGTGGTTGAATTTCTTTCCGTTACTTGCCCCCACCATCTCCTACCTCTAATGACCTCGACGTCGACGAGGCGTGAAACCAGAGGTAAAAAAAAAAGAACCACTAATCTCCTGAAAAGAATAAATATTAAATGGCGTCCAAAACTGGAGTAAAAAATCGTTTTGTCTGCTAGCATAGTTCTGATAGTCAGAACTTGGGATGCTGAAGGCGTTTTGTGCGTCGACTTTATATTCGTACCAAAGGACGCAAGAATATGATCGCAGCGGCCTGCTTTGCTCAACACTGCATTGCTCATACGTTGACGGAATAGGAATAAGTAAACTGGACAGGTCAGGATGATCCCTCCAATATCGCACATTTGCCCCATTGTTATTACATACCGTTTCGACCCCTCAAAAAAATATTTTGGTTGAAGGAAATTTACCAACGATGAAGAGATACAAGAATGGTTGCAGAATTGACTTCATACACGTCAAAGAAAATTTGTAAAGAAGGAAATTAAAACAATCATCGTGACGTACTCTTATAAAAGTAGTTTTGTATTTGGCGCTGAATAGTTTCCTGGGTTTTGTGATTTCAGATCTCGTGGGTGCGTCGCCGCGACTGGCATATCCTGACGTCTGGACTGTCCACCTACACCAACGACGAGCGCTTCCAGATGCTGCATGCAGAGGGCTCTGACGACTGGACGCTGCAGATCAAGTACGTGCAGAAGCGAGACAACGGGACTTACGAGTGCCAGGTAAGCAAAACCCCATACAACCGCTTCTTCATCTCCCTCTTCTTCCAACCACACAAATTTTATTCTCCATTTACCCCCATGTGATCTTGCTAAGGCTTTTGACTGTGTTGATCATGCGATTCTCCTCGGTAAATTAGACCACTATGGAGTTAGTGGTAAGCCAGGACTTTGGTTTAAATAATACTTGGAAAATAGAAAGCAATAGTGTATCACTGAAAAGATGCTAATACAGGAGGTGTTATAAACTCAGAATGGGGTATAGTTAAATGTGGTGTGCCTCAGGGTTCAATTCTTGGACCCTCTGCTGTTCTTAATCTATATAAATGATCTCCCACATATACTAGGTGATAATGAATACGTGGTGCTCTTTGCAGATGATACTAGCATATCCTTGAAACACCAATCAGTACATAACCTTGAAAACACAGCAAATGATGCTATAAAGAAAATAAACAGGTGGTTTAATGCTAAAAAACTAATACTTAATGTAGAAAAGACACAGTTACTTCAGTTTGTTACAAAAAACAAAACAACAGACAGCTATAATGTGATATCAGAAGGAAAAGCAATTAATGAAAGCAGTTTTACAAAATTCCTGGGTGTATATATAGATAACAAATTGAGCTGGAAACAACAGATTCAACAACTTCTTAAAAAACTGAATTCTGCAATATTTTCCCTGAGGGTAATATCTAGAATAGCTAATATAGAAACCAGAAAGTTAGTATATTTTGCATATTTTCACTCTCTGCTCACTTATGGCATCTCATTCTGGGGGAACTCGTCACAAGCACAGAGGGTATTTAAATTGCAAAAGCGTGCTGTAAGAACTATTTGTGGTGCAAGCCCACGAACATCTTGCAGAAATCAAACCTAGGATGTACTAACAATGCCAGCACAATATGTATACTCAGTACTATCATTTGTAGTGGAAAATCCTGAACACTTCACTCTTAATGCTGACATACATAGCCATAAGTACTAGGAATAAATATAATATTTACAAGGATTACAAATCACTGTCAAGTTGTACAGAATGGGATAAAATTTACTGGAGCTTCCTTTATTCAATGTCTTACCAACAGAAATTAAATGTTATCTACGAAAATCCAACTACTTTAAGTCCAAACTGAAGAGTTTCTGCTTCAGAACCCATTTTACTCTGTGAAAGAATTTTCCTCTTGGAATTTGGTAACTAAGAATGACTGATAAAATAGTATATTTGGTGTATGGAAGGGGAAGGTGTCAAAGTTGTCCACAATTACTAGAATGATATATGGCTTTTCTTACTATTGAAACTTTTGACAAATGAAGAAATTACACTGTTTACAAAATTCACTCATATATAGTTACTAACATGGGATAGCATGCACTCAAAAATTGCTGTGAAAAAATTATCATGCTAACAGGTTTTTAAGTAATTGACTGCTAATGAGATGTTGGTAATGTAATTGATATTGTTAATAAGTGTGTCTACTGTTCCACATAAATAGTAACTAACATGGTATAATATGTAGTTGTAGATTACAGTGAAACTTGTAATGGTAACTGGTTGGTAAGAAAATAACTGGTTATTAGATGCTGGTAACAAGTGAATACACTGTTCCACATAATAAGTAGTAACTAACTCGGGGATTGTATTTGTAGATTACAGGGGATATTGATTATACTAAATGGGAAGTAGCTAACTTGTTATCAATGTATAATAATAATATCTATTATATAGTAATATAATTGACATTATTATTAAGTGTATGTACTGCAATTCCACATCCCCGAGATTATTCTCACATGGGATCAAAGTGAACATATCTATCTATCTATAACTTCTAAGTTTAAATTACCTTCCACGTCCAGTTTCACAGACACGCTAGCCTTGACTTTGTCGCACTTTATACCGTACGGTTAATTTAAGATTATAACCGACATAGAGAATCATATACATCAATTTCACTACAGCAAAAATTTATAACTCCGTTTACCACTATCAGATAAAAATCACAACAACCGTAAACTCCCTCAGAGAACAAAAACACAAATCCTTCATATATATATATCCTGGTCGTATATACTTTTCGATTGCGAAACTCCGAACCACGAAAAATCGACTATACCATAGAAAAATTCCTAAATGACGCCGTCAAAATATATATCCATAATAAAAAATAAAACACCCACAGCGACGGACAATACAAAAAAAATTAGACATTTCCAGTGGATATAAAATATTATCAATAAAAATTTTGACACTTTCACATTCTTTATTTCTTTACTTATGTCTTTACGCCTCGTCGACGTCGAGGTCATTAGAAGCGGGATGGGACTGGGGACAAGTAACGGGAAGGAACTCGGCGATGGTCCTTTCGAAGAAAGCATCCCGGCATTCGCCTGGAGTGTTTTGGAAACCATGAATAACCCAAATCTTGATGTCCGGACGGGGATTCGAACCGGTGTCCTCCCGAATGCGAGGCCAGAGTGTTGAACCAGCTCACCAGCCACGCACGGTTCCACAGTTTACCCAACACATTGAACAATATGTGAGCACAATTTGAACATGATATTTTCAATTCTCCTACCAGCAGACGAAATAAAATCATCCTTGCACAATGATTTAATTGGTTCATACACAAACAAATTTATCAACAAGTGCAACTTTTGGCGCCATTCCTTTCTGGACTAATAACAAAAACGATAAACATACATCATAAACGATTCTGTTATCTACGAAAATATAAAATTACATTACAGTGGACTTCACTTTACGGTCTTAATATTTGTTGAAACACAAAGTGACCTAACAGTGAAAGAATCAGAAAGTAGCCTCATACTGGCAGCCAGTGAATTAAATTGAGTAAATTATACGTAAGTTATCTAGACGGGATACTATGCATTTTTAGATTCAACAATGTTATTAGTTTCACAATTTAGTATTTAATCGTTTAAAAACATGACGAAAAATAAATTCTTAACATACGTGGTACATAGTATGTACACTGAACCCAAACAAACACACCAAGAAAAATTGTTATCCAACCAACAAAAACTCATCGTTAAGAAGTGACGCGAAGTTTGCAGTTGTTCAAGCTAGCACCAAGAGCGAACTGCGAAAAGAATGGCCAGCTTTATGGTCATCAAAACTGAACAGTAGTCTCCTCGTAGATATGACTCCAGAAATCCAAAAGTGGTTTGCTGCAACAATAGCGACGTCAAAATTCAGTCTGATGAAATTCAAATAAACATTTGAAATGGGTTGATCTTTCAGGTTAATGACCTCGCTGCACAAAAACAACACTCGATCTTTCAGCGACACAGCGACCAAACCACCTCATTTTCAACGTAAGACAAATTAGAATGGTACACACAAATCACTTCCATCAACTACAAGCTACCAACATCAGCTCCCGATAAATCTGAATTTCCTTTAAGCTACTGAGGATTTCGATATAAACGCCGGCCTTCCTGATTGCGATATCCTGTAATAACCTATGTGAACGCTGGGACGTATCATAAACTACACTTACCTGTAACTAATAACGCTAACCAACTTTATCCTCACCATTATCTGCGTTCTAAGGGAGCAGCTCAACAGTCAAATACAGAAATAGGTATTAACGCCAGGAGCTATTTTTATGTATTTAAAAAAGGTCTCCAAAATTAAGAGGTCTGTCTCACGTTAAGCGGGGGGACGGGGGGGGGGGGGTCTGACGAGATATCACCTAGGAGGAGGGAGGGGTTCAAATTAAGAAAAAAAACACCTCACGTGATGAATGGACGACCCACAACTTTTGTCGCAGCACCCATGTACTCAACTAATTGAAGCTGTAATCTGCCCTTAATTATTCTCTTCCATCTATTCAGCCACAGAGGACCACGTCTTATACAGGCGGCCAATGTGAATCATGTGTTCGACCCGGAGCATTAAATATCTGTCTGCGAAACGTGTAACTTCGCATTTTGTATGATAAGTGTATTTTTGTTTTTGAAATGTGTAGTTTATGAGGTGGAGGGAACCGGAAAACCGCAATCCAGATGAGTCGAACCTGGTCTCATTGCAGCTCTCCGATAGAGGAACATTGGTGGGTTGATTAATGCCCGCACGGAGCGTGGTGGGTGAGCGGTTAACGTTCGGGAGACCGCGGGTTCGAATCCTCACCAGAGCATCCAGATTTGGGTTTTCCTTGGTTTCCCCAAATCACTCCAGGCGAATCCCGGGATGCTTCCTTCAAAAGGCCATGGCCGAATTCCTTCCCCACCCTCGACCTCAGTCCTATACCGCCACTAATGACCTCGACGTCGACGAGGCGTAAAGACATAAGTTAAAAAGAAATTATTGCCCAACTGTTAGGCAGATCAGCAATCTAAAGTAGTCATGGGAAGACTTTCTGCTACCTACTAGTCGGCTAGTAAGCTTCCATTGTATTATTTTATCGGACCTCTTCACTAAATATATATTTCAGGAATATTTATGGTATATCGCTAGTATTCATTCACTTAAAATCTTTACTATCAAACAGGTTCAAAATATCTGATATCTATTCATAATCATACCAGAGTGAGTCTCGGTACTTGCTGCTTGATTGTAACGCGTGATGTGCTGATCGGAACGCCCTTTGCTGACCTAAAATATCTGGAAGCAGCCTCTTGCAAGACAAATAAATAGAAACTAAGATGATCAGCGTCGGGTTAAGGGTGAACGTAGAACTGAAAGATTGTGCTCTTTATTTGGGGAGGATTTATATAGTTGTCGAAAAGCAGGCCTTAATCAACGATTTTCTTTTCTTGCCAGAATTTCTTTATAATATCGCTCCCTCATGGGCATATCTATATGGAGGTCAGAGGTGAGCTTACTATTGGTTGGCTTTACGTCTGGGTAAAGTTGTACAACAGCGAATCTGTCTTTTGGCGTATCCATATTTCTTACCTTTTATCTTTATTGCTCTCTTCTCTGCTGTGTTATTACCTCATTCACTGCTGTTTACCGAGAGTGGTGGTGTAACGGTTAACGTTCTGGCCTCGCATTCGGGAGGACGGCGGTTCGAATCCCCATCCGGGCATCGAGATTTGGGTTTTCCATGGTTTCCCAAATCACTCCAGGCAAATGCCGGGATGCTTCCTTCAAAACGTCATGGCCGAATTCCTTCACATTCCTTGCCCCCCATCCTTTCCCGTCTCTAAAGACCTCGCTGTTAAAGAGACGTTGAGCAGATAAAAAAACCTTTCCAGATACTGAAAATGAGTCCATGTTTCGTCCAAAGTAATAATCTTTGTAACTAATTCGTAACCATGTCATACAAAGGTCGACAGAAGTTCTTCACAAGCATCAATACGCCACTCTTTCACTTCTGGAGTCAGTTGCTGTGCATGCATGTTGCAACTCATCATCCTCAATGTGTTGTGCTCCACCGCGACTAATGTTGAAACTTGTTACAGATTCTATAGCTTCCTGATCTGGGGTATCCATGGTTTTCCCAGATCACTGTAGGGGAATGCCGGGATTGTTCCTCATAATAGCCTTTCGGCGCCTCCTGACATATTCCAAATATCCCTTCCGATGCACAAACGATTGCATATTAGGATACGTGCCTCCCACTTTTTGTTTTGTTTTTGCTATCATCAGTCTTTCGACTGGTTTGATGCAATCCTCCATCCCTTCCTATCTTGTGCTAACCTCTCCATCGCTACATATCCCTTAAAACCCACGTCCTCAATTATCTGCTTCATATATTCTACTCTCCGTCTTCCTCTACAGTTCTTAACTTCGACTGTTCCCTCCACGAACAAATTAACTAATCCAGCATGTCTCAAAACATAACCTACTAGCCTGTTTCTTCTTTATATAAGCTTCGTCCACAAACTTTTTTCCTCACCCATCATTTCCGAAACTCGTTCATTTCGTACTTTGTCTATCCACTTAATTTTCAGCATTCTTCTGTAGCAGCACATTTCAAATGCTTCAATTTTCCTTCTTTCTGGTATTCCTAAAGTCCATGTTTCGCCACCATAAAGTGCTGTGCACCACACATAAAGTTTTTTAAAAACGTTTTAATTCCTAGATCAATATTTGAAACTAAAATATTTCTCTTTTTAATGAAGGCTCTTTTTGCTGGTGCTATTCTGCTTTTTACATCGTTCTTGCTTCGGCCATTTGTTGTAATTTTGCTTCCCCAGTAGCAGAATTCGCTTACTTCTCCTACTTGACCCGATCCTATTTTTATATTTAATCCACTCTGATTGGCATCATTTCTGCTACATTTCATGACTTTTGTTTTGCTTTGATTTATATTCAGTCCAAAATCTTCCTTCAGTATTTTGTTCATAACTTTCAGTAACTTCTCAATATCTTCGGCCTGTTCTGCTAACAACACAATGTCGTCAGCAAATCGTAGCATAGTGATTTTTTTCTCCCTGAACACTTATACCACATTAAATTTTTCTTTTATTACTATCACTTTTTAACCGACTTCAAAAAAAGGAGGAGGTTCTCAATTTATTTGCCTTTTTTTTGTGTGTCTGTGTGTTCAGCGATATCCTCGCCAATTTTGAACCGATTTAAATCAAATTTTTTAGTGGATAGGGTATACCTCCAAATTGGTACCACATGAATTTCATTGAGAAACCACCCCTTCTACCCTTGAAACGCCTTAATTTTTATACACATCCATCTTTTATCCGATTTCGATGTAACTTTGGACATGTATAGTTAAAAATAAAGAGAAAAATACTGTCAACTTTTGGTTTGAAAAACTAAACCGCTTTCCCTCAATCCACCCCCTTAATTTTTGTCAATGTTCTTTATACAAAGATGCAGTAGACACTCCATTAAAGTTGGTATATACATGTAATTTTTCATGGAGAAGGTTTATGACCAAAAAATAAAAAAACACCCTATCTCCCCCTTTACACCCCTCAATTTTATACAAACCTACATTTCTTATCTGATTTTGTTCGAACTTTGCACAAGTATAGTTAAAAATAAAGAGAAAAATCCTGTCAACATTTGGTCTCCCTCCTTCTCTCCTTCCAACCCCTTAATTTTTGTCAATGTTCTTTATAAAAAGCTACAGTCGACACCGTTTGACCGATTACCATGAAAGCTGGCGGTTATATGTTTTTTCACGAAGAAGGTTTCTGACCATGAAATCCAAAAACCACCCCATCTCCCCATTAAACCGCTTAATTTTTATACAAATCCACAGTTTTTATCCGGTTTAGATAGAACTTAGCACACTTTTACAATAAAACACAGAGAAAAATAATGTCAATTTTTGGTCTTGATTTTGTCAATTTTCTTTTTAAAAAGCTACATTCGACACCATTTGACCGATCATTATGAAAGTTGGCACATATATGTATTTTTTTAAGCAGAAGATCTGTGCCCTAGCTCCCCTTTACAACCCCATCACTTTTATACAAACCAACATTTTAATCCGATTTCGATGGAACTTCGCATGCGTATTCTTTAAAACAAAGAGAAGAAGAAAAATACAGTCCACATTACTTTCATAATAACGCAAACCCTATCCCCCTTATTCCTGTCAATGTTGTTTATATAAAGCTACAGTTTCTATCTGATTTTGAAGGAAGTATGCACATGTATACTTCAAAACAAACAGAAAAATACTGTCTACATTTGGTTTAGAGAAGACAAACCCTGTCCCCCTTTCCATCCTCTTAGTCTACAAAAAGCTACAGTTTCTATCCGAGTCTGAATGAAATTTGCACACGTATACTTAAAAATATACAGAACAATTGTGTTTAAATTTGGTTCGAGAAGCCCAACCCATATGCCCTTCTACCCCTCCCCTCCTAATTTCTAATGTTCTTTATAGACACCCACAGTTTTCATCAGATTTAGATGGAACACTGAACATGTATACTTAAAAACAAAGAGAAACATAGTGTCTACATTCTGTTTACAAATCCCAACCTCTCACTCCCTTAACCCATTTAATTTTTGCAAATGTTCTTTACACAAAGCTACAGTTTTCAACTGTTTCGATGAAATTTTGCACATGTATACTTTAAAACAAAGAGAAAAATGCTGTCCACACTGGCTTTACATAAACATTACTACTCTTCGCCTCAACACCCCTTAATTGCTTTTTATACATACCAACAGTTTTTATCTGATATCAATAGAAACTTACACATGTATACGTTAAATCAATCAGAAAAGACAGTCTGCATTTGGTATACAAAAAATCAACTCATTTTCCACTTTACCCTCACTCCTTTTTATTTCCAATGTTCTTTACAAAAATCGACAGTTTTAACTCCCGTCAAAATCAATTAAGCTATTTTTAAGTCATGGCAGAATATTCATAAAATAAATGTGTCCTAATATATCAACAATTACCTCAGATTTCAACTTGGACTCCAAGCTTTCACGTTGTGAAAACCAATTAAAAATCTATATTTTCTGTGTGATGCCGGAACAAACAGATATATTCCAGAGACAGATTTGTGTATGTGGTATTTATTAATGCCCAGATGTTACGTATTTCGATTATCGAGCAGCAGCTTTAACAGATTAGGTCGACACACAGCCTGGTCCAAATGTAAACTGACATTCCTTAACACATCATCCAATTCACCCCGTTCTGGCAGTTGATCGGGTAGCCAAAGACAGATTTTTTTTTGGGGGAGGGGGGAAAGCAAGCGCTTTAACCACTGATCTATCAGGAAGTTCGCAAAATGAGAACTGCTGCGGCATATTTAAAATACAAAAAAAAAAATTGTAATACCACTAAAAATTTAAAAATAATTGTTTTTTTAAAAAAAACCATAAAACCGCCTTCAAAAAAAGCACACTAAATTTTTAAAATAACTTTACACCTTGCTTAGAATAAAGTACATCTAAATGGATAATACTTTTCATTACTGTTATTGAAATCTTTGCATTAATTAGTTATTTTTGGGGTCGATGCCAGCCAAAGCAAGAAAAACAAAAAGATAAAAACAATAATGAGTAACAATAAACATAAAAAATCATGTTACTACATACCTAAAATTTATAATAGAAACATGTTTCAACAAAACTGTCACAGATGATACGCCGATATTATACTAAATGTAAAGCGTTTACTGCATGATGCAGCCTACCAACTAACACTGTAGCGCCAGAGGTATGCCTGGATGACCAACGAGGCCGAGCCACAGATTAAAATACTGTTAATTTGTCTTCCTAAACTGTTCTCCGTAATAACATTATCTGCCTCACTACATGCCCTAAAATATTAGGAATTTTTGTTCGCACTCCCGTGTCGCCTCGAAAGTTCAGTAATTCGATCTTCGTGATGTGACAGCTGGTACCGACTCCAAAAATAACTAATTAATGTAGAAATTTCAGTAATAGTAATGTCAAATATTGTCCATTTAGATTTACTTTCTTCTAAGCAAGGTATAAAGTTATTTTAAAATTTTTAGTGTGATTTTTTTAAATCGGTTTTTATGTTTTTTTTAAACAATTATTATAGTGAATAGCGGAGTAATTACAATAGTAATAGTAAATGCTTAAACTAAAAACTAACTTAGTCCACAACCAGAAGGTTGGCTGGATCTTCCCGATGGAGACATACTAAGTCATTATGTCAGAGGTAGGAGGGCCAGTTCCTTTCCTCTGGGACCTACAGTTTAACGTGGAATCTGAACCACGGAACCTCCTGGAGTAGCTTATATGATCAAACACAACTCTTAAAAATTCCTGATCCTTCCGAGATTTGAAGCCGGGACCTGAGCAGCGAACTTTTCGAAAGCAAGCGCCTTAATCACTGAGCCACCAGGCCGATCAGTTAAAGTGTTTACACGTTCTTAAAAGTAAATACTCGATATGCCTGAAACGGACAAGAAGCAACTTACCCTGAAGTCCCACAATTTCTAAACTTCCTACTCATTCTTAGACTTTATACCGTCACTTACGTACAGCACCACACTGATACGTCATTGTTCGGTTAACAACTTCGCTACATAAAACACCGCATAACAGACTGCTACCATCCCTGTTGCAAGTCTCAAGTAGAGCAACAATATTTATACCGACACAGAGACAGTATTCAAGTATCTGCAATGTGCGGTTTTTCAGTAGGAGGGTCGAAACTTGCTTACCACCTTACAGAGTAGTGGGGAGAAGTTCATATTCTTTATTGCAAATTTAAAGTTTTAATTGGATTCGCCCTCGATAATGTCAATCTGGAGGTACGTGGACATAATCGACATGTCTTCTAAGGCACTATCTAACTTACCTGGCTATTCTATGTTACTCTATGTTGTAATGATAAGTAAATTTACAAAGTGTCAAGACGAACTTATAATTTCTCGGTAGAAGTGTTGATTTCCAAACCTTCGTTCATTTGCGACAGACGATCCATCAGTACCGGAAGCTGATAATTTCTGAATACCCCGTAATTATATAACCTGTGATGGCAAATAATGTGTTATTTGGCTAATAAGGGGAGGGCACGACCTTGGGATTTTATTTTTTTGATGAGACTTTGCGTAATAATTGTACCCCTTTAGGATGTTTACCTCCTGCAATCGTAAGACGCAATGCTCAATAGATTCGGAGAAAATGGCCTTTAAAAATTCAAGCCCAGCTTATATACAAATAAATTCTGGTCAGGCTAGCAGCGCAACAGCCCAGTCAGTAACGAGCCTGCGTCATACCTGGGCGCTCTCGGTTCGAATCTCGATTCCATCTATTATTTTTTTTCTGTTTTTACAATCAAATTTTTTATTCAATGTTATTGATTATTTAATTTGAATTTCAAATTTTAAATCATAATATGAGTATATTAACAACGCTATAACTTACTTATAATACTTTGAAACTATAATAGTTAAAAAATTCTTTAAATATTATTAAATTTTAAGTTATTTTATTAAGAGTTTAATAAGTTTTATTTCGGATATTACCTACCGTAGTTCTAGTAAAAATTCCGCTTTCACTAATTGTGCTAGATGCTAAATAAATTATTGTTTTAAATGTTTTTAAGATGATTATCATCCCAGCTGAAATTTGTAATAAAAAATTAAATAAAATCAATAATAAAACAACATAATGAAAGTTTTTTACTTATGAATAAATATTATTATTATAACCATTGGTAATAGAGTATTTTAGATAATAAAATATTGTAACTATTATAGTTTTATAATATTTTCAGTTAAAGGGTAGTTGATATAAAAATTGAAAAAATTGAAAAAAAATAGACCAAGTTGAGATTCAAACCCAGAGCGCCCAGGCATAACACAGGCTCGTTACCGACTGGGCTGTTGCGCTTCTAGTCTGATCGGAATTTCACTAGTATATAAGCTGGGCTTAAATTTTTAGAGGCCGTTTTCTCCGGCCCTATTGAGCGTTGCGTCTTACGATTGCAGGAGGTAAACGTCCTAAAGGGGTACAATTATTACGCAAAGTCTCATCCCAAAATAAAATCCCAAGGTCGTGCCCTCCCCTTGTAAGTTAAGCTCCGAGTTACCGGAGAAAGCCCGAAAAATCAGGATGTGGCGCTGCGCTGGTGGCCTAACACGTTGGCGATAGATGTACACTGTCGAAAATTAAAATCACGACACCCAGACGGAATTGTAATAAATGAATGAAATTTGGCGCCAATTATCACCATATAACGAGTATTAAATGATTAAAAATTGAACGTTTTACATGTAATAGTATGAGAATTACGAGGTTATTTATTGTGCAAAAATACTATGTTTTTTAGCGTATTAGTGGTGAACGGTGTGATGTAACATGACACTTATTTGTCCTCAATTTCTTGTTGATCAAGTATGCCAAGGCGAAGAGTGACGATCCTCTACACAAAAATGTCTAACTGTGAGAGAGGTCGGAGAGTTAGCGTGTTTGAAATGGGTGCATCATATCGTGAAATCTCCCGGATTGGCCGTAGTGCAATATCAGTATACAGACTTGTTACACAGTGGGTGAAAGAAGGCTCTAGATCTTCTAGAGCATGCACAGGTCCATACAGATTGACAACAGCACTTGAAGACCACCAAATTGTGTGGTTGTCTGTTGCTGGCAAACGGATGACTGCAGGCCAGATCCAAGCAGTGGCTGCAGAGAGAATCACCCCCCCCCCCCACCCCCCGGACGATTTTAAACCAACTGCTTGAAGCTGGGTTACACTCTCTGACCCCTATGCAATGTGTTCCATTATTCTGATTTCATTGCCAGCATCGTCTAACCTGGTGTAATGCAAAACGCAAATGGACACGTGAACGGCATACATTTGTGTTTAGAGACTAGTATCGATTCTGTCAGTAGCAAAGTGATAGTCGAGAAGTTCGCAGGCGTAGTGGAGAAACGGCTTAGCCTGCTGTGATTTCAGATCTTCACACAGGTGCAGCCACTGGTGTCATGGTTTGTTTCGACAGCAGGACTGAGTTGGTTGTTGTTGGAGGCACAATGACAGCCCACTATGTGGACGGGGTGCTATTGTGATACCCTTCATGTCACCGAACATGGTGGGTGAGCGGTTATCGCTCTGGCCTCGCATTCGGGAGGACGCCGGTTCAAATCCCAGCCAGGCATCCAGATTTGGTTTTTCCATGGTTTCCCCAGATAAATTCAGGCAAATGACGGGATGCTTTCTTCAAAAGGCCATAGCCCATTTCCTTCCCGTTCCTTGTCCCCAATCCTTTACTGTCTCTAATAACTTCGACGCCGACGAAGCGTAAAACAATAAGCAAAAAATAAAAAATAAACCCTTCATATCCTCCATCCAAATCACATGTTACAACAGAATGATGCCGGTCCTCATACTGTAGCCATCACAACACAAGCCTTAGAAGGGGTTACGATCACAATTTGGATTGCATGGTCCCTAGATTTGTCCCAGATAGAGCATGTCTGCGAAGCCAAGGGTAGACACATTACATCACATGGTCACTCAGCACAAACTGTGCAACAACTGACTGCATAAGACCTGCAGGCGTAAGGAAACATACCTCAAGAAGACATCGGAACACTTATTGATTCAATGCCAGCAAGGATCCATGTATATACGTCAAGGTGTGCTCACTTCTTACTGTATCTAAAGTTAATAAACTTAGCCTGATCCATTTCAATTTCTTTCAACTTCTGGGTATGACCCTTGTAATAGAAATGGCTTACCTGGGTCATCAGGGGTTGATTCCATTACTTTTAATTTATTTTGGGCGCCTTTTATAATTAATTTTGATAAACAGGGTTAACTTTCTTTTTAAATATTGATAACAGATTCATAATATAACATCCGCAAACCTTGCAATTTATTACAACATTTATATTAGAACAAAGGACAGTTAAAGCTGAATATATTTGGCACATGTAAGTTTACAAAAGGAAAAAAAAAAATAATCGTATGGAAATTCCGGAACTAACAAATTGTCCAACCGAATAAAATTTCTGCTAGCTTGAAAAATTTTATCACATTAGTCCCTATCTCTCTCTGCAGATCACTCTGCGGGTCGTTTTCCGGGTGTCTATGAAATTTACTGGAAACTTGAAGAATGCAAGTAACTAACGGTTGCGCTGACCAGACGGTCCACGAGGTCTTGAGAATATCACCATTTACGATACACTGTATAGTCGCTACCCGGAACCTCCACAATCACTTGTCAGAGCGGGTCGCTCCGTGCTCTACTGCTTCCAGGCACAAGATGTATTCCCCTCGGGGTGCAGAACGTGTCGCTCTATTCTGCTCTCCACTCCTTTTTCCTAGTCACCATTCATTGTTTACTTCTCGTCGAAATTTCCCTCGAGAACATGCAAAATAGAACCTCTGTTCGTAACAGATATAGATATTCGGTGTTCATTGGTCAGTCGCACCACAGCTTATACCGCCATTTTCGGAGCATCACGAGTTTGTACGGAAACACACGAACATTTCGCCAAAGATGACTTGAGTTGGGTTTTATTCTCCGTCTAGTGCAGCTAACAAATGAAAAAACTTTGTTATGGCATATGCGTTTCGGTTTATTAGACCATCATCAGTGCCCTAGAACAAGTTATGTACAATTTTTGATGTGCAGCAAAATGTTTATCTAAATGAAGGTATAAATTTTGTTATTAAATATTATTATAGCTTATTTTACTTACAGTATTTCTATATTACATTAGTGTATGGAATTGTTCCATATCAGTTTCTCCCCTTGAGGTTTCTCACTCACTGAACAATTTTCAATAAGAAACGTAATTTGCACACGTCTGATTTTGAAAATAACTTCTGGAACAAGCTTAGTTGTTATTCTTCTTGAGGTTATTCACCAACTGACCATTTTGTTATGAAAAGCATATTTATACACGTATTTACACAATGTAGCTTTTAAACAGACTTTTGTTATTGTTTATGGTTTCTTCTCAAAGATGCTAACTGTCTATGGCTTATGTATTACCAACCTAATTTTATCTTTGCTGTAGCGGTTTGTTTGAACGCAAGTTCATTTTTAGTGACCTAAATAGTGTCTGGTTCGTAAGATGGATGTATTCATTGATCACATTTTCCCCTTCATTTGATGAATACGTCCATCTTACGAACCAGACACTATTTAGGGCACTAAAAATGAACTTGCGTTCAAACAAACCGCTACAGCAAAGATAAAACTTAACTTCAGTAAGCAAATTAGGTTGGTAATACATAAGCCATAGACAGTTAGCATCTTTGAGAAGAAACCATAAACAATAACAAAAGTCTGTTTAAAAGCTACATTGTGTAAATGCGTGTATAAATATGCTTTTCATAACAAAATGGTCAGTTGGTGAATAACCTCAAGAAGAATAACAACTAAGCTTGTTCCAGAAGTTATTTTCAAAATCAGACGTGTGCAAATTACGTTTCTTATTGAAAATTGTTCAGTGAGTGAGAAACCTCAAGGGGAGAAACTGATAGGCAACAATTCCATACACTAATGTAATATAGAAATACTGTAAGTAAAATAAGCTATAATAATATTTAATAACAAAATTTATACCTTCATTTAGATAAACATTATGCTGCACATCAAAAATTGTACATAACTTGTTCTAGGGCACTGATGATGGTCTAATAAACCGAAACGCATATGCCATAACAAAGTTTTTTCATTTGTTAGCTGCACTAGACGGAGAATAAAACCCAACATTAGTATAGCAGCTAAGGATATTGACCTAAGTATTCAAAATGTTAAAGATGGCATGTGTCCGACCTACGTTGTATTCCAGCTGGGGGTGGGTGTAACCGTTGCTGTCAAGGTTTCCGCGTACCTGGTCCCCACACGCAGCCCCTTAAGAGCTGTTGTTTGTTTGTTTGTTTGCGGCTGCCTCTGTCTCCAACCCTTTCATTTATTTATTTGCTGAATATTTCATGCGGTACACCAAATGTGTCTCGGATCACGTCTGTTACACCCTGTATATATCTACAAAGTTTCCTACAATTCCACCACCACTGTCTGGGTGTTGGGATTTTAATTTCCGCCAGTGTATTTACTATTTTACCGGGAACTAATTTTGATGGCCAATATGGTACGTTAGGGATAATTGTACACTTCACTGAAATCTGAAAATATTTCAACAGGAGAAATTTACACGTTCTTTATTTGATAAAAAAAAAAATGGTTTCAGAGGCAGAGCCATGATGTTACAACTGTATTTATTTTTATCCATTAATGTAATGCACTTTCATATTCCAATTTTATTTGAAGATTATACAGACACTAAAGCTCTATATAAAATCGAGTGGGCATGAATGATCTGACGACGCACAGAATCCATTTCACTAGTTTAATGTCTAGGAATACAAAGAGGAAAGACTGATTTTGGTAACTCAGGAATTCCGATTTCGTTTGTACATATATTGTTTTCGTGTGCTGTTTAGGCCTACATACTAGAGAATCTATAATAATAATAAAATTGTATTCGAGAAAACATATTTTTTTAAAAAAAAAGGTGTTGGGGTACTATTAATTTGCTCCAGAGTATAAATCAACTATCTTTAAAATTTCTCTGTCTTGCAGTCTGTCTGCATGAATGTGATTCATGCAAAAACTACTGGTTGTGTTGTATATTGATGGTGTTTCGACTAATGAATGGCTGTTGGCTCCACAGGCAAAATGTGATTTAAGATCATTTTTATCCGAACGAGATTCACGATAAAATTATTCGTCGAATTTTGATGGAGTTTAGATTAATATATAGCATTTAGTCTCACAGGTAAATCAGGGTTTCATATTGACATGTTGGAAAGTGGTGCCGTTTTTGGTTAAACTAGAGTCTCAAAAATTACTCGTCGGATTTTGATGAAGTTTCGATTAATGTACAGTAATATATTGTAATATACAGCCATGGTGACGTGGGTATAGTGGGTTATGTTTCATTTTGATGTGATGTCAAAAACTGAGAAATTTGTGAAATTATTATCATTTTTAGTGGAACGCGATTCACAAAAAATGTACTGTTCTGATTTTGATTGGGCACATCCCGTGATGACGTGAGTTTTATCTCAATGTGATTTAGGAAAGCTGATAAGTTCACCACATTATTATCAATGTTTCGTTGAACGCTATTGATGCAAACATTACTGTTAGGATTTTGATGGAATTTCGACTAATGTATAACGTGTGTTCCCGCGGATAAAATATTGTATGTTTTATTTTGACAGGGTGAGGTGAAGCCAATAAAGTTTTCGTCAACGCTATTTACGTAAAAACTAATGGTCGGATTTTGATTAATCTACATCCCGTGGCTCTGTAGTACGTTTAATTTGGTGTGCAGTCGAAATGTTTATCGTTATTTCAGCGTATGAGCGACATCTTTTTATTCGAAGGAATGAAGTTACTTTTTAAGACCGTTAATGATAAAAATCCTTTCATTGAGCTACAGGGACAACGGATATTGTAGCTGTTGACCATGTTAGTTTAAGATAATAGTGTGAACAATAACATTTCACGCATATGAAGTTGCTGGGCTCTGCTAGTTTGAAATAATTTACAGGTTTGCGATAGTTCTGTTTGCACTGTATCTCGTAAAAACCGAGCGTGAGGGGTGAGCGGTTAACGCTCTGGCCTCGAATTCGGGTGGACGAATCCTCGTCCGGGCATCCAGATTAGGGTTTTCCATGGTTTACCCCAATCACTCCAGGCGAATGCGGGGATGCTTCCTTCAAAAGGCCTTGGTCGAATTCCTTCCCGTTCCTTGTCCCCAGTCCCATCCCGCCTCTAATGACCTCGACGTCGACAAGGCGTAAAGCAATAAGTAAAAAAAAACTCTCTTATAAGGTACTTTTGCGCCCTGATTGGCCAACATCATCTGATATTCTCATTGCTTTAAACTTTACCAGCAATTAATACCTGCTAAGGCAATGTTAAATTGTTTCATTATTTTATATTTTCATTAAGTTTTCATTTTGTTTGGAAGATCTTAAAAATAAATGGTGAGCTTGATTCTTTACGACAGTATTATGCCGCTCCACTTCTTTCATTTTATAACGTTGATACATTTTTATTAATGATTATTAACTATCCTATCAATTCTGGTTATAACCCAAAGCCATATTAATGACTAAAAATGGAAACTTTTATTAATCGCGCTAGCAACCTGGAACGTTTTACAGTAGTTGCGCCCAGCTATGTGTCAATTTCCATATAGACTAACTAATTCCGATACAGTTATATGATCGTTAGGACTTCGTAACTTAAAACCCGTTCATACACAATATCAGCGCCACTACATCGCTTCTAATTGTATCCACTGTGTTTGTAATGAAGTCTGCTCTATCCGTACTACATTCCTCTTTCGAATTTGCTGGTGAGGTGGAAACGCCGATTGCGCCTAGATTGTACCCAATAAGATTCGCGACCAGTTCTGTTGAATTGAACATAAGCGACGGATTGTAGCACTTTTTCTCTATACTGTGCTCGTGTCAAGGGAGAAGTACTAACATCTCTTCTCTTGTTAAGTGTGTGCTAGTTAAAGGCTCGTGTCTTCTTAATTATCACGTGAAAGGGTTTTCTGCCCGTATCGTAGTCGCCTTAACCTAACCCGGTAGTGCTACGAGGTACAGGGGACCTACAGTTAAACGTGGAATCTGAACCACGGAAGCGTTCTGGGGTCCTACACATTACACAGCAAGCTTTGCCCCGCCGAAACAAGGATTCAAAATTAGTGTTGCCCAACTGCAAGAACAAGACGAGACTTGGCCAGTCTTGGTCTTGGTCTTGCAAAAATGCAAGACCAAGACCAAGACTGCAAGACCAAGACCGATTTTGGGCAACACTATTCAAAATGGAGACCATTCTATCTGCAGTCAGACGCTTTAACCACAGAGCCACCAGACCAGTCACGTGAGTACTAAGTTATTGCAAAATTCATCTCTATGAGTTTTATAATTTTCATGTTGTTTTTTTAACTAGTAATTTTATCGTCTGCTCATATTTTAGTGTATATTTCATTACCCTAGATATAATTGGAACTTAGCAGCATGGACTTTACTGAAGTAATTAAGTAAAACCTGCCTTTATAAAGCCTACCTTGGCTTATGCTGCTAACCTGTTTGCAATGTGTGTAATGTAAATAAACAACACCGACGGCACTAGGAATGAAATCATATTACAGCAAAAACCAGAGAAAATGTTCAGCCGTAGAATCAAATATAGCTTTTCCCACTGCCGATGCCCCATTTGACAAGGCTAAAACGCGTCTGAGAATAAAAAAAAAATAATGCAGTAGTTAACAGACGGTGATTCATTTATAAACATTTAACAAGTAACTAAGGAATAGCGGCCAACAACCAATTTATTATGTATGCTCTCATCTCCATCTTTAATAGCTAAACTATAACTAGAGCTTTGTGTTCAATCTGTTCGTTCTTATGCTCGTATAATTCGAGAACTACAGGACCAACTCACATGCAGCCTTTTCAAAATTTATAGATGAATTGTACATTTGCGTTTTAGTTTTATGAAAGCAACAGTATCGAAGCTATAGCAGCAAACCCTCGATACAGAGTAGCAGAGCAGAAACCCATCAGTGTGGCTCAGTGCGCTCGGGAGGCACAATGGTACCAGGCACGAGCCCAGGTGCTCCCCCCCCCCCCCCCTCCCCGTACAGGCCGTCCTGACCGCGATTCTTAGGCTGTTCTCCACAGCCATCAAGGAGAATGCCGGGACTGTCTCCGCCTTATAAAGTACATATTTCACAAACAAAAAATACACATATCACACACAGAACATAGTTACAAATTTCGCAGGTAGATGACAACACTTCACTTTTATTCTTGGATTTTTTTTATAAATTTATTTAAGTTAACTTTGAAACGCATTACTTAAGTGTCTGAAAGAATCGTTTCTTACTTTAACTTTGCAATAGACTTTTTTTCTATTGCAAATGTAATGATGGTGAAGTCTTTCTTCCATTACACTGATTTCTTACAATTTAGGCAGCATGTGCATAGGAAGCCTCTACCACACAGGGTTTTGTCGAATTGTTTCAGTAAAGTCGACCACAGCGGAATACTTTATCTACCATATTAAAATATACACCAAAACCAAACCGCATGTTGAACAAATATTTTAGGTTAAAAATAAAAAGGAAAAATACTGCCTATATATTCGATCAGTGATTCTCGAGTTAATAACAAATGAAGAAAAACGTTCAGTTTTATAGTATGTAAGAAAATTGTTTCATTTTAATGAGAATACTTTCTCAATGAACCATGGCAATAACTCCACAAGTTATCTGATCATACAACCCCTTGCATGTAGAAACCATGTTTAGGAACCAAAATATATTTTAATGTTAGATCGTTTAAATATCGCAAAGAATTTAGACCTTACTGTAGATAAGTTGTCGTCTCTGTGTTGGGTCACGATTCGTTTCAAAATATTTGGGCAGCGTAATTGCAATTGATTTTTCAGAGCGAATGAGGTAGCTCCATTGACATTAATACAAGGGACTGACTAATCTGCCTACCAGCTTTCCGTATCACGGTTTCCATCATCACGTAGACAAAAGGCAATGGCCGAATTCCTTCCTGTTCCTTGCCCCCATCCTTTCCCGCCTATAATGACCTCGAAATCGACGAGGCGTAAAGCCATAATAAAAAAAACCTAAACAAACAATTCCAGACCCGTAAATTACACATCTAACTAGCAAACTTGACATTTATCGCATATAACACAGAGAATGGAAAACTAAAACGCAGGTATTGCATTACCTTGCATCCGCACTCTCGGAAAAAATAAACCAAAAGAACTTCACTCCAACAGATATCATTGATTAGACGGAAATATTCGAAAACAATTCCTTGCGTAAAAAATACTTATTATCATAATGCGCGAAGACCGGCCTAAGTACTCACTGGTTAAGGGAGCATCCATAAACTACGTGGCCCGGTCTTGGGGGAGGGGGGGAGGTGTTGGCTGGAAAGCTAAGCTGGGCTACGTGGGGAAAAGGGGGGGAGGGGGTTCCGAGCCGGGCCACGTAGCTTTTCATTCATTTTATTTGTTACAGTTAAAATGATGGAGAGAACACACAACAGCATTTAAATACTTATTTCCGTCATTTAATTATCTCCCTATGTAATTTACAACAGTCTGACAAATGAAAACAGTCAAAATGTCTCCTGGAATCAATATGGAAAAAAACTGCGTGCTACGCGGGGTGGATGGGGGGGGGGGGGGGTGTTCACAGGAGGCCAAAATGGAGATACGTAGTTTATGGACGCTCCCTAGTGCATCTGCTGTCCCCGGTTCGAATCCCTGTCTCGCCGGGGATTTTTATAAGCCTTTAACCCGGCTTCACCTCTGGCACAGCTTGCTGTGTAATGTGAAGTACGCCAGAACGCTTCCATGGTTCGGATTCCACGTTAAACTGTACGTCCCCTGTAACTTGTAACACTACCGGGCTAGGTTAAGGCAGCTACTACAGGGGTGAAATGCCATTACGACCACAGGGAATTATTATTATCTAATAAATATGTAGCTGTAAGTATGACACGTTGCACCTAATATTCATAGTTTTATATTTTCACTTCTGTCGACAATCTCCATTTTAACTGCTGTCCAAAACAGTAATTTTCACAGATACTGAAGGCAAAAAAAGAAGAAAATAAAATAAATACTTTGCAGCTTCTTAAATAGGAGAAACATCTGAAGAAAGCAAATCCTGTGTGTTATTTATTTTCTTAACTCTGTAACTACTGCCTTATCCTCCAGGCACATTCATAATCCTTTTATTTTCTTTCGGTTTCTGTCTACTCCTTAATTCGATAAGATACGGATACGGAATTACCAACGTTGGAAAATAATATTTCAGATCCTACCAAGCGCACGTCTGTTTCTCATTACCCCGAGAACTGCTACAGTTCACCAATAAAATCAACAAAGCTCGATGCCATCGATAATAAAAGTCTTAAGAAATTTTATTCATTCGTTAATATAGATCCAACAAGCAAATATTTATGAATTTATTTTCATTTTTAAGCATTGTCTCAACGTGAAATTAATTAAATTTGCAGCAATACTGTAGGATGTGAGTAATTAAATTAGTTAAGATTGTTTTCACTGACATGATGGCTTCAGAAGAAATGCCACCTACAGTCAAATTCCCAACAAGTTTTGCTTCATTATACAACAAGTAAACGCTAAGATGATTATAGTGCGCTCCACGAACGATGGCGGCCCAGTTTAGCGAGGCTCTGCGCATGTACGTCATCACTCTGCCAGTAGCCAATCACATTCAGTAACAATCCAGCGCCTGTCGTGGTAACACGAGTGTCGAATGCGATGTTTTTGTGAAGTAGACGGTTGTAAATCAGTGAGCATTGCAATAATTCCTATTCTAAATAATGGAAGATGAGCAGCATAAGCGTAAGGTTCTGCATAGTCAAAGCATAAACCAAGTTTTTAAAGTATATAAGCATTTTAAGCGCGAAGCAGACGCGAGAGGGCCGATCTGCGACGTTGCCAAAGCTCAAGAGAGAACTGCTAAAGCGTATGACACTAGCCTTAGAACTGTACTGCTAATAGTTAAACGCGGCAGCATCTGATATTCTACGTCAGTCCTGTTTCTCTCTCTCTCTGCGTGACCCGCCATCGTTCGTGGAGCGGACTATAGTTTTGTCGAATGGTGCCATTTTCGAGGCAAGAAAGGTATTTCGTAGACATTATAAACTACGTTTCTTTCTTACAACCCGATGAGTGTTGTTTTCGTACGCTAGAGAAGAGAGGAACTATTTTATTTTTGGAGCATGTATATAATTTTATACTTACAGTAATACGGTCGTTACAAAAATGGATATCGATGAATAGAGACGTACCGTATATACATTAATTTGAAAAAGACTTGCAAAGAACAATTAAAAAATAACTATTTGAAGCATTTAAAAATTAATTTAAAGAGTAACGTTATATTTCCACCATTATTCAGTTATATAAAATTTAGGCAACAAGGATAGATGATTGAAAATAATAAATATATGGTATTATTTTTCCAATCCCACTAAATTATTTAAATACTGATGTAACCAATTCCCTACGTTCTTCTGAATGAAACACTGAAAAAATGGAAGAATAAACATCAACCAGTGCACTTAAATGCTAAAAACGATTACCTTCATATTCTGTGTTCAGTAGACGATCACGTTACAATCGCGAGAGGCAAATATGAAATGGGTACATTGCAGGAAACATACTAGCAGTGAAATTTAGTAAAACAATATACATCCTAATAGGGGAAGCAGAGGTTGATATAACAATAGGTGGAGATAAAATAGAAAATTATCCAGTTTATAAGTATTTTGTAACAATAAAAGCCAAAGATTGGTATAAAATATTCAAAATTCTGACAAGAATTATATACGAAGGATGTTAAAAAACGAACTAATCAACTTATTTTGCAACCTCATAACGATGAAACAATATTACACAGTAGCTGGTGAGCTGACACGTGGAAAATGAGAGATAGAACTGAACCCTATAGAAATGAGTAATGAGTATAGAGAGAATTAGAAAAATAGCCAGTCAGAAGATATACTGCTGTTGCTAGAGACGGCTATGAGATCTGTAGAAAAATTAGCTAAATGAATGTAATTATATTTTGATGATAATTTGGTTAAAATGTTAGGATAAGATACCACATATTTCATACTATAGAGCCACAGCTCCAGACATTTTGGTATCTCGTTCCATTAGTAAACAAAATTTTCGGGATTACTCGCAGAGAGTAAATCTTACCAGAACCTAAAATTATCTAACATACGTCTGATATCTCGCAAACTTGAATTTACTGTACCTCTCTACTAGGATCATGGCACTATCAAGAACGAAGGCGAATCTTCAAACAGCATAATCCAATCCAAAATACACGGGGTATTCCACTTTACCACAGATGGCAAAAATCTTACAGCCACATCCATCTGTACCAAGGTGATTTTTTTTCTCGTTATATCACGTTTTAATGGGCTTAGCAGAAGTTTTAAACTCATACAGGTTCCTTAAAAGCTGAAAAGATAAATCACACATTTTTGAACGCGCGTCTGAAATCTATCCCAAATATTAAAGCCTTCACCTCGAAGAATCTTCCTAGTTACACCTTTCACTCCCTGCTACTGCTTCCTGTATACTATGTCCATGCTTCGAACTTTTCTTGAGGTTACGCGTTTCTGCTCCTGGCATATCCGTAACCTTGTTGAATGACATTTTTAGTTCTCATATCGACATTAGGGTCCAGGTCGTGTATCACAGTACGATTATAAATACAGGAAAGCACTTGGAAAAAAGTACGAGGAAACAAGAGAAAAAACTCTTTCTCGTGTTCTGAACTGATTTCCAGGAGTTGCCAGGAATGAATGAATAATCTTGTTTGTTTCCGCATTTACGCTGTGTTCACGCCGACTGTTCTTCTAATTTAGATTTGAGTGGCATCAAGCCAGCAATTCGAGGAACCTGTCATAATAGCAGTGTGTGGTCTTCTGATTCAAATGTCTGTTTCGATGACAAGTAGAGAACTCATATAGGAATTATCTACAGACCGTGGAACATCGCAGAGTTACGTCGATATTATATTGACAAATCACCATTAGAAATGAATACAGACTTATTACCCACAATAACGTTGAGGAAATTTTGCATTAAACTCATTCTGTTGCTGGTTTTTCTAGGATAACATTTCATTCCGTAATTTTGCCGCATCTTCCAGACACAGACGCTGTACCATTGTTCGCCGTATTGGTTGATCTCTCTCCAATCTAGAAGATGTGGATGCACGCCTAACAGCCAACTTCTCATGCAAAATGTGTACATCTCCTTGCGATGATTCATGATGTATTCCATAGGTTATTTGAAGATACCATTAGAATGATAAGCGTCGAAGTGGAGAAGGCTATCGAGTTGTTTGAGAGATGCCAGTAATTCACGTATGTTGCAATAAATAATTTATTATATACTCCGAAATTTTAATCACTTATTTTCAACGGTAATCGCTACAAGCTTTTCACAAATGTCTCCGACAGAATATAGCATAGCATTCGGACAAAAGTATGTTTCCCAGTCGAAATAGCTTGAACGAACCAGTAAACTCACACTTAAAATGAGAATATTCAATAAAACGTACACACAACGACCGGGCAGTCACGAAGACCTGCATAGCACATTACAACCTGCGAGGAATGCATACACTGGCGATGAGGGCTGGGTGGATGTTGGCCGAATAAATAAGAGTAGTGCATGAACGAGTGCAAAAGTTTCATTTGTAAGTAAGTAAGGAAGAGACAATTTACCTCAAAGAGTTAAAAAATTTAAGCTAAGATTCACGTGATGCAAAAACATTTGTAGGGTTCTGGGGACATCAGCTGGATCTAAATTAATTAATAACAGTAAAACCAATGCGATTAGAGCTCTACATCAGGAAAGATTTGGTAACTAAAATTGATCTGAAACTTCTAACCGCACCCGCAGTTAAAGTCTGAGTTTTCAGACGACAGAAATCCTCTAAATGACGGAAGTTTTTTGGCACTAGTAAATATTTCCCTATGGCGAATTCCTATTCAGTAGGAAAACAGTGTTTCTCTTAGGCTCTGCGTCACGGTTTAATAGGCCTATTTTCAGTGTTCCACTTTGTGGCATTCATAGGATATGTGAGACACCGAGGAAGTCTTGTGAATGTCATCCGTTCAGAAATTACTATCCGCTTACAACCTATCATCTAGTGCTAATCTACTCATCGACTCGGAGAACTAAAGGTTGAGAGAATACACAGGCCATTAAACTGTGTGCGTGATTAATGTCAGAGGTGGAATTCTAATTGACTGGGCTTGTACGTATCTAAACCTGTCTTATCTGCTCAACTTGCAATCAAGTCACTAAGGGTAATGGGAACGGGCCCACACGCCACAGGTAAATAAGCTTATAAATAGCTTCCACACCACTACATACATATTCTACTATCCGTTTTACTGCCACATCCCATTTGTTTATTTGAGAGAAATAAAATGTCGGTTACCTTACTTTAGAACTTCAGCAAACAAAGTTAAAGAACATTGTGAGCGAATGTGCTGTTTAAATGCTTCAAATGGACAATAGGTTATCATCAGAGAGCTTACAATTTTGTTGCATACTCCATCTTCTTAAATACGTAGTTATGTACTGAAAATTGTATTCTATAGAGGCAACGGATATGTTCTGTGTTCATGATAGACAAAATATAAATATGCTGGAACACCTTAAATTCATACCTATTATTGATTCTCCCCTGTGGGATACCGAACTCACTCAGGTCAATATCACGTTCTTGGAATGAACCTGACCTTGTCACCTTTCGTTTAGTGAAGAACTAAAATTTCTTAGACTTTAAGTCATAGATCATTCCGAAGATGTATCCATAGGCCGTCAAACGTTCGTTTTTAGTTGTTGGTTTTATCTTGTTGTATAACTCTTGAATAGACCTCAAATGTTTCTGCCTATTAACCCAGCTGTTGTTACGTATATGTCAGAAGTGTAAAAATAAAGAAGAAAATCCACATTGTTTATACATGCTTGACCTCTCATTGGTTGAAAGCTCGGCGAGAACCAAAGATGGCGATTGGTTTGGCAACATTAAAGAGGTAGAAACACAGATAGCGAAACGTCAGTATAAGATATCGGAGATACATACTTGTTGATGCCGGCCTCGGTAGCGTGGGGGCTAGAGGGCTTGGGTGTTTAGTGTTGTGTCTGTCAATGTCTTGTCCGTGTTGTAGTGTCCTTGTGTCATTACTTGATAGCAACAAATGGTCCAGTAGCCGAATGCCATTTAAAAAAAAAAAAAAAAAAAAAAAAAAAAAAAAAAAAACCTTGTTGACTCACGTACACAAACAGCTCTATGACGATCACAAGCAGACAACGGCCGACGGCTACAGGCAGCCAAAAAAAAAGTCTGATTTAACAAGTCAGATCCATTTGCGCCATCAGTATGTTACGAAATTAAATGTGAATTAAACAACTCGATAGTAAATTAGTGTAATAATTATAAAAAAAGGTCCTTTTCACTGCACTCGTCAAACACCAAATGAAATATTCCTTCGTTCGTTACTAGGCAACGGTATTTCAATTAACTATCAATTTTGCACTCAGAGCTTTATTTCAAGCGTATTATTACATTTTCAGACCGTATTCCGGTGACGATTTTCAGAACAACTGCTCCATTTACCCATCCCTGTAGCAGACGGATTTAACAGTCCACTCTTGCAGCGGTTAATCTTCCTGATGATAATGGTGACTGTTACTTTTAGACAATAGTAACACATCTGTTCAGAGATCACCGCTCCTAGTTTTAGTAACGGATATTTCTATTTCGCGGCAATTTTTCTCGGGAACAGAACTTAGGGGTCTGACATGACAACGTCACAATTAGAATCGTTGCACAGTGACGTCATATCGACTACGTAAGTCATCAATTTATACCTACAAGAATCAATGAATGGGATGTGATATGACTGTTAACGCTCCGGGCATCCAGATTTGGGTTTTACATGGTTTCCCCAAATCACTCCAGGCGAATTCCGGGATGTTTCCGACAAAGGGTGATGGCCGAATTCCTTCCTGTTCCTTTTCCCCATCTTTCCCCGCCTCTAAATACCTCGACGTCGACGAGGCGTAAAGCCATAGTAAAAAAAGTGATATGACTCCCAGAAGAAGCCCTGAAACGTGATTAAAACACTGAGTAGTAGACACCAACAAGATGTCATTCTTAAGGAGTGGCGATCACTAAATTTTGTAAAGATACGATTTCAGGAGTAGGGCTTAGTTGGAATGTACTTATGACCACAATACAAGGTGAAAATACTAACAAAATTCGGTGAATTTAGCCTTTGATTCCCGACAACAATATTTCCAATTTTCTTCTCTCTCAGCAACCTGATCGATGCGTATTTGATTGAAAGGCCTAAAACACAATTTTATTGAATTTAAACCATCATAGAACACTGGTAAACTATGAAACAGCTATGTCATTGGTACGAAAGAAAAAAACCGCATCCACTCACTTGTATTTAAGCCGGCAATGCCTGGGATTATATTTTTCAGTTAACAGATACTCACAAAATTATTTGCCAGCCCATCGGGATCTGACATCACACTTTTAATAACGATGACATCACCGCTCGATTCTCGGTTAAGCTATCCGAATTTGGTCGGGTGTGACTCGCCGCAAATCTCATATTAATAGTGAGCGGTAACGACAGTCCTGATGCCGGCATTTCTACGAGTGTGTTGGAGTTAGCCAGTAACAAAGAGGGTTTCCGACAAGAACGCGGAAGTCCACATGCCCGCCGCTAGAGGGTCACGAGTGCAAGTCACATGACTACAAAGCTGGCAGAAGCATGCGTCAGTCATCCATCGCTCATTCGTGTTGCAAGCAGTGAAATGAAGGCGTCAAAAGAATAGCAAAGAGGTGCTGTTCGTTTTCTGACAGCGGAAGGAGTAAGGGGAACGGAATGTCGCTTGTCAAGGCGTGGCACAAGCGCTTCAGGGAAGGACGGGTGTCATTACCCGATGATGCACGGTCTGGAACACCACACCGCATTACTGATGACATCGTCCAGCTGGTTACCCAGGACCACCGAGTTACAGTGAAAGCCGTAGCCGCCGAGGTCGGATTGAGCGTCGGAAGTGTTCACACCATCATAACGGGAAGACTGAACTGGCGCAAAGTGTGCGCCCAATGGGTGTCCCACAGTCTTCAACCACAACAGGAAGCATGTCGAATGGCCCACTGTCTTGATCATCTGCAGCTCTATGCCATGAAAGGAAGTGAGTTCCTGGCACGAGTGGTGGCTGGAGTCTTGGCGTCATCAGTTCGAACCAGAATCGGAACGACAAAGTCTCCAATGGAAGCATCGAGCGTCACCACCACCAACAAAATCCAAGGCCATCCACACAAGTGCAGGAAAGGTAATGCTGACGTTCTCCTTTGGCCAAGACGGCCCCCTTCTGATTGACTTCCTGCAGCACGGGACAACAGTGAATGGCCAGCGTTTACTCGCAAAACTTGATCACCCTTCGCCAAGCGATCAAATCAAAACCACCAGGCAAGCCTACCCTCCATACAGTCCGGACCTCTCTCCTTGCGATTACGCCACTTTTGTCACCTAAAAAAAGGCTCTGAAGGACAAACGAATCACCTCGGACGACGACGTCAAGCACTACGAGCGGATCTGGTTCACATCGCAGCCCCAGTAGCTTAGGGGACAGCCATTCACCGCCTTGTGTCGCAGTGGTACAAACGCCTCAACAGCCAGGGCCAATACTTCTGAAATACAGGTACTTGTTTCTGTTCCTAGGCCTCCGGCTCGTTACTTATTGAACCAGCCTGATAATTTTCAACTTAATATCGATCTTTACTTATATTCCAAGGAATATTTTTATTATCTTACTTTGGCTCCTAGAACTGCTATGCAAGCTCTTTACAATGACACCTGAATCACCGTCCTAGCTGAACGCGTTTTCACGCTACACTAATTTATAACTTAACACAACGAAAATTCGAAACAATCCCCATCATGCACTAATACTAGTCCGATGACATCACAGGCAAAACAAATGCTGCACGACGAACTCGTACAGACATCCTCTACCCGCTGGGAGCTCAACCATTATTAGTCTCGTAGTTATTAACGATTCAAATCTGACAGTATTTTGTAACACAATAAAGTTCGGCCATCTGTCACCATATTTGACGAGAGGATAGACGTTTTCGCGTCAAAATGAAGTTCGATAATTGTAACCGTGATGAAATCACCAACAATCTTTTTTAAAAAATAACAAGTGGGACTGTCAATTCAAACTCAATAAAGTTGAAAAATAGCAAAATAATTTGTTGTCAGTGGATGCAGAGCCAAATACAAACTCACTTTCAGATATAATGGAACAACACACAGAGAAATGCACGCAAACCACAGCCTCCACCAACCATTCGAACCCGCGTCCTCCCGAATGCGAGGCCAGAGCGTTACTACTCACCCACCGAAGTGTCCCGAATTCTTCCTACTCTCGCAGCTCGGTTCTCGACTTCTTCCAAAACACCCGACAACTCCCGTTTTGTCGCCAACATAACAACCAGAAGTAACATAGCTTAAAGATCCCTCCGGCATGTGGCCGGTTCGATTGATCGTTGTTCAACGAATTTTCGACGGTGTAACGTGCCATCATCTTCATGTTGCGTCTGCTGACCTGCTTGAGTAGAGACTGCCGTGCCGGACCCATTGGTGTGGTATTTATACCCTTCAAAAGGTGGTACCACACCAGCAGACGCAACCTGAAGATGATGGCACGTTACGCTGCCAAAAATTCGTTGAACAACGATCAACTAATCCGGCCACATGCCCTAGAGATCTTCAAGCAGCTGATTAGCCGGCAAATCCTACCATTACATATCAGAAGTAACATTAGTACATATTCAATGCTAAATTTCTCAATTGACTCAGCAAAGTACTCCTCGCTCCCAGTGTCTCCCAAGTTCTCATAAAGCTCTCGCTTCGTCGAAATCAGTCGCTTTCCTTTTACGTTGCATTGTTACACAGTTTGGGTGAATTCCTTCAGAACGTCTTTTATATACGTCCCTTGAGTCGCAATAAAAAAAAATTCAAGCTCTCTTTCACGGCACTGTCTTTCTAAGGGACTTTCTCCGTGTCCGGCTCTATTGAAGTGTTCTCTAGGCGATTCTTGAAGGTCACAATTAATATGAAAAGTCACTCCCCTACTTAATCTCTAACTGGCAGAAAAATTACATTAGAAGTTGTTCCAAAATTTCCTGCAACTTGCCTCACCACAATCTGAAACCATCTATACCGAACACCTTGAGCTACTTTTCCCACGAAATGATGGTATTAATCTCACAGAACACATCCACTATAAAGCATCTTCGCAAACACAACAAATGAATTTCCTGGCGCCGGTCCTGGCAGTGTAGTGGCTAGCGCGCTGGCCTCGCATTGCAAGGGCCGCCGGTTCGAGTCCGGCTTCGGGCATGGGTGGTTTTAATTAAGTGTTGTGTTCTTCTTGTGCTGTCCTCATTGTAGTGTCAACAATATCAAAATGAAACCCTGATACAGCAGTTGGAACATAAACAAATTGTAGCTGGCTAAAATGGTCGCAACGACCGAAGGCCATATATATATATATATATATATATATATATATATATCCTGGAATTAACTCGCTATTTTGAGCGCACACGGGGCCGGGAGCTACAATGGGTCCAGAGTCAAACCTTGATGGTTCTGGTTGCGGTTTTGCACGGTAGCCTGTGGGGACCATCCATAATTTCCATCTCAGTAAGTATAAAATTCACACACAAATCACACAGAACGTAAGTAACGTCGTTCGCAGATAAGCTCTCGTCGCAAGCCAGCTGGTAAACGGAACGCTTAGGTGAAGAACAACTCTATTTACAGATTTCAATGACTTACCCCATTTAAATTGAATACTGTTTTCGTGAAATTAGAAACGCTTTAAAGAATATGAATAATGTTCGCAGCACTGGTAAAGGATTGGTATTGTAACTATCTTGGCAGCACGATGCTCAATGTATTTCTGGTGTTGTTGACCAGATCCGTCTCTTAAATCGAGAGCAATGCATATCAGCGCAGCTAACGTCAGTGAGAGTGCCTGGCACATTATAGGACGCGAGTTTTTCTCAGTTTTCCTGCCACTCCAGGAGAATACACATATGGGTTCCTTAAAACGCCATGATCGAATTCCTACCCGTTCCCCGTCTCCATTTCATTAGTGTTCTAATAACGTCGAGTTATGCCAGTCTCAGTTGGTCAGAATTAACATATCGACACAGAATTTCGAGGCGCGAGGAAAGATAGTTCTCAGCTGGCGGATGAGGACAGAATAGAATTGTTAGTAATATGGAAAAGTGAGTTGAAGCTTTCGCAATTTGCGAGTATTTTCACCAGAGCGTGATGTCATTTCTTTTGTCTGTAATGTTTTAACTGACAGGTTGCTTAAGCTTCGAGCCACAGTGCTGTTAGCTTCACAGTCCATGAATTAACTTTTCGAAACATGTTACCGAGGCCAGTGGGTGAGCTGTAACGCTCTGGCCTCGCATTCTGGGGGACGTGGGTTCAAATCCCGTCCGGCCATACAGTTTTCGGTTTCACATCTTTTCCCGAAAGCACTCCAAGCGAATTCCAGGATGTTTCCTTCAAAAGATTATGGCAGAATTCCTTTCCGTCCCTTGTTACCAATCTTCTCCAGTCCACGTTGACAAGGCGAAAAGCCCTAAACCTTTAAAGCACGAATCATATCCCCCACAGTATTGGTATTCTGAATAAACCGTTTTTGGGGGAATTTCCATAGCTTATTTCCTATTCACGTTTAGTTGTATCTGACCTGATGTTTTTCTAAATTATATCCCCATCAGATTTTGTCAAATTACTTCGTTTAAATTAAATTAAACAGTCCTCGTTGCATGCATAAGTCATGTCAGATTACTACGTTTATAATAATGTTTTAAATGCATGTACAATACCTCCTTTATTAAAATCCTTCACAAAATAAATACCGAGCGTGGTGGTGTAACGGCTAGCGTTCTGGCCTAGCATTCGGGTGGATGGCGGTTCGAATCCCCGTCCGGGCATCCAGATTTGGGTTTTCAATGGTTTCCCCAAATCACTCCAGGTGAAGGCCATGGCCGAATTCCTTCCCATTCCTTGCCCCCCATCCTTTCCCGTCTCTAAAGACCTAGTTGTTATAGGAGACGTTAAGCAGTTTTTTTTTTTTTAATATCACTTTAATATTCATCACTTCCTTTATTATAGTACTTCACAAATGCAATACATCACCGCCAATAGAATATAATAGCACTGCTCAACGCAACAGTCACCTTCCTTTTTTCTCTTCCTATGTTCACTTGTTATTCAAAGATTGTTATATTATAAATGAAATGCGGGGTCTAAGTACTTGTAATTTGACAATTTGCCTCGGAGACTCAACTGGATGTCACTAGATAACTAGGAACCTGCGGAAGAAGAAGCCAGCAGCAACTGATGACTAGGGGGCTGAAAACCTCTCACACCGTAGAAAGAGTATATGGAAAGCGCCGTAATAGTTCTGATACATGTTATAGTAATTTACTTTCATTACTTAAACATCATAAGATTTGGGCTATTTTGGGACAGATAACGATTCTGACATGCCTGGAAACCGAAATTCCTTTGAATTAACAAGTGTGTTTAAGAAAATATCATAAGATCTCATTTTTTAACCAGATCAAACCTATTTTAAGCATTTTTCCTGTTCAAAAATAGTTTTCAGACTGTATCGGAGTTGTGTAGACCTGGTTCTTGAATTAACCACGTGCAATGAGATACTGAGTGTGGTGACTGAACAGTAACCACGTGCAATGAGATACCAAGTGTAGTGACTGAACAGTAACCACGTGCAATGAGATACCAAGTGTGGTGACTGAACAGTAACCACGTGCAATGAGATACCAAGTGTGGTGACTGAACAGTAACCACGTGCAATGAGATACCAAGTGTGGTCACGGAACAGTAACCACGTGCAATGAGATACCAAGTGTGGTGACTGCAAAGTAACCACGTGCAATGAGATACCAAGTTTGGTGACTGAACAATAACCACGTGCAATTAGATACCAAGTGTGGTGACTGAACAGTAATCACATGCAATGAGACACCACGTGTGATGACTGAACAGTAACCACGTGCAATGAGATACCAAGTGTGGTGACTGAACAGTAACCACGTGCAATGAGATACAAAGTGTGGTCACGGAACCGTAACCACGTGCAATGAGATACCAAGTTTGGTGACTGAACAATAACCACGTGCAATTAGATACCAAGTGTGGTGACTGAACAGTAATCACATGCAATGAGACACCACGTGTGATGACTGAACAGTAACCACGTGCAATGAGATACCACATGTGATGACTGAACAGTAACCACGTGCAATGAGATACCAAGTGTGGTGACTGAACAGTAATCACGTGCTGTTGTAGCATACGGGATTATACGATGATTCTTATGTTTTCTGTCTCTGTTGTTGAGAATAATTCTTAAAAACAGCTTACAGTTTGGCCAAACAAATTCGATGCAATTACGTGTTTTAAGACATACGTCCTGAACAAAAATATTTGTTGGTAAATATATATATATTAAAGAAATAAAAAGAAACAGGTTTATCTAACTAGTGAAGCCACAACATCCACGCACTGAATAAAGCCGCATTCAGCATTCTCAACGGTGAACGCTAATCTGATCCGACATAGCAACAAAGCTATAAACGGATTCTGTGATGAGGTTTGCGAAATATGCGAGCAACTCTTCCACACAAAGAGAGTGTCAGAATTACTTCCGGTCAAAATTATCAAGCAACTAAAGGGTTCTAGTGCGCTCGCCAAACAAGATCCATCTCAGAATTAGGCGTGAACAAACATCAAATATCTACTTTTCTTTTGTTATGCGTTAACTAATAAATATTTAGAATGTAAGAAGTAATTAAATCTCCTTAATTGTAACTAACTGAATGACTAATTAGTAATTATAATTATTGACAATTGTATTTTTACCGGGAACAAGGATTTGTGCAATGTTTCAAATCAACAGTACGCAGAGAATTTGTTTAGACATCAATAGCGAAATTTTCAAAATTCAACAGACATGGAAACTAATATAAGCGTGGTAATATTCAGTGAACCAAAAACATCTGAATTCATTCACTTAATGTATACATAGTATTAGAAACAAAAGTTATTAAGATCGTTTAAAATAATGTTAATGTCAATTTTTCACTAAAATTAAACCGGACAGCTGAGAAAAGTCTGGCCAGTATTTTAACAACTTCATATGGAGCTGTGTTGCCAATTCCCACTAATTACACAATTTGCCCTGATTGTAATTTAGAATAAAGCTAACGCTTCGAAATCATGAATATTTTTTAAAAAATGTGCACTTCTTAAGTGTACACATTTCTAACTTGAGGAGAGTATTCAAGTAACAGAATTAAAATTACATATGTTAACTGTCCTTTCAGAAGTAATACGGAAAAGGACTGCGCGTTGGAAGCGGTTAATATCGAGTTAGGGCCGGAGATGAATGTAGCTGACACCCGGGGGAAATTCACAGCAGCTTCCGTGCTTATGACGGACGACAAAGCGTTCTGCTTGTCTCGCATGTTATTTACGTTTCGGTACACATGCATTCCATGAATAGTTTTGTTTCACATTTCAAAGCGCGGAAAGAGGGAAAAGGTTCAAACAGTACTTCAAGAGTCCTGTGATGATAAACCTTACGAGAGAATAGACCAAGTGGACTTTTGTAATGTGTACCTCGTTCCATGTTTTAACGAAAAGAATTATTGTATTAAATAACAACTGATGAATTCTTCTATGGAATCAGTAATTTCAATCAACATTGATTCTGAACGTTTCTCACACCATATAACACAGCACAAATATCGCTGAAATATATTGTAATGTATACGGACATTAACAAAATCAAAACCCGTTTTCTGGCAACAGGGCAAATACCCCTCAGTTTCTATTAGCACTAATGTGGCACGGAGCGTGGTGAGCGAGCGGAAATGTTCTGTCCTCGCGTTCCGGAATACAGAGGTTCGAATCCCCGTCCGGCCATCCAGAGTTGGGTTTTCCATGCATATGCCGGGATGGTTCCTTCAAAAGGCCATGACATAATTCCTTCCCGTTTCTTGCACCCAGTCCTTTCCCGCCTCTAATTACATCAATTTCGACGAGGCGTAAAGCCATAATAAAAAAAAAAACTAATGTGATATCAATTTCGGACCTGAACTTTGCAAAGAAAAAAGAAGAAAATCAGGAGATAGAAAACGTCAGTTAGAAAGAGGTATAAATTACACAGTATCTAACTGGAAATAAAACATATTTTCCCCGTCCTGTCCGCAAAAATCTCAAAAATAATTTCTGTTCTCATAATTTTTAATGCAATGTCTCTAGTTTCGTTTGTTCAAATTTACTGTTTCTGCAAAACCAAACAGAGACCTAAGATAATGCGCTTGGTCTTCTAATACATTTCTGAACGTTTCTGTTTTTATAATTTCAGAATATATGACTGTATAAAACTGTAGTAGAAGCGGCGAAGAAAAATAAATGTTAGGTATTCTACGGAAAAATCCAATATCAACCAGTATGAATTCCCAGAACAATTCGTGTGCAGTAATATCGGTTGATTGCAAGAGCTGCAGCGAAACAAAACATCTGTACGCGCAGTTAAATCAATAACAAATGTAATATTAAATGTAACATGGACAAACATGCAAATTCTCTACAGTACAGTCGGTATGTACTGCACAGTAACAGCTCCCTCATCGTATCTCATTATACATATCTAATGGCCATTAGCAAGCTTCTCAGTATGCTCGTGATGTTCGTTCAATTAATAATTCTGTTTTCAAATATAATAGAGCAACAGAAAATGAAAATTAATATAATCCTGGTGTTTAAGAGACAAGAAAAAGTAAATTTCAAGACAGTAGCACGTATCTTATGAAAGTAAATAAACTTGTGGTTCTCCTATCAACTCAATACTCACATGTAGTTAAAATTTAAATATCTCCCATCAGTATAACTGAGTTAAATACCTTTCACCTTATGTAAAATGTTATGGAAATAAAGAAAACTTTAAATTAATAACTAAAATATTTTCAGGAATAAAATGTTCAGTGCAGATCTGAATCAAGACAGTGTTTTCTCTCTATTTGGTCCTCAAATCTTCCGTCGTGTACTTAGAAAATTGAACAAACTGAAGTGGTGAGTGAATAACAAAGCACATCCTGCTCACCTCATAAGAAACTTCAAAATAACACCAGAGAAATAAAAATAAAAAACTACAAGTTAGACAAGACTACCGCCATATCCCACTATATTAACATGTCCACAGAATATTTCTTACAGACGTCAAAGACTTCCCTCAGTAATATATACAGAAATTCACATATGTTTAAATCTGCTGGTGGTTGAATGCCGGGATGTTTCCTTCAAAACGCCCTAGTTGAATTATTTTACGGCTGTAATGACCTCGACGTCGACAAGCCAGATAGTTACAATAAAAAAGTAGATAACAACTACAACGATCTGTACCTAAACAATACCTGTTGGGAAAATAATCATTAATTTAAAATATTTCTTTAAAGAAAACAAAAATAATGTCTCCCTGTGGCATAAATCCTGTTGATAATAATCCGCGGGTTCGTTGCTGGATGATGTTGAAAGCCGAGCTTTGGATGGGGTACTCTGTCGTCATCCTCAGGTGCTCAAGTTTTTATGATTGTCGAAAATATGAGTTAAAAATTTTAAAAAATATGTAGAGACCAAATAGGCCTGATGCTATAATCCCTGCAGTAATAAACAACAAAAAGAGGGTAAATTTACCAACTAGGAAAGTCATTTATTGCTTCTGTATATCCTGCGTTTGGGCATTCCATAAACAAAGAAGATTTCATGGGATATTGATAGAACATATGTAATGTAACAGAATTGTGAATGTGGAGTAAGGTATACAGGGTGTTACAAAAAGGTACGGCCAAACTTTCAGGAAACATTCCTCACACACAAACAAAGAAAGTATGTTATGTGGACATGTGTCCGGAAACGCTTACTTTCCATGTTAGAGCTCATTTTATTACTTCTCTTCAAATCACATTACATGGAATGGAAACACACAGCAACAGAACGTACCAGCGTGACTTCAAACACTTTGTTACAGGAAATGTTCAAAATGTCCTCCGTTAGCGAGGATACATGCATCCACCCTCCGTCGCATGGAATCCCTGATGCGCTGATGCAGTCCTGGAGAATGGCGTATTGTATCACAGTCGTCCACAATATGAGCTCTAACATGGAAAGTAAGCGTTTCCGGACACATGTCCACATAACATATTTTCTTTGTTTGTGTGTGAGGAATGTTTCCTGAAAGTTTGGCCGTACCTTTTTGTAACACCCAGTATATAAAAATTGGAGCGTGAGACATGAGGGTCCGTGAACGTGTTGTTTCTTTCCTACAAAAAGATCTGTTCTTGGTTTATTGAAGACAGAGCCTGGTGAAGCATTACGTAGCATCAGAGACAGGCGGGCAGTATAGATGGACTCTGGATATGACCATTCAAATTTTTTGTTTTCCTCAAACCACTGCACGTGATTTCCTTATCGTTCCTAGTCACCAGTTCTCTTTCGGCTGTCATGATCTGTGGAAGGAATTTTCTGAAATGTAGCCAATTGATTTATTGAAAGTTGTTTAAATTACTCACAGCAAGCCTCATTATGACGGTTGGCCCTATCTAGTCACGTATGCGTCAATTTTTACGATTCTTACTTCTTGAAACTCACGAAATTCACTAAAAGATTGGTTTTCCACCTTTCTTATTGCCTGCTGTCTTTTGAAAGAATCATCCTGGCATTCGCCTAGAGTGATTTCGAAATCTCAATGGCCGGAAGGGGATTTGAACACGCTTCCACCCTAATTACCGCTCATCAACCAGATTAGGTTTCACATTGCAGAAACTTGCACAAGAAATTCAGTTTAAACGCTCTTGAAAATATTCCGTATTAGATATGACATGACAGGGGATGATGTTTTGATATAGATAAATTTTCGTAAACCATGAACAAAGCTTTCATATTAAACATTTTTCCAGCCTACCTTGTCATTTTTGCATCAAATGTTTTACAAAAGAGCAACTCATCAAAGCATAACGTACAAATCTAATAAATGCAGGGTAATATTTGTGCCCTACACATATCAGCCAAAACATTATGACCGCCTACTTACCAGCATATTGGTCCACTTTTCGAACGCAATACAGCAGCGGTTCGGAGTAACATGGATTCTATAAGTCCATGGTAGGCTTCCAGAGGTATCTGACACCAGATTTCTACGCACAGGTCACAAAATTCCCTTAAATTAGGGGACAGCGGTTGGTGGATGCGGCGTCTGGGAACGAACATATCTGAAACGAAGAGGCTGGTCGGCTGTTCGCGTGCTACTGTAGTAAACATCTAAGGAATGTGTATGAAGGACGGTGAAACCACGAGTAGGCGACAATGTGGTAGACACCCACGCCACATCACAGAACGTGGAGGTCGGAGGCTTACCCGCTCTGTAAAGTAGGATAGAATCGCGATTCTTGTGCTCTGAAATTCTTCTGGAAGTACCAGAATTGTATTCTTCAGATCTGCCACAGATCGCCCCCATCCAGCTTTACAGAGTGGGCAAGCCTCCGACCTCCACGTTCTGTGATGTGGCGTGGCTGTTCACCACATTGTCGCCTACTCGTGGTTTCACCGCCCTTCAAACAGTTTCCATAGATGCCCGCTTCAGTAGCACGCGAACAGCCGACCAGCCTCTCCGTTTCCGAGATGCTCGTTCCCAAGTGCCGCGCCCACAAACTGCTGGCCCGTTATTTAAGGGAATTTCGTGATCTATGCGTAGAAATCTGATGTCACATACCGTACCTCTGGAAGCCTACCAACGACTTGTAGAATCGATGCTTCGCCGAATCTCTGCTGTATTGTGTCAGAAAGATGGACCAATTTGCTAGTAAGATGTGGGCATTATGTTTTGGCTGATCAGTGTATAATAGCTTCAGAGTTGTTTTAATGTGTGCGTAAACATGATACACATTTCAGCCATGGGAAGTGGTGAGCACTACAACTCTAAATCTAACTTCAGAATTAGTGTGGCTTCTCAGTGCAATATACTAATCCCTCGTCTCACTTCACACATGCAGTACTGCACGAAAGAACGAGCAGCCGAAACTTGAGATCATACCTGTACTACACTGTGGTATTTGTTATTTTAAATGTGATCTAATGCTGTGTGTAAAAGCGAATTCGCACATAGTTTAAAAGTGCATTATTTTACTACCACAACATCAGCTTGTCACAGATCATCAAGTAGTTTGATTATTAAACGCCTTTTAATTAAATCCTTTCTCGGCTGTTCTGCTAAACGATTTGATTATCTGCACATAAAAAAAAAACTTGAGAAAAAACACTTCAGAAATTGCTTTAAATTTAAACCATCTGCACCAGGTACTATTATTAGGCTAGAAGGGAGGCAGATTATGCAGCCACTAAGAAACACTGTCACCAAAGACCGCACGAAACATCATTACTGAATTATTCTTTTCACTCCATTCAGTCTGTCTGCTAGCAGGGCAATGTCATGACAAACATTTATTCCACAGAAGCACACATTTATACATCACACAAACACTCCGCCATTCTACAACGTTAATTAACCAATTCCGCTTTGAAATGTCACTGTCTGATCAGTCAATATTGTTTTGCCAGCACTAATGATCCCATAGACAACAAGCGGTTAAGCTGAAACAGGGATGTTTAGTAGTTAGTCAAGTTTTAGTAGATACTTCCTGATTGACAATTTCGAGTTTGCCGGCCTCGGTAGCGTAAGGTCGCCGGTTCGAGTCCGGCCGAGGGCATGGGTGTTTAGTGTTGTGTCTGTGAATGTCTTGTCCGTGTTGAAGTGTCCTTGTGTCAATACTTGATAGCAACAAATCACATTGAGCTGGCTGTATGGCCAAGTAGCCGAATGCCATTAAAAAAAAATCGAGTTTGGATGCAGTGAAAAGTATGTCTTCGCTTGCAATAAGCACGTATCTCACAAGCGCTGCAAGGCAGCGAATGCCAACAATAGCATAGAGATGTCATATCAGTGAGTTAACATACTGCAACAATGGAAGATAGCATTAGCGTTCTAAGTTCTGCAAACAAGAATTGCTAGAAGCATCGCTAAACCGAGATTGTACGAGTAAGTCACAGATATGGCTTTGCTTATCTTAATCACCTTGTACCTGTACGTACACACCAGTATATCCCACAGTCATACAGTTAACAATGTTTACCTTTTCATTCACCCGACATCTATGTCTAAATATACATCTGCATCTACACCCTGCAATTCAGAAAACTGTTTGCGTCTATAGGTACTTTGCACCAAAACTATTTCTGTCAATTTCAATCCCGAATAGCACGAGGGAAGAAAAAATTCAAATAACTATCAGTTCGGCACCTATCTCTCCTCTCATTGTGATCCAAATAGGTTGTTGTTCGACGTATTTTATTGAACTCATAAATGAAAGATGTTGTTAGCATATTTTCCAATAAATTCAAACAAAGCCTACTTCGTCTGTCTATCGGACAACCTCAGAACAATCTACATCACAATTCTGTGGCGCTTTCGTAAGGTATTATCCAAGCAGTAACGAATCGAGCGTCCCCTTCTCTGTACTTTCTCTGCACCAGATCGTTTGCAACACAATGGGCACTATTTTCGAATGACGTAATGAAAGTTATCGACGATAGTTCACAAGTTGGTGCAATTTTCGTGGATTATCAAAAAGCTTTTGACTCTGTACCACACAGCCGAATATTAGAGCCGAAGATCCGAGCATACGGTCTACCGAATCAGATTTGCGTATGGATACGCGATTTTCTAACTGGTCGGTCACATTATGTCGTTGTTGACGAGGAAGCCTCTTCTAAGCCAGATGTTACTTCTGGCGTTTCCCAAGGAAATGTAATAGGACTTCTTCTTTCCCTAATTTTTATAAACGATCTTGGTGACAACATTAATTGCAGGCTGCAATTGTTTAATGATGATGCATTTATCTATAGGGATGTAAGGTGCTCTGACGATTGCTTAGAAATTCAGCGCGATTTGGATGTTATTTCGCAATGGTGCCATAAATGGCAGCATACACTTAACTGCAAAAAGTGCAAGGCAATGCAAATAATTAACTAAAAGAATCCGTTTGTTCACGCATACAAAGTTAACAATACAGTTTTTAACATTGTTGATTCCTTGAAATATCTGGGCTTAATAGTACAAAGCAACATGAAACGGGACTTTCTCATAACTTCTGTCGTAGGCAAAGCTAATTCTAGATTACGTTTCATAGGTCGTATTTTGAGAACTTGTAATGCTCGTATAAAGAAAATAGCGTACAAAACACTAGTGCGTCCGCATTTGGATTACTGTTGTGGAGTTTGGGATCCGTATCGCAAGGGATTGCTTGACACGTTAGAGAAAGTACAGAGGAGGGCCGCTCGATTCGTGACTGTTAGTTACAGTCGTTACGAAAGTGTCACAGAATTGATACATAGACTGGGCTAGGATTATTCGGCAGACAGACGACGTCGTTTTCATTTAAATTTATTGGAGAATATGCGAAATTCTTTAATTTACGAGTGCAATGAAATACTTTTTCCGCCAACCTATTTAGGTCACAATGACAGTAGGGATAAGATTAGAGAAATAGGATGCTGTACTGATGCTTTTATGTATTCATTCGTTCCCTGTTCTGTTCGGGATTGGAATGCACAGAATTAGGATTGGTGCTTAGCACTCTCTGCCCTGATTCTAAACGCCGCAACAGTTGTCCAACTGTGGACCCATAACAGTTATTTACAACCATCTCTTTTGTATGGATGTTGTAATTCTTCAAAACACGACCTATGAATCGCAGCCTAGAATTATCCCTACGTGATACAGAAGTTATGTGCTAGTTCCATTTCATGTTGATTTGCACTGTTAAGCCCAAATACTTCAGGGACTCAACCGTGTCAATAGCTGAACTGTTTGCTTTGTGCTCCTGAAGAAACGGCTTCTTTTTGATAGTTATGCTCATTGCCTTCTATTGTTTGCAATTTAGTGTAAGTTGGCATTGACCGCAACATGCCGAAATACCATACTCTCTGAATATAGTGTTTTAGTTGTGGTTGGATCATGGCAGTATTAATTTATACAAGTGTGTTACGAAACGCTGTTTGAATTGACACGTGAGAACAATGAAAACTCAGAATTTTTTGGTTGGCTGAACCACAAATTCTTAATGGTGGTTTGAACATTACCCTTCATCCGTCTAATTTCTTGTAACTTCTGTAATAAAGTGAATTGTAACAAAAGAAACAAAATGGATATATAGAGAAATATGCATGCAAAAACTGACCTAAGAATGACAAAATGTCACCAAATATTTAAATTTATATACATCAAAACATTCTCAATTATATATAATTTATTTTGTCTATTAGTATCACTTTCATGTAGACAGCATAATTTGCTTCCGTGATCTCACTGCACCATTTGGAAATTACATATCGCTTTGCTGAAGTCACTTTAATTTCACATAATTTACAGAAAAAAACTTTTTTGTCTCTACCACAATACTCGTCTACAAATTCCTTTACGTAACTCCAAACTACGCACTTTTAGAAAATTTTGTTTTCGGCATGGCGGTACTCACTAATACACAGCAGATTTACCACTGAATGGTTATTTTCAAAATTATTAGCGACGATGAGACATTGGTTGGAGTTGACACGGGCATGATACTGCTGCATTGTCGAGATTAAAAAGCAGGCCTTTAGAGAGTGACTATTATGTATAACTTTAATTCTTGACTGGTGAATTCTGACCAATCAAGTGGCAATTAGTTTTGTTTTTTCCTCCATTGTATAACAGGAATAAAGTTCTGCGAATAATTACCTTAATTTCTTCTCATCTATAATTACCAGTGAATTCCCTGTACTATGAAGAAATTACCAGATTTTTTCCAAAATATGACCATATGACCATAAATATTATCGTAATATGAACAGAACTAGGAAAAAGTACTGAAAATTTATTTATATGCAATATAAAATTCATTTCAATACAATGAAAAACGTTCTATTCAGCATTACAGCTCATAAAGATCTGATCCTTAGTAATAAGCATTACAGTTCGCGTTTATTCACAGACGATGAACATGAATTTTTGGGAATAGAGTTTTCTGGGAATGGAAGAGAAAACTTAAGGGTAATAGTTGCTTACCGAAGTGGGAGGACAAATGAAAAAAATGAAACCATGTGGGATAAAAGATTTCATATTCAAACTTCAAAAGTGGCAATTAAATGGTAGTAATAGGCGGAGATCTAAATATGCCACGTGCTAACTGGAAGGGGAATAGAATTACCAACACAAGGGAACAGAGATTTGCAAAGACTTTACTCAGGGAAGGAGGGTTTTCACAATTACCAAGACAAAACAAAAGGGGAAACAATATGCTGGACGTTGCCTTAATAAAGCCTGATGAAAATTATGTGTCGTCTAACGTGATGGAGGGAATAAATGATAACCAGGTAGTTGTGATGGACATCAGTTGGTCCAGGAACCAATAACAATGGGAAGAACCAGCGTGGTGGGTGAGTGGTAACGCTCTGGCCTCGCATTCGGGAGGACGTGGGTTCAGATCATCATCCGGTCATGCAGATGTGGGCTCTCCATGATTTCCCCAAATCACTCCAGAGCAATGCCGGGATGGTTCCTCCAAAAAGTCAAGGCTGAATTTCTCCCTGTTCCTTGACCCCATTCCTTTCCCACCTCTGATGGCCTCTCTGTGGAAGCAGAAAAAAGGGAAGGGGGCGGTTATGGTTATAATTATAACAAAACAAGGGTTTCAGAACTGAGGAGATATTTTAGAAAGTTTCAGTGTATAGAAGAAACACTCTAGTACATCAGAAACTAAGAGGGAACAGTTCAAAGAAATAGTAAGAACAGGGAATGAAATGTTTGTCCCAAAACAAAAAATGAGGAGTAGTACATAACCCGCATACTATGATAGGTATGAGAAGAGGCTGAATATAAGCATAATACGAGAGCAGGGTAACAGGGAATGTGTGAAGCAACTAAAGCTGCAAAGAGGGAAGCTAAGGATAAATCCATGAAGAATATCATGGCTGGGTAGGGAACGCTCAATAATGCAAGAAGATTTTCTATAGCTGTGTTTAAAAAATAAGAGAGAATGAAGGTATTCAAACAATTATGGAGAAGAACATACGAAGAATAAGAAAGTGACTGAGGTACTAAGTAACTAGTTAAATGACATTATTATGAATTGCCACACAGGGACAAATGGGGGATTTACTGAGGAAAATCATTTTTTTTAAACTGCTTTACGTCTCTCAACAGCGAGGTCTTTAGAGACGGGAAAGGATGGGGGGCAAGGAATGGGAAGGAATTCGGCCATGGCCTTTTGAAGGAAGCATCCCGGAATTTGCCTGGAGTGATTTAGGAAACCATGGAAAACCCAAATCTGGATGCCCGGACGGGGATTCGAACCGCCGTCCTCCCCAATGCGAGGCGTGAACGATTATTTTCTTGTTAGAGAAAATTAGCATACTAGGAAAATAAAAATAGAGTCATAGAAGATACATAATTTGAAAACACGTAAAGCGCCTAGTATAGATGATATTACCACAGATATGTTAAAGGTTGGTGACAAAGACGTTTCGTACCAAGGTTTAGAAGTATAGATTTCATTAGTTTGACTTCATTGGTGGGCAGGTTGATGTTGTGTTGCTTAACCAGCAACATTAAGAAGATCTTCGATGAAAAGAAGTGATTTGAAAGTCAGCAGCATAGATTTAGAAAAAGTTATTCGTGTTAATCTCAATTAGTAGCTTATGTACGAGATATTTCAGATTAAGTGGCAGAGGATACCTAGCAGATAATTTGGCATTGGATCTTTCTAAGGGATTTGGCAGAATTAGACATAGAGTGGTTGTAAATAAGGTTAAGACTGTTGGGATAGATCAAGATATAGATTGCTGGGTGGAGGAATTCTTAACAGGTAGGAAGCAAAGAGTCAAACTGGGCAATGTAATATCAGCGGTGATGGAACTGAGAACAGGTGTGCCCCAGGGTATTGTATTGGAACCATTACTCTTTATTATTCTAATGAACGATACTGTTGTTGATCTACAGTCAGAGGTTGGGCTGTCTGCAGATGATTTAATGTTGTATTAAAGGATTACAGGAGGATTGCGACTGGGATCCTGACATCATAAGCAGATGTAAGGATAAGCATGGAATTAATATAAATGCCATTAAATGTTATACAGATTGGAAAATAATGGTTTTGTACGATTATTCAGTGGAAAGGGAATTGTTTGTTAAAGGAATAAAATGTAATACCTGGAAAAATCAGTAGGCAGAAAGTTAAATTGGGCATGCTATATTGGGAAAGGCTTTCAAGTATTTCATGTATTGACGTGGACACTGAGATCATATACCAGGGGCATAAAGGTGGCCATTCACGATCGCTCCATTTCGATGTCATCCGTATGGATGACATCCATGCGGATGACATCCAAAAGCGTAGCACATACACGATCATTCCATCACTCCAGTCAGCCACGACAATGAAAAAAGAGGTAAAGCAAGCAACAATAGCTTATCAATTTGCTTTACAACAATCTAGTTATGCCAAGTACTAAATAAAATGAGCCCGCATTAATTTTAAAGGATATTCAAACTATCGAATACTGAATAAAAGTCCTGAGATTTAAATAAACGTCCAAAAAAGTGCGAAATTATGAAAAATAAGCTCTGTAATATTACGAAAACTTTTAAAAATACTACAAAATTATTATATAACAGATTTATTAAATTTAAATAGTTTAGCAGGCTGAAAATAGTGACAGGCACGTCAAATGTTGTAAAACAACATATTTAAAAACAACATATTTAAACAAGTAGGCTCATATAAAATTAATCTTATAATACTATGATCTTTTAAAAAAAAGACCGCAAAGAATTATCTTTTTTTTCCAACACGGTTTCTCTGTTGGCGTTTATTTTTAAATAATATTAGCAATTGAGCTATTGCCACAATGGTAGTCATGGTAGTCAGGATTAAAGAACCTACAAGCATGGTAAGTCCTTATACTTCTCAATAATCTCCAGCACAAAGTTTTATTGAGACGATATTATGATTTATTTTTATAAGTAAAAAAAGAAAATAATCGCTCTAATTGTTACTTAATAATATTTAAAATTGTATTATTTTCAATTCTACATTCAAAATAATATTTAACTAGTAGCAAAACAAATATTTCTACAGCAGATTCAAAACAAAAAAGAAATGGTACAATGGTGCACAGTCCACTCAAGGCACTGATGTTGTCTGTTCGGTGGTCGGTGACAGAATGAGAAGAGTTTGGACCGCGGTGTCGCTCCACGTGGTTTTCCCCACACACCGTCAGTTGGCTTGATGGCATGATGGACGAAACTGATGGATATTGGACTGGCCGGATATCCAAATAATTCTGTCACTCCACGTCATCCACATCAGTTTCCTCACACACGACGCGATAATGGAGTGACATCGCTCCATTTGGACGGATGGAGCGATCGTGTATGGCCACCTTAAGGGAGAAGGGATACAAAACATTGGTGAGACCCTTGCTAATTATTTTTTTTTACTTAAAGCTTTATACCTCGTCGACGGCGAGGTCATTAGAGGCGGTATGGGGCTGGGGACAAGGAACGGGAAGGAATTCGGCCATGGCAAGCATCCTGGAGTGATTTGGGGAAACCATGGAAAACCCAAATCTGGATGCCCGTACGGGGATTCGGACCGGCGTCCTCCCGAATACGAGGCCAGAACGTTAACCGCTCACCCAGCAATCTCGGTCCCTTGCTAGCGTATTGTCAGGTGATATGAGATCCACGTTATGGGTATCAAATACTGGAGTTCAAGGGGGTGAAAAGAAAGACACCCATTAGATGAAATAAAAGAGCTGATTTGGGAGTTTTTTTGTGGAAAAGGCGCATGAAGAGAATTGTTGGCATGTAGAAGGCATATTCTGGCGATGAAGGAAGTAAGAGACGACCATGTAGTTAATTAGCAATTGATTTTAGGCATAAGGAAGTGGGAAAAATTTTAATTTGTAGGTAGAGTAGATCCACCGCCAATTCCTCGAATCCTCACTCCTGCCCGTGACCTCACATGATAGTTCTTCGGGTGGAATGGTTACGTCATTGGAGTCAGCCAATCGGACGTCGACAACGACCCTGGCTCGCTTCTGTTCCGCTATTCAGTTCAGTTTTTGTTGTTCCTTTAGATACAACGGACCTGATGATGGCGGCAGTGCAAGTCGCCGAAAGCTCGTCAGCAGAAAATGTAATCCGGCGGCAAACCCGTGAAGAATTTATATCTAAATTTTCTGTCAAATTTGTAGTATATTGTCATTTTCGGCCATAGAACAAAACTTCACAGGTCTCCCCATATTCCAAGATTTTCTAATTTATGACTGTCTTTCACTGCTGCCATTCATCACGGGAAACTCAGCAACCCTCCTCCGCCCACCCCTCCCCGTTCGCGCGTCAAAACATGACGCATCAAGTTCTTTATCCTGTTTATATTAAGCTCAAAAAAAAAAAAAAAACACACATGCCGTTCGAGTTCGCTGACTGCCTCAACCAGACAATTCTCAGCACTTGAGGGATTGGTCGTATGCACACTCTAGTAATTTTTATTGATTCTACGTTTTACCTATTACTTGATTTAAATAATTTGGATTTACTTGAAAACCACATTAATCCTCCTCCTTTTAAATTTCTATAAGATGACGAAGTACCCCATTGTACGTCGCTTTGGTCCCTTCCGACTTGTAGGACTTTGACATTTAACTGTATCACTACTTTTTCTTATCCGTACTGATGCTCCACATACAAAATTTATCCACACAATTTTAATTTAAATTTCTTGCTGCCTTATACCTACTACGATTTTTTTACACTTTTTACCAATAGATATTATCCTAAACATGGGTCATTGCCCAGGTTTACGTATTGATTTTACCGTTTTGACAAATTAATTAGGTGAAAAACAACTAATATTCCCTCTTAACAACAGTAACGCACCACATGGTATATACAAACACAATTGTCCGTTCCTCTCACTCATACAATAACAATAAAGGCACATCATCTGGTATTCGTTTTCATTCATTGACTGCCTCCTAAATTTACACTTAAAACAATTATTTATCACAACAATTTCCTAGTACAACAGATGGAAATCCATGTAACAATGAAAATTAACAAATTTGATTCAAACAAAGTTGGGTTATGACTCATGGAAAAATATACAACTATAAAAATTTACACTTTTGATAGCAGCAATGATATATAATAACACATACAAATACCAAGAAAATTGACATATGTATTGCGACAATACTGCATTATAACACACAGAAATACAAGGTACTGTAACTAATATTTATAACTGATATATTCAGATATTCGCTCCATTTCTTATAACTGTAAATATTGGAAGGGCTGTTCAGGATGACAGTGATGTTAGATGCACATTTTTTAGTAATCATTCGTAAAATATAAAACACAGGAGAAACAACAATACAAACATTTATTTACAAACTTAATCGTCACCCACATACCTCAAATCAACTTGCCATGTAAACTAACAAACATATCTTTCCAATCGCCTTCAGCAAGTTTCGGTTAACCTCTCTCCAAATTACATCACATTTTCGATTTATAAATTGTACCGTGTTCATTCAATCTACACAACTGTTCTTTAAAATCGTTCATCCTTTCAAGGATCTTCTCGTGATTTCATCTATCATCATACTGCATGTATGCTGTGAGAACTTATTATTTAGTTTCAACATCAAACATTAGGGCGATGTATTCCTGGTGTGGACATCTCTTCCATTCGCTTAACTTTATGCTTTGCAACATACAAGATAGGTTCAGCATACGTGATCTGTTTCCATAATGTGGACCATGTCACCACTGATATAATGAATACATATTGTTGTCCTCTAAGGTGCAAACAATATAAACAGCTCCAGCTCCTGCTCTTACGGCCCTTTCAGCCACGCATAACTTCAAAAAACTCTCATATACTCGACTAGCTTTAAGCTTTATAAACACTACCTCTTTGAACGACTTCCTTTTTTCCATGTACTCGTTAAATAAAATCAAACTGTTGCTTTTTTATGGCTTTACGACTCGTCGACGTCGAGGTGATGAGCGGCGGGAAAGGATGGGGGCAAGAAACTGGAGGGAATTCGGGCATGGCCTTTTGAAGGAAGCATCCCGGCATTTGCCTGGGGTGATTTGGGGAAACCATGGGAAACCCAAATCTGGATGACGGGACGGGGATTCGAACCGGCGTTCTCCCGAATGCGAGGCCAGAGCGTTAACCGCTCACCCACCATGCTCGGTAAATTATTTTATTTTATCAACAAGCGGTGTGTTCACACGCGAGCGATTCTGATCAAAATAGTTTTATTTCAGAACAATACAAACTGTCACTGTCTTGAAAAATCCCGGGAGACATCTGTAAGCGAATTTAAGTCTACAAACGTCATGTCTCATGTTTTTCGAAGGCAGTAGTTCGGATGGTTTCAGGTTAGCTACCCCACTGTTTTGTAAGTAGATTGTTTCTGGTGGGAACTTTCAGCTTGGAAGCTACTGAAATTAGATCACGTCTTGTACCAATATATTTCCGCGTGCATTAGCGCACTTTGCTTAAAGAGAGTAATTCATTGATCATAAACAATAGCTGCCCCCTTTTTTCTATTTCTGCCTCTTGTGTCACAGGAGAGGACTCTAGGCGAGAGAGAGTTGTGGTTAGGTCATTGATTCGTACAGAGCTACGTATTTTTCACCAAGTGCAATAATCAGTTTTTTATGCCATTTCACTTATTGCCCTACATCAGTGATTCTGAATGTCTTACTACCCATTTATTCCTACACTAATTCCTTCAATCACTGTAAGTAATGATGTACAGTATATTTAAGTTTTTTCAACGCACATGACAAAAACTAACTTGAGGATGGTGTTACTCGAATCCATGTTTATGTGACTGTAAATCCTGCTCGGCACGATATAGCAATTACTTCGCCTTTTTGCGTTTTTGGTGAATAACGATGAAAGATTATAAATCACTATTGATGGCTTTTCATTATGCCTGACAGCACTTAAACACATAATGTTCGACGAATCACACACCTTCCCGAAAACTTTTATTCAAATGTTCTTTTTGACTTTGTACTGATAATGATAATTTATATTTATTCTCTTGTTATTTCTGACACAGATAGTTGCTTTGAACGTTTAACTTGTCATGTAACGCACTGAGTAATGCCACAGGGAATGTATAGACAGTATTGTTATGTGATTAAGCACGTGTTGTATGTGGCAGGTGTCTACGGGCACGGGCATCATGTCGCACTTCGTGAACCTGCACATCGTGGTGCCGGAGGCGTTCATCCTGGGCAGTGGCGAGCACCACGTCGACTTGGGCAGTGCCATCAGCCTCGTCTGCATCATAGAGAAGGTCAGTCCAGCCCACAACACCAACGAGTTTCTTTCCTCTGAGACCTATGGTTTAATGTTGCATCCGAATCTCATCCGAAAAAAATCACCTACCTGATTTGAAGAATTCTTCTCTAAGTTTGAATTATTCTCATATTAGTTATTAAATTGTACAAATTATGTAATTACATTTAAAAAACTTTCTCTGATAATTTCTTTCATTTTTTGTACATATGAAAATTTGGCAGTAAATTCATATTCTTACAAATGTCGCTCCTAATAAACTACAAATAAATTGCGATATTCATTGCAGTGGAATAGCAATAGGGTGGCAGAACGGGCAAAATGCCACGGGCCCCCAGCCGGGGGGCCCCCGGCTCGAGAGGGCCTGGCCGTCCCTTGAAACGGCTTCCGCCCATCGTTCGCCCAGGGCAGTAGTAGAATTAAAAAAGAAATGGTCGCCAATAAATTGGGTGCCCCGGTTTGCCCCCCCCCCCCCCCCCCCACGACTCCCTAGATACGGCACAAACGGAGGGCCCATCCCATGAATTTACAAGGTCTTCAACGGTAAAGTTACGTCAATGATTCATTCTGTTGTTTGTTGATCTCATAATCTCTTTCTGCTAGGTCTCGTATTTCCGAAAGTGTCCTTTGTATTTTAGATAAGCGGAATATTCAAATTTTAGCATAACTTGGGAAGCTGTGAATGAGATGTTTCACTGTGCTTTAGACAAATTGAGAAATTACAACCCGACATGTTAGTCTTGCGCTGGTTTTTGTTGCTCTCATAATTTGTATAAATAATTATGTAGTTGTCAAAAATTAAAACAAGCGATAACGTACCGGAGCACTTGGAGCAATGAAACACTAACCCCTTTACAACTATTCCTTTGAATGAATGATATTCTCCCTGCATTAGCAGTTAGATAAATGGATGGTACACTGTTTGAAAACAGCACAATTTTCACGGTACAAATACACTGATCAGCCAAAACATTATGACCACCTACTTATTATCATATTGGTCCACCTTTTGAACGCAATATAGCAGCGACTCGGCGTAGCATGGATTCTAAAAGTCCTTGGTAGGCTTCCAGACGTATCTGACAACAGATTTCCACGCACAGGTCACGAAAGTCCCATAAATTACGGGCCAGTGTGGTTTGTGGGCGCGACGACTGGGAACGGGCATCTCGGAAACGGATAGACTGGTCGGTTGTTAGCGTGCTACTGTAGTGAGCGTCTATGGAAAGTGTTTGAAGGACGGTGCCACCACGAGTAGGCGACAATGTGGTGGACACCCACGCCACATCACAGGACGTGGAGCTCGGAGGCTTGCCCGCTCTGTAAAGCAGGATAGGTGTGATCTGTGGCTTATCTGACGGAAGAGTACAATTCTGGTGCTTCCAGAAGTGCTTCAGAGCTCAAGAATCGTGATTCTGTCACAGATCACCCACTATCCTGCTTTACAGAGAAGGCAAGCCTCCGACCCCCACGTTCTGTGATGTGGTGTGGGTGTCCACCACATTGTCGCCTACTCGTGGTTTCACCGTCCTTCATACACATTCCTTAGATGTTTACTACAGTAGCACGCGAACAACCGAACAGCTTACCAGCCACTCCGTTTCCGAGATACTCGTTCCCAGAGGCAGCGCCCACAAACCACTGATCTGTAATTTAAGGGAATTTCATGACCTATGCGTAGAAATCTGGTGTCAGATACCTCTGGAAGCCTACCAAGGACTTGTAGAATCCATGCTACACCGAACCGCTGCTGTATTGCGTTCGAAAGGTGGACCAATATGATAATAAGCAGGCGGTCATAATGTTTTGGCTGATCAGTTTATTGTGTGATATACTGAACCTACTATTCGAGTTATTAAAAGTCACCTATATAAGTATGTTGATGTTGCTAGTGACTAATTGCACATTTAATATGTTTGCTGAGAAGGGGGCATTGTCGTAAGGTAAGTGGTTGAATGTGCGAGTTCCACGCAGCTTGCATTAACTGCGACCTTCCCTGTGACGAGGGATTCACGTGACAGGCAGAACTGATGCGTGATTGGCAAAGTCATTCCCACAACTCTGAAACCTGTATTTCGCTTGTCGCATTCCGACATGTATCTGAAACGTTCTTAATGACATTTTAGTTCCAAACTGTTGCTGTCAAATTAAATGATGAGAAATACTTTATTCAATTTAACTAGCTATTTTAGTAACCCTAACGCACACTTACATACGATGACGGTAACTGAATGAGACGGGGAAAGTTTGAATAGAAATTCACTGAAAATTTACTAGAATTCTTTAATATGCTGATAACGAGTAATATTCGTAGGTAATAACTTTTTCTGATTGGTTTCTTAGCAGGAACGAATCTTTACACCCACCTCTAATCACGTCTTTGTTAGTGAATTGTTAGATCGAAAATCAACCTGCCAAGCTAATGTGCGTGGATCACTAATCTATATATATCAAGATGAATGTATGTATGTTTGTTTGTTCTTCATACAAATCTACAGTTTTCATCTGATCTCGATGAAACGTTGCATACTTATCCTTTGAAACAAGGAGAAAAATACTGTCTACATTTTGTTGAAAAATTATCTGTATAAAAAATTTATATTGTCTTATAATTTCGAAATACTACTGAACGGCAATAGACAGACGCGTTGGATATGGAGGTCTCTTTACTGTTCTTCCGTGTAGCGGTCATGTAGCTCAGTGGTTAAAGCTCTTGCTTACTAATGTTTGGGTCTCATGGTCTTCGGTTCAGATCTCCGTGGAGGCTAAGATTTTTAAAAATTGTTTTTGATCGTAAGAGTCACGCCTGGGCCGTCCGTTATTCGGATTTAATGTTAAACTGTAGATATTACAAAGTTAGGGGTGCAATGCGAGTCAAATCGTAGGTAGTCTTGCAATTCTGTAGATGTACACTATTTTACGCTATAATGATCGCTCAGGGTTGTTCGCAGTCAGTGTGTGTGTGTGTGTGTGTGTGTGTGTGTGTGTGTGTGTGAACCGCAGTAATAATACTATAAATACGGAAGTAAGTCTCTGTCTTTTTGTTACGTTTTTGACGACTTAATGGCTATATCGATATTGATGGAATTTGACAAGAAAATCTGTATGAAGGGCACAGGACATTTTTCCCAGTATGATTAACAGTTTTAGTCACGAAATTTTGAGACCTTATCGAATAGTGACTGAAATATGTTGGACAGGTTCGACGGTAGAATGATACAGTGATAGCTTTCTTGTCATATTATGCCGACTCGGTGTTGTTTGGGACCAACAACTTTCTACATTCAATTCTAGCAAAGAAATTCTTAATCCACGCGTACGAAGTCACGGGTACGAGCTAGTTCTATATAAATATCGGTATAACATACTGCTTAATCTCAATCCAAAGAAACAATTAGAGTTGGCACTGTAGTTTAAAAAAAAATACTTTTGCTATGGCGGAGGTTGTGGATCCCTCGTGGTGTCAAGTAACTTATTTTTTTATTTATTTTTTTTACTTTTTTTTTGCTGTAGTAATAATTTGACTGTCATATTTGACAGATCATCAAGAAAATCAATGCAGTGTTCACTAAAAACACACTTATTAAGACTATCGTCTGTGTAAAGTGATAAGTCTTTATTTAATTTTTTCAAGCGCCAGGCAAACCTTGTCCTTACAATAAGCTCACGCGTCTCATTAAGATGCAAAACATTGTTGCAATTTAAATAACTAATGAAAGTATTAAGAAAAACAAAAATGTGCTAATTGTCTACAGAATGGAACGATAAATTTATTAATTTGGAATCAGACAGAATAATCACTTAAAACCTTTGAAATAAAGCAACGTAGTTGACTATAAAACTTTGTGACTCTGTGAGTTGGCTCATTAGTAAACAATGCTCTGCCAACTATACACTGTCTACAAACAAAACGGAGTGTAAAATGTTTGCCTCGGCAGTGCGTTGTATCTGGTCACACAACTGTCCCTCAGTGGTTTCTAAGCAGTAATCCAATGCTCTGTGTAACTATTACGAAGTCTGTTTAGTAATAGACTAATGGAACGAACTGAATTAGAATAAGAGTGCTTTCTCTATTGCGTCTAGTCTGCAAGGAAGCATTATCAGTAAGTGTTGTTATCCTTAAATGAGTTCCATTTTCAAATTTTGGGAACAGAAGATTCTGAGAATTTCTTACTGTCTGTACTGTCGAATGTTTAGAATTTTCTGTTGTACAGTGAAAAATTATTATACAAACCGTTACAGTTACTCGGGTAATCAAATTGCATTCAAATAAAACTGCGCATCGCCTACAAATCTCATCACCACAGATTATTTATAACTAATTGATTGTTTCAGATAGTTGGATAGAATATTTTGAAATAAATGATATTTTACAGGTAAATACCAAATTTATTACGCTCTCATGGTAAAAAGAAATGATTTTAGCAACATCTATTAAAATCACTAGATCTATCACGTTAATACTCATCTAAAGCAATATTTGATGGTTTTTAGTTTCCAATATGGATTATTTATTTATATTCAAGTTAGCATGGGACACTATCATATTACCGTTAATTTGCATAGACGAAAGAAAAGATGAAATTATATTAAATTCTCAAGCAAATTTGAAGCATTTAAGAACATAAATTATCATTTGCACAGAGGTACATTCTTTGAAATCCGCGCAAGCTGAATAAAATAAATTAATCAGGCATTTAATTGGATTTAATTGGATCTTTCGAGCGCTTACAGCTCACAACGTTGACAGTTCGCGTTACGATTATTTGAAAATCACATTACCACATTATGTTTTCTGGATTCGAGGTTCATCAACTCGAACAGTCCACGGCCTATCTAGTGTTTGTTCTCGTCTCATTTCTGAGAACCCTCACAGCTTCACTCTAGTTACTACCAGCACTTCCCCTTCTCCCTCCGCGATGTAATAGAATTTCTAATCTCTACGATTGAGTTTTAAATTGATTTCTCACGACAAGATCTGGAATGATTATAACTCCCACAGGTAGACATCTCATTGTCTCGGTAATTGTATATAGAATCCCCTGCTTCCAACGCCAAACATGAAATATTTCATTCATACAATCTATTTCCTAAACCACCTTATTACCTCTTGGTCCCGCCACATCCTTTACGTTGAGAGTTATTCGGAATTCAGAGCTTGATCACTTGTGGATAATATCAAGTCTCTCCTCATTTCCAGGGAGTGAATTCTCCGTATCGCTGTCCAAGCTGTTGATTAGGGGTTTGACCCATGGGAGGCTGTTTTGACGAACCCTTGGAGCGGTATCCACACCACATCCGTACTGTTCATTGTGATACATGGCCTAGGTGAAGCGACTTGTTAGCCGCCGATAGTAATGACACGCGAAGAAAACATTATAAAAACTGGAAGTAAAATTAATCTTAAATAAAATAGCAGCCCACTGAAAACGTCGCTGCCTGTACCGTCAACGGCAAGGTGTATTACGTGAATCATTACTTCGTCGTAGCTTCTCGCATCCTTTAACTGTATAAATATTATTCATTAATTATACAAATAGTTTATTATTGCGGTATAGTTTCGTTCCGAGATATATCTAAAATATATTAACAGTGCTAGCAAAAACAAACATGTATTAGTTCTTATAGTTATTTTTATTGTCTCAATAATAGACTTAATTCACGAAAATTAAGTCGGGTGAAAATCTAGTGATCGACAAATCAAAAAATTTATGTTATGGTTCAAATTGTTTCCCAACGTTTTCTGAAAAGAGATCTGATTTCTTATCCTGTTACGATGACTCTCACGTCGTATGCCCATACGCGTAGCTAAAGATATTGCACTAAATATTTTACTTATTCTTAACGACAAAATTGTAAAAAAGAAAATAGTTCCGTCTACTCTGCTGAGAAGATTAGTTGAATAATAAGAAGAAAATTTGTAAATGGTGACATGAGAAGTTCAGAAAGTATTGTATAAAAAAAAACTGTTAATATCGTTAAGAGTTAGTTTTGTAAATTTTTTTTTTTTTTTTTTTTTTTTTTTTTTTTTTTTTTTTTTTTTTTTTTTTTTTTTTTTTTTTTTTGCTTATGGCTTTACGCCTCGTCAACGTCGAGGTTATTAGAGGCGAGAAAGGATTGGGGGTCAAGGAACAGGAAGGGATTAGGGATTCGGCCATGATCTTATACAGAAAGCATTCTGGCATCACCTAAAATGATTTGGGGAAACCACTGGAAACCCAAATCTGGATGCTCGGACGGGGATTCGCACCCTTGTCCTCCCGAATGCGAGGCCAGAGCGTTACCGCTCACCCACAACGCTCAGTTCATATGTTTACAAACAGTCAGCAGGACACGAAGTTCTACAATTGTAATTCAATACGTAATATGTCATACAGCAAGTACTCGCAGACATTTTTCTCTAATGTAAATTATTACTCAGAAGTATTTAGATAACTTCCCAGCGTTACAGTTGCGTGTTGTATACTCGTGTTTTGGGACGTGAAGCTCCGTGAGATAATCTCTCTGTGGTGATTAGAACCATATAAATATCGCTTACTTATCTCATTACAAATAGTGTTAAACTGAATTACATAGAGTAGCCTTTTTAAATGATGTTACTGAAAAACAGTGGATATTAGATTGTTATGCACCCATATATTTCCACTGTCGCATCATAATTACTAATTTTGACACTGCTGATGACTTTCTTAATCACTAAAGATATAATGAAATACGAGCAATGAATTTGCAGTGATTGTTGAAATGCGCTGTTTTTGGTGGTTGCATCCATTAAACTCTCCTCGCAGCAGTGTCAGCGCAGCTTCTTCCCCTGAGGCAGAATAGATTTTCTTCTCGGCTTTCAAAGTCTCCTTTGGGAGCCTCTCTTGCTGAATAGGTCAGAATCAGCGTCCGTTCGTTCCAGTTTAAATCGATTCTTCGCCTCAATAAAAACGAATACTGCTCCAAGCTATGTGATAAGAAATTGGACGAAAGTGAATTATTACTAGCGAACACGTCAGTGTTGTGAATGTGATAGCTTTGAGATTTATAACAGGCGCGAAGTGAGAGCTAATACAGGCGATACATTCGGCGAAATGAGGTTATAACGGTATCTGATCGTATAACATAAACTGCTTCAGTAACATGAACGTTATTTGAAGTAGTTTCAAACATCCACTACAAACCATTTCTTACGTTAATAACAACTCACTACTGCCCAGCAATCTTTCCTTCGAAAGAGGGTGTCTGACACTTCTGGTTTGTTATTTGGAATTGAGTGGTCTTGTGGCTCTTAAGGTGTCAGATTGGAGATCGAAAGGTCCCCGGGTCGAATCCCTCTATCGGTGGGGATTTTCAAAGGCCTTTGACGCGACCTTCACCTCCGGCACAGCTTCCTGGATAATGTGAAGTACGCCAGAACGCTTCCGTGGTTCGGATTTCACGTTAAATTGTTGGTACCCTGTACCCGGTAGGATTGCCGGGTTAGGTTAAGGCGGCTACGATAGGGGCGGAATGCGAGCCAATAGAAACCCATTCACCAGGCCATTACGACCACGCGGAATTATTATTATTTTAAATTGTTTCGATACCAAGCAACCTTTTTTCTAATTTCTAAGAAAGTATCATTAGAAATTTATATCTAATTCACAAACTGCTTGTTTACTTATTGACTAAACTAAGCTTTAAAACATACAGTTTGCTGTTTTCACAAAGCTCTTATATCTGTGAATACTTTGATATCATCCAAAAAAAATTCATTACAACAACCAGCGCGATCAACTATTTTTCTCATAGTACTTAGAACGCAACAAATTCAATTAGAGTGTAATACCAAATTGAAAACAAGCTTTAATCTTACAAATAATTGTCTTCCTAAGCAAGTAGGAATAAATATATTCCAAAAAAAGGAACCCAGTTTGCTAAATATTTATTTATTTGAAAATATGTAAAGATACCAAAAAACACCAATGCTGTCTTCCACAGCCATAGATCTGGATTTATGTGGCGAGAAATGTAAATGAAACAGTTTCCGAATCATTACATAACGTGTTTTCCGATTTAAAAGAACTCTGCGTCTAATGTAAACGGAAATTTCTGCAGTGGAAACTTTATAATTCAACACAATTTGCCAAACCGAGCGTAGAGGGTGAGCGGCATTCTGGAGGACGCGGTACTAATCCACGTCCGGCCATCCAGATATGGGTTTTCCATGGTCTCCACAAATCACTCCAGGTGAGTGCCGGGGATGGTTCCTTCAAAAAGTCATGGCCTAATTCCTGCCCGCTCCTCGCCCCCAGTTTTTTTCCCACCTCTAATGATCTCGACGTCGACCAAGCGTAAAGGCAGAAACAAAATAATAATAATAATTGCCAAAGAAGTCTACACAATGGAGAAGTAACGTTTCTCACATGCAATGTCGTCCAGGACTATCTGCTTTTTATTTTTATCGCGGTTTGTAAAGCTTAAAAAACTCTCATTAACTTCAACATCAACTAAGACAGACTTACAATCCTTTTATTAATAAATAAATTACCACAAAGTAATTGATATTTTTGTGTTTATTTGTCTCCCGTACACGTTTCACTTCTTTTGCAGAAGCATCTTAAGCGGGTTTTTTCTGTTAATTACGTACAAAAGTTGTAAGCAGGTTATGTTTGTGGTTTTTACAGTGGAATGAACCACAAACATAACCTGCTTACAACTTTTGTACATAATTAACAGAAAAAACCCGCTGAAGATGCTTCTGCAAAAGAAGTGAAACGCGTACGGGAGACAAATAAACACAAAAATGTCAAATGCTTTGGCGTAATTTATTTATTAATATTACCAGCAATTGAGGAAAATGATCCAAAACATCCAGATATTACAATCATTTATTTGAGGAAATGGCACTCGCCATCATTATACTAAATTTGAATCAGCAACGGATGCACTCAATCCATTTGCCGTCGTACGACTAAAAGATGATAGAGAGGTAAACACTAATACCACGAATTTTCTGGTGATAATGCAATTTGTTGCAGGCCCATTATTTATTAGTCGTATTTATCATTGTCCCTGATTCGCGTTCACAACTTTAAATATTGTAGATCATTCTATAAAATTATTGCACATAGATTTTGTCAATTCCTCTTAATTTAACGCATACAGTAATCACTTCACATTTCGCTAATCCACATCTTATTTATCTTTCAAAGCAGAATATTTAGCTGAACTGTTACTAGTAAAGAAAGACTTCGTACTAAGGCGATATTGGAAAAAATATGCGATGTGCAATAAATATTATAAATTCTTGAACCTGAATTTATATAAAAAAAAAACATGGTTATATAATACCCGTTTATATGTAGCATGTGATTCTACAGTGATAACACTAAGACGTTAAAATTAAATTATTAAATACTGGCAAGCGAAATGGACGTCCTTGTGGGAAGTTTAATTTTTTTTTTGTAACAGTTTAACGTCCCTTTTTAACAACGTGGTCTTTAGAGACGGGAAAGGATGGGGGCAAGGAATGGGAAGGAATTCGGCCATGGCCTTTTGAAGGAAGCATCCCGGCATTCACCTGGAGTGATTTGGGGAAACCATGGAAAACCCAAATCTGGATGCCCGGACGGGGATTCGAACCGCCGTCCTCCCGAATGCGAGGCCAGAACGCTATCCGTTACACCACCACGCTCGGTAGGAAGTTTAAGCTGTTGAATGTAGAGCGCGGAAGAGACACGAGTCCAAAAGTGAATTGAAGGTATTCTTGTTTTTCGTTCTTTCAACTGCCACAAAAAATTCTTTTGTCTTCTGCGCAATTATGAGGAAATGCGTCTGAAGGATCAGTTGCTACCATTTACGTGATAAATGACTTGTTAAGCAGGAATCATTATTCGACAAATGTACTTGCAACAGAGACGTATTAAATCTAACACAATTCGGTGTGTGCGACTTCCCCAATATTCTCAACACCAACAGAAAGAATATATACAACATCCCGTACGATTTATTTGAATTGTGTTTTTTAACAAGGCTTGCCTAATACCCTTCCACAGATATAGTTTGGTCCTCGACCAAATCAGAAACATCGACCAGCTGAAAGTCATGCTTTATGTTCAACTCGCTGATTTTAACATAGCTCAAAATATTCTATGTGCTGATACATTGTTTTGACTATTTATTTGCTACCTGTAATTTCACTAACTTTTACATGAATTCCGTTTAAATAAATCAGAGCCTAACTGGGACCGAGGGTAGTTCGGATTATCGATTTGTATAGTTTAGGTTTACACAGTTTTTATTTTGCCTTTAACATTACACTACCCACATTATAATATTAGATATCCCAAGCAAAAGAAGTCTCTTATTTTCTTCTGCTTCATGTTTGAGATACTTATGCTTCCTTTTAGAAGATAAACATGATTATTATTATTTCGTATCAGAAACATACAGTTACACAATCACAATCGTCAAATTATACTGGACCAGTACTTGGCCCCTTCCAGAGCATTTTCTGAGGCCTCATACAGTTCAGCTGCTGAACAGGATGCTGGACACAGTTGACACTGGAGCATGTGCTGGACAGTCTGGTCTTCACCGCAGTCGCACTTGATATCATTGATCTCAGCATAGCCCCATCTTGCCAAGTTCACTTTGCATCTGCCCACTCCTGATCTCAGCCTATTCAAAGACTTCCATGTCAACCATCCCTTGCCATAACCAGGTGGCAAAGATTCAGACACTCTTCCCCAGCCATGCGGAAGGGAAGCCTTAGCTTCCCATAGTTGTAACCTGGCTTCTTCAGTTGTCATTGTAAGTTCCTGAGATATTCTTAGGGAACTTTTTCTGGACTTCAGTCTTTGCCTGTGAGGGATATGCCCATATAGTGGATGAGATTTTTTATGTTTCACTTTCCTCCTTTCCTTGTTCACTGCTATTTCCCTTCGAACAGAAGGTGGTGCTATTCCTGCGAGACGGTGAAGCCATTCGACTGGAGTTGATTTTAAGCAGCATGTTATGATTCTGCACGTGTCATTAAGTGAAATGTCTACTTGTTTGGCATGGGTTGAACTGTGCCATAGAGGACAGGCATACTCTGCAGCCGAATAACATAATGCTAAGGCAGAAGTTCGAATTATTTTCAGGTTGGCTGCTATAATGCGTATAACGTTGGTACAAGATACTAAGTCAACAGAACTCATAAATACATCAAATCTATATAACAAAGGCGCAGAACGAACAAGGTGGATTTCTAATATAAACTGAAAACTACGGCACACTGAAAGAAACGTAGTCACGTCGCGATTACAACAAACATTCAGCATCAAAGCCAGTGTTTGGATGGTCACGGGGATATTGCGGCGATAATACAACAACCGCATGGTATAAAACTAATTTTACCTAGTTCTTTGCTAGTGAAATTTCCGAACAAAACATGTGCAAATGTGTACTGTAAATCTGTAAATACAAACGAAGTCGACGCTTCTCTAAAATAGTCCACAATTCATAAAAAAAAGTTGTTCGGATAATTGTCGTTCAGATTATCGTCGTTCTGTTGAAATTTTACCCTCTAGGGGGCTTCCATAAACCACGTAGCTCCATTTTGGCTTCCTGTGAACCCCCCCCCCCCTCTTCCCTCTCACGTAGCCCGTCGTGGCTTTTGTCGCAAGCCCCTCCCCCTCCTCCCACGTAGCACGTAGCTTCTTTACCTTTTGATTCCAGAAGACATTTTGTACTTTTTTTCTTGTCAGACGATTGTAAATTACATACGGAGATAATTAAATGACGGAAATAAATATTCACATGCTGTTGTCTGTTCTGTACCTCATTTTAAGCGTGAAAAATAATATGAATGGATAGCTACCTGGCCTGGCTCAGAACCGCCCACCCCCCTCCCTCCCCCACGTAGCGCAGCGTAGCTTCTCTCCCCCCCCCCCCCCCCCTAGACCGAGCTACGTAGTTAATGAACGCTCCCCTACTTATGAGTGCGCCCACCGAATCAAAGGCGAAACTGTCTACCCTATTCTCGAAGCGATGCCATGTACGAGTATGTACTTACAGTAGATTTCATCGGTCTGGGGTAAAGCTAAATACCTCAAATTTCTATTATGAGGACTTATCAGCAGACTTAGCAAACATATTTTTTTTCCTGTTATTAGTTTGCAAGGTATTCGTATGGAAAATTCATCAATTTTGTCACTCACTGATTGACTGATGCTCTACAGTCTACACCAACCTTGAAATCGATTTATTTGACAAAAATTTTCATTATAAATGGAGCTTACTACCCGTTTGTAATGTGTTAAATTTTTCTTCTATCCTCTCAACTTTAAATTCTTTTAACCAACTACCGTACTTCATCGTCATTTCACACTACTTCTCGCGGTCCTAGAAATAGGTAATTTGGTACATATATATGGTTTAAACCCCAAAACATTGGTGATGTGATCTTTATTTATCCAGTGGCGACCCTAAGCATGAAACGCGTTGGTGCGTATTAGTATTTTAACTGCTTTGCTGTCTGTTACACACATGTTTTACTGTGACCCTATGATCTCAGTTTGGAAGTTACTCGGAGTTAACTGTACGGTAACTGGCTTCGCTCGCGTTGAATGTATACCAATTGTTTCCAAAGAACGTGTGCGTTGTTAATGACACACGAATATTGATAAGAGTTCAATTCTGAGATTTCCTTAGGGGACATCCATTAATTACGTGAGGTGAAATAGGGGAGGGGGGGGTCTGGCGAAATCTCATCAGATCTCACCAGGGGGGAGGGGGGGGTCTACGGAAATCTCACGTGAGATTTTGCGAAAAATTTGGGGACAGTAGAGCCAAAAAAAAGGTCTACAATTTGCGCCAAAGTCGATTTTAGGAGGGTATTTCGTCAAAAAAGTTAGGGTGTGACCTAAAAAAAAAGGTCTACAAAAGTTTCCAGGGCGATTTGTAGGGGGGTCCTCACGGACCAGATCTCACCAGAGGGGGGGGGGGTCCGGCCAAATCTGACGAAATCTCACCAGGGGGGAGGGGGGGGGGGTCCAGAAATCCGGAAAAACACCTCACGTAATTTGTGGATGCCCCCTTATCCATGGACTTTCAAACTGAACCGTTACGTTTGAACGACGACTCAGAATAAGCGATTAAGTTACAAAAAGGAATGAAATCCAACAAATACAATACAATACAATACATTCATTTTCCATTGATCCCAATATAAGAGACTGACTCTGTGGGATGTGGAAAGTTACAAAAACAATTCTTGTAAAAATAGGGCTAAGTCTCGTGGTTGTTTGGCGAAAAAAGTTATGAGATCTTGTTATGAGCCAACTCCGCACTGTGTAGAGTGTTCTGAAACAGAATTATTTCTGTCGGTGTTATTAATCGTGATTTAAAGAGAAATCGATAAGAATTTGCTAACGTGGGCATTATGTATGCCTTGTTTTAGAAGGTATATAGTAATAATTCTAGCTATATAAATACCAGAATTGTGTTGCCTTATCAATCTTACAGATTCACAGAAGACTAGATTTTCCTCGCACATCCATCGGGTGTGACAAGTTTTAAAGACGTACATTTTTTGTCTTTAATTTCAGTATAAATTATTGCATGCATAACGGCCTAGTCACCAGATTTTTATTGATTTTTGTTAAAATCTACGATGCATACCACAGAGAGAAATCATTCTTTCAGAAACTGAAATGAACACACTCTGTACGATGTAGACTTGGCTCAGAACAAGATCTCATAACAATATACAGCCACGAGACTTAGCCCTATTTTTACAAGATTTGTTTTTGTTGGGTTTACAATTTTCAAGATAAAAACCTGAATCCTGTTAGATTTTTGTAATACCGGTGCAATAATTTTCTCATCCGATAGAAGTGACTTATCATGACGCAACTCGATCACGGAATAAAGGTAATGATATATAGTAGCGTACAGAATTATATAACTTAAAGGAAAGTAAAGGCAGTGGGTTTTCACGGCTTTCAAGCCATAATTAGCGGAAGTAGAGCTCCGCATTCCTATTTCCTGACCTTAGGCACTAGAGTGGACGTGTCATGGTCAGCAACACGGTCCGGCCCTTTTTCTTTACCTTCCCGCGGAGTTTCCCCAACGGTACTCATTTAATAACAGGCTGAGTTAGCCTGGGGGCCGTTCCGAACGTTCGTCTTCGAGGAAAGGTCCTGGGCTTCGTAGAGGATCGAACCCTGGTCGTCCCGTCAGTAGGAAGTGCTCAACTGCCTCAACTACACTGGAAAGTTAACATCTACTCATATACCTATAAGCCCACATGTAATCGCAGCGGTTAAAGAATTACCTCTGATTGCCCTTGAACCGCAGAATAACCATTGCCCTATACTAGATACTCAAGGTGCAATCACACGGCCTAGCCATGCGCATGCCAACTGTTTTGTTGATTCCTTTACGTATTCATGGGACCGCTCAATTTTCTTTGCTTCAGTAGACCAACAGCTATAACCGGCAGAAACTAGTAAACAAACCCATCACGGAGTATGGTGCCGCCTTCTCACTGTCAGCGAGGTTCCTCCAACCATGTAGGGATTATAAAAAAAAAAAAAAAATCACTCACCGGGCTAGAGAATTTATAAATCTACCAGCAACGAACAGTTAGCGAATAACAGCCAGACTCGTGGTGTTTAGTCTCGGGGAAGTGAGTTGGCTTCTTAACTGAATAACAGTTCCTGCAATTCATACTTTAGCATCAGTTGCCTAAGCAACATGTGTTCGGTGATGCAAGGAACAAAGTTATCACAAGGGTTCGGATATTTATGATAAGTGATCTTTTTTTCCTGCATTCTTTTTTAGCTGTATCGCTAAATTAAACACTGATTAAACGTTTCTGTTGGTACAGGGTGAGTTGCGGGAACCGGACGTTTTTCAAATGAGCAGTACAAAGTTAATTTACTTAGTAAAATTATTTAATTGTATAGATATAATGGTGAAAACATACCATTTCATAAAACATATGTTGTATGAAACATTAAGTGTGTGCATTTCTTGAATATGATGTCATGCATGTGCTGCCCATCCACTTGAATGCAGATTTCCATCCTCTGTAGAAAATCATCAAAATCTCGGGTCAGCATACCTTCTCCAATCAAATTCACCTCTTCTGTAATTGCATCTTTCAGCTCTAATAAAGTACGTGGTTTGTGAGCGTAGACACGAGCTTTCAAATATCCCCATAGGAAATAGTGACAGGGAGACAAATCCGGTGACCTTGGCGGCCACGGCACGTCACCAAAACGCGAAATTAGCTTGCCAGGGAACATCTTCACAACTCGCATCGATGCGCGGGAAGTATGCGCTGTGGCCCCATCCTGTTGGAAGTAAACATTTTTCTTGTTTATTTTTCGCTTCCAAAGTTCTGGTCTGAGAAATATTTCCAACATGCGAACGTAGCGTTCAGAGTTTACAGTCACTGTGACACCATTTTCCTCGAAAAAGTACGGCCCAATTATTCCAAAGCGGGCTATCGCACACCAAACTGTTACCTTTGGAGAGTGGAGAGATTCTTCATGAATGTTACATGGATTTTCAGTCGCCCAATATCGAAAGTTTTGTTCGTTAACTGAGCCGTTTAAGTGGAAATCAGCTTCGTCGCTAATTAACAGTATTGCATTAGGATTATCACTAAGCAACACTTGCATACGCACTGCGAAGTCTTCTCTTTGTTCATAGTCCCTCTCTTTGAGTTGATGCACCACCTACATTTTGTAGGGATGAAATTTCAAATCTAATCTTAAAATCTTCCTCACAGAATCGCGGCTTATGTTTATCTCTCGAGCATGTCTGCGTGCAGATCGGCTCGGACTCCTGATTAAAGCGGTTCTCACTATGGCGATGTTATCGGGCGTTCTCACTGTTCTTGCAGGCCCGGGTAGCTTTTTCTTTGTTACTGTTCCTGTTGTTCTGAACGCGTGAACCCATCTTAACCATGTGTTTCGGCTTGGAACTGTCTCATTCCGACCGATATTAAAGTGGTGTCGAAAGATACGCTGTGTTTTGATAATAGATTCACCATTTTTAACAAAAGTATCGTGTGCAAAAACACGATGCTGTACTGACCACTGATTCATTATGACTAAAATGGTAAGACACACTCAAAACAATGACATAACCTCAATCTCGCCATCACGTGTAACAACAATGCAACAGCTGATCCAAATTCGTCGGGTTCCCGCAAGTCACCCTGTATTTAAATGTATTTTATATAGCATGTAAATGCATATTCAAGCCATTTTCCTAGTTTTGGTCATATTACGGTAATATTTATGGTAATATTTGGAAGAAAAATCTGAATTCAATAGAGGTTATAGATGAGAAGAAATTTAGATAATTATTCACAGAGCTTTACTCCTATTATACATTGGGGGAAAAAATAAAACTAAGTGTCGCTGAATTTGGCAGAATTCACCAGTCAATAATTAAAGTTATATATTACTGTCACTCTCTAAACGTTGATGTTCCACCCACCTTTTGATCTCGACATACCTGTGTCGATCTGTGTCATTCAATGTCTCATTGTCGCCAATACTTTTGAAAATAACCCCGTCACCGTTATATCTACAGTGGATCAATGATAACCGCCATGCCGAAATCAAGATTTTCTGAATGCACGAATTTATGGAGTTACGTAAAGGAATTTGGAGAGGAGTATTTTAGTATAGACGAAAGAGCTCTTTTCTGTAAATTTTTTGAAATTAAAGTGATTTCAACAAAACAATTTTAATTTTAATTTTCCAATGGTGCAGTGAGTGCACGGAGGAGGCAAATTATGCTGTTTACATGAAAACGACACTACTAGATAAAATAAATGACCTCTTGATGTATATTAAATTTAAATGTTTGGTCATATTTTGTTTCTTTTAGGTCATATTTACCCTTTTTAAGGTCATATTGACATGCAAATTTCTCTGTTTGTTTTGGTCATAAAGATCCGAACCGTAGTTATCACTCAACTAATTCTAGTAGGCAAAAGAAAAATTGCTTATTTAAAAATAATAATAATAATAATTAAAAAAGACTACATCATGCCAGTTTTTTAGCTCTAATTGATCTGTTAACCTCGTTAATCGTACTCCGGTACTTGGACGTAGAGTGAATTTCTAGTGCTCTTGAAGACTTATCAAGCTTAATAATCACTCAAAGTCCTCAGCGCCAAAGAATATAGACTAGTTGTAAAGTTAGCGTGTATGGGACGTGCGTGTGGCTTGATAGTAACGCAATCCTTGTTCTCATGCAAAGCTCGCCGGTCGCTATCGAAAAGAAGGTGAAAACTTCGTGAAGGCCAGTGAGAGAGAAGGTATCGACCCTGTCTTAAAGTCGACAAAGCTAGCAGATGGGAGAAACAACAGAAAGAATACGAGACAAAACCAGGCGTAGTCAGCGTGCACGACGACGCTCAATATCACCCAGCTACGCCCGGTAGTAAATTATAACGTTACATTCTACTGTAACACTATATTTCGTATTATAGAATAGCTTCCAGCGCTGCCTTTGTATTATACAGATATTAATTACCCGGTAATCGAAAGCACGTGTGTTAGAACCTGCTCACGGCTAATTAATAAACTATTGCCTATTCCATGATTGTTAAATTAATTCTTTATTTCTTATACCGAGAGTGATGGTGTAACGGATAGCGTTCTGGCCTCGCATTCGGGAGGACGGCGGTTCGAATCCCCGTCCGGGCATCCAGATTTGGGTTTTCCATGGTTTCCCATATCACTCCAGGCAAATGCCGGGATGCTTCCTTGAAAAAGGCCATGGCCGAATTCCTGCCTATTCCTTGCCCCCATCCTTTCCCGTCTCTAAAGACCTCACTGTTGAGACACGTAAAGCAGTTAAAAAAAAGTATTTCTTATAGGATAAAGGGCTGCCTATTATGCTAATTAGTTAAGCACTGTTGTTGTCGTTATTATTATTATTATTATTATTATTATTGGGGTTTCAGGGCCCGTCGACAGTGAAGTCATTAGCGTCCTAACAACAACCAGTATGCAATGTGGTTTAAAATTTACGAAATTACCGTCTGCATGGCCGACTGTAAATAGGTCAGCCATACAGACAGCAAAATAAAATAAAATACTAAAATGCTGGCTGTAGAGGGTCCACTAAATCCACAAATTTTACAGTGTCTGTTTGGCTGTCAATAGGCGAACCAGTTTAAAAAGCACAAGACTAATGGTTAAAACAACCACAAAATACATGGATAAGGGGCTGTAAAACAGCCACCCATCCATCTTATAATCTAAGCCGGTCTGTCCAAAATTATTGGTATAAGAGCGACTAAAACACAAAAATTTAAAACCTTAACCACATTTCCACAATCTTTCTTCATGTTTTTCACGATAAATACATAATGTGAGAGATTTTGCGTCCATTGGTTCCACGATAAGAATAAAAATCTGATCACTGCAAACTATGGCCTCAAAAAGTTGAGTGTCATCTTAGTTTTGACCTCGTCTGGTGGTGAGGGGTACTGCTACAAACTTTCGTCTTTGCTATATCCTGTGTAACGAAATAGGCCCAGACTAGTTGATGAGGTAACGAAAGGTTTCTCAAATAATTCAGTTCTACTTTCAGTACTGAACTTTCGGAATTTGCAGTGTATCCGGAATCATTTAAAAAGACTTCTTTGCGTCAATACGCACACCTCAAGATCAATAATGTTTTATACCCTTTTAATGTACGTTTACAGCCATGTTAGGTTGGGATATGTATAGATAAACTAGATTTTCTTGTACACTCCCTGATTCGGGAAAAGTCTTATTTTCAGTTCCAGCAAATGAAACTGCATTTTTTCCGAAATACTGTATTGTTTTATTCACTTGCTGTAGACTGAAAACTGGTATATTCTTCTGATTGCCTCGAGGGGAGTAAAGACTACACAGGATAACACATAATTAAAAACTCTCATGCCCGAGGCCTGACTCGACCAGGCAACTCCTACCAGATGAGGTCTGTGCTAACCCCGTACAGCTTGGCGCGAGATAACAAAGTTTGAGCGATGCGGACATAAGAAATGTTCGTTGTCAGATGCATGGCCGTTAGATTACGTGCACAGTTCCTTACTAGGAGGCTTTTCGCTAAGCAGTTCAATTCCAAGACCATCTCGATTTAGTAAACACGGGTTTTCGATTACTCGAGATTGCTGGCTTAGGTTAGCCTCAGCCGTGTGCTCTAAGAAAGCAGGTAACTCAGTTGTGGTTCTTGGATCCCGTGAACTGATATACTGGGTGCCAGGAACGAAAGGATAATCCTGCAACCGCAGATAGGGCGCATCATGTCCTACAATATGAGATAATTTTATTTTAGTAAAAGTCTCACCATTTTCGAGATATTGATTTTTTTAATTTTTTTCGAAACATGTGACTTTGTTCAGTTTACTCCATGCCATTTCTACAAATTAAACCCTTTTGAAACTTTTTTTTTTAAATCTACTCAAGGATTTTTGAGTCATCTAAAACAATGTTCTTTTTTTAAAAAAAAAAATAATAATAATAAATAAATAAAACTTTTTTTAAAAAAAAATCTTTTTGTAAGTGATTATCATCATTTTTTTTACTACATGTTTAAAATGCACAATGGTCTATTTAGCAAATTTACCTACCATAAAACAATCATTTTATGTGAAGTATAAAATAATTATACCATTTAAGATTTGTTATAAGATTTTTTAATGTTTTAAGAAGAAAAGAACATTGTTTTAGATGACTCAAATATCTTTGAGTAAATTAAAAAATCAGGGTTCAAAAAGTCTTAATTTGTAGAAATGACATAGAATAACCTGAACAAAGCCTCATGTTCCGAAAAAATATTTAAAAAATAAATATCTCGAAAATGGTGAGACTTGTCATATAGTAGGAAATGATGTGACCTTATCCTTTGATTCCTGGACAGCCTGTATATCCGCTATGGAGCTCAGTCCTTCATTGCGTTATTTCTGCATATTGCCAGAGTGCCGAATTTATTTTTAGGAACTAACTTTCTCGAGAAGCGGCGCAAAACAGCATGCGGGTAAAAATAATTCTACAATAATTGCAGTTATCCGTAACAAAAGTGTCACGGGCAGACATTTTACAACAGCAGGATAATTCCCTGTTTGAATTTTTGTGGGTTCTAGTCGGTAATGCACAAAATGTATTCTACCACATAGAAAATTATGAAACACGATGGCATTCTGGTGTTTCCCGAAAAGGAGGATAGACACTTTGATTACAAAAAGGAAGAGTGTGGGACATTGAGAAGTATATGATATTATTTTTTAAAATAATAATTTCTTAATTAATATATGAAAACATAATAGCAATGTGCTTTGAGTACATTCACATTTATCTCAAACAAGTGTAACTACTGGTTCCTTTTTTTTTTTACTTTACTTATGGCCTTACGCCTCGTCGACGTCGAGGTCATTAGAGGCGGGAAAGGACTGGGGGCTAGGAACGGGAATGAATTCAGCCATGGCCTTTTAAAGGAAGCATCGCGGCATTCGCCTGTAGTGATTTGGTGAAACCATGGAAGACCCAAATATGGATGCCTGGACGAGGATTCAAACCCACGTCCTCCGAATGCGAGGACAGAACATCATACGTTCGCCCAACACGCTCTGTGTAACTACTAATGTTAATTACTGCGTTACTTAAGTAATTTCCTTATGACCACACAATACTTTCTCACTCTTGTGTAGCAACCAAAGACAAAGCCATAGATTCTGTTATAGGTTAAAGTAAACTGTGTAGCACAATTCCTTACAGTTTTCAGATTTCTATCATCCACTTCTGTAATCTTAGAGCAACAATTAAGATAGAAGCTCAGAAACGTTTAAGGCTTTCCGCACAATTAGCAATGACATTCTTTGTGAAGTTTACGTTTATTTTTAGTCTTATGGCTACGAAATTCGGCGTTGAAACGGACGTGTACGGAATTCGTCGCTACGGAGATAATACACTACCTTAGAAAAAAGGTGAAGCACTTAGAAACGAAATGAAACTTCATGCTTCAAAAGATATGTGACGTTATTTCAGTGATTACAAAGTCGAGTCAAATTTACAATGAACTTGGTAGTATGAGCGCAACTCTTACAAGGGACTCATTTGACTTCGAACGATCAAAACCGCACGAAAACATGTTTAGAATAATAAGTGATCATAAACAAAACAGTGGTGTGAGTCATTTCCATGCAGAACTCCGCGAACATGTAACAAATGAAAAGAGCCTATTGTTATGTGTTTCCTAGTCAGGTCTTACAGATCATACCCTTCTACATGCAACTTTTCCAAACAAAGATGTTATGCTGAAGATATTGCCACCGAAACAACAAAATACTGCCAACCCGTTGATATTTACTTCTTTCGGCAATGTAAGCTCTATATCAGAATGATTACTGATTTTATAAAACTACAATGTGCCAAACCACAAGTGAAGATACATGATCGTTATTTCATCATGAAACTTTGTGATTTGCAATCCATTTGCTGCATCTAGGTATAAGCCTATGTTGCAATATGCTTGGCGAAAGCCAGGTTAGTGCATTGACAATCCAACATCATCATTTGAAAATGTAATTAGTGTGGCTTTTGATATTGGACTGCGTGAATGCGAAAGTGATTTAGAATGTGACAACGTAGCTTTAGTGAGGTGTACACATTGTTCTCTTCCACTTTGCCGTCTCTAAAGACCTCGTTGTTGAGAGACGTAAAGCAGTTAAAAAAAAAAATCTTCCACTTTGTTTTAACCACTTCATCGAAATCCCGCATCTGCACCTTGAGGACTAATATAAGCACTATCAGGTGTGTGGTACTGCTGTATATGCGTGTTTTGCGCTATATTAAGTACATTAAGCAGAGATTTTTTCGTATTGTTGATTGAAAATGTAATTATACACTGACCTCATTGAATTACGTAATATTTCCATCATGTGGTATTAATATCTTGTTACTTTGTTTCTCTCTATTAAAATGTTACTTGACGTAGAATGCAACGTTTTGCATGGAAATGACACACACCACTGTTTTATTTATGATCGCTTGTTATTCTAAGCATGTTTTCGTGCGGTTCCGATCGTTCGAGGTCAAATGTGTCCTTTGTTATTATGATGCAGCTCCCCTTCTGGCCTGAATGAACGCACTGATTCCTTATGGAAGGGTGTCATAAAGCCTGATGCAAGGTGGCCCACAACTGTTGTAGCTTGTCTTTGAAATCGTGGATACTGGCACGGGAACGGAGTTGACGTCATAGCTGGTTCGACACATGTTCTGTAAGGTAGTACGTCAACATCACGCAGATGGTTCATAGACAGTCGTGTCGTGTGCAGAAGAACACTGTCCCATTGAAAAATAGCACCACGGTGCTGTCGCATGAGGACGCAGGATGTCCGTGACGTGCCGTTGAGCCGTCAGAGTTTCCTCAGTCACTTCCAGCTGTGACATGAAGTCATACCCGATGGCTCTCCACACCATGACGCCAGTAGTAACACCACTGTTTTCCTTTTAAAAAAAATGGAATAATGAGACCTCTTCCATAACCGCCATACTCACCGAAGATGTTCACGATTCATCCCTGAGCATGATGCGATGCCATTGGTTGTTATTGGCAGCGCTCTGATCTGATATATCTTGCGAGGAGGGCCACTCGCCACTGCTTTTCCTGTCGTGTATCGGCGTTATAGCTAGATCATTACATTGTTTTTGGAAATTTGGGCGTAGGAACTTGACATAGGTCTAATTGCCAGTTGTTTATTTTTATTTTTTTACTTACATGTGCACACGATTAAAATGCTGTATGAAAACACAAAAGCCTGTGTACAAATAGGCAACGGAGAGAAAAAGTGGTTTGAGACAAGAAGAGGAGTATAACAGGGCAGTACTCTGTCACCCCTACTCCTCATTGCTGTGATGGACGACATCTTGAAGACATTCAAAGAAGTGTATGGAAAAGGAACAATGTGGTGATTTGTGGTGAAAGTGCAGATGAGGTTCAAGAAAAGCCGGAGGCTTGGGACAAGCTGTTTGCGGAGTATGGTCTGAAAATCAGCAAGAGTAAGACAGTGGTCATGGCAATAGATACAGGGAATTCCAATGTGACGATTTACCTAAACAACCAACAGCTACTAAATGTTGACCAATTCAAATATCTTGGCAGAACTCTGAGTGAGATTACAAACAGAAATAATAATGCAGCAGTCTTTTATAAGCACGTGAGAACTTTGTTATAGGGACAACAAAGTTCCCAGAAAGTGTAAACATACACTATTCAAAACCTATTACATCCCCATACTGACGTATGTGTACGAGAAACATGTACCCTGTCCAGAAAAGACAATAATAGGCTTCAAGCATCTGAAATGGAGTTTTTGTGTACCATACTTCAGATTACACGAAAGGACAAAGTGAGGAATGAAATCAATCGTGCAGAGGAGGTATAAATATCAGTGTGGCAAAATCCTTGCAGCGTTCTCGCCTGAGTTGGTATGGACATATCAAGGATGGAGGAAGAAAGAAGGGCATTGGCCTACTTTGATATGAACTCAAGGTAAAAGTCATGTAGGAAGGCCCAAAAGGAAATGGATATACCAAATTAAGAAGGTATAGAAGAATTAAGGCTTGATTGGAAGACTGTTCATGAAAATCAACTATTCATGGACAGGAAGAAGTGGAGAAGTGGAGAGTGCTCGTGACCAACACCTGGGAGACTGGAGCTGGACAATGATGATGATGATGATGTGCATTCCAGTCATGAGGTGAGAATTTTTCATCGTGGAGAGGATTAGCGTAAATGTGAAACCCAGCAGCCGCCGATGTGAGGGTGACGGAGAAGAAGAGAGACAACTCAAATTTTCTCTTCAGTTTTCCTGGGGGTCTCCGTGTCTGGCTACTTGCATGAGGAGGAGATGGAAGATTACCATAATAGTCTAACATCACATGTGGTAACTTTGTTTCTTAACTCAGTTTACTCAGAGCAAACATTATTTTAGTGGTGAACTAACCTCGTGTCAGACGAGTTAGGTCTGTTTAGTCATCAGTGGTGAAATGATCGCGGTCACGTAGCTGTGCAGGCTTGAATCAACATTGGTGGGACCTTCAGTGTCATTGCATTATCCCAAACCTGCAGCGTCCTGCACGGTAAAATCCGTGGCATTTTAACAGAATTTGTTGATGCGGAATTTATCAGTTTCATTTTAATCTGAGATAGCTATGTGTATCATTAACTTTCAACCTATCACACGTTGAGCAGGCATGTCCGCACTCGTATCTGTAATATTGTAAAGATGATTATTTAAATTATTTTTCCAGGTGCAATGTTTTCTGTTCACAGATGTACTGTACATGACTAATTCTGAGAATTTCTTGTGTTTTGTGTGAATTTCGAGTATGTTCTACATTGATATACTGTAATAACTGCACATCCATCTTCTTTGTTTAGGAAAAATAAGGGATAAAATGTAATTTTGATCCAGATTTGTGAAAATGGAACTTTGTCGCATCCAATATTAAATTTAATATTCATAAATATGCGTTAAGTTATATGAAAAAATAACATTCAGTAACCAGATATCTGTCTCGCAGTTAACGTTTAAATCAGCATTTGTATTATGCATCTTATCTTCCTTATTTATTCGAGGCATGATAACCGATGCAGATCTCTAGACTAATCCATGCTTAAATGTTATTTCAAGAAATAAAATTCACATTCAGGATGAACTTCATCATTTACATCCGTGGCATTGGTATCAGCCTCTTTTTTATATCTTTGTTGTGATTCTTCCATATTGATTCGAAAGAAACTTTAATAGTCCAAAAAAAACTTAACACTCTGATGCAGGATTCAAGCAGTTGGATACATAGCGTGACTACTATCTTTTTCAAATGTAAATAAATCGTATATAGTGTTTAAAGGGTTCAGACAATTTAGTACATAGGCATAAATAAATAAAAAAACAATATGGCTGGCTACAAGTTGTGTGTAAAGCAAACGAGACTAAGTAGTTTGACCATTTAAAAAACAGTGAAATAGTGACACTGAGTAATGCAGAACGGCAGCAAGGTGTTCTGTTTTAAAAATAAGTGCAACTACAGTGTCTTCCTGACCAAAATGTGACTGTTTGTATAAAAAAATCTCACTGATGATACCCCATTCCACAGGAGCGAAACGCGTCTGAGTGCATAGGAATAAAAATAACAGTTGTTAAGAAACGGTATTTTCATTTAAAAATCTGGAACTACTTTAACCTCATTAGATTGGTAGTGATTTCGCTTAGCAGCGTGACGGAAGTAATGTTGGAGAGCTAGCTAGTGGTTAGTTGATCATCTATTATAGTACTCTAAAAACCGAGTTCGCTGCTGAAAGAGAATAATAGAACCACATACATACGTTTCAAGGAAAATATTTTACTCATACAGTCTTTCGAGTTTCAATTTTTTAAATTTATTTATTTTATTTTTTGTGTGTATTCAATGCAGTTTATAAGTTTCTTACTAGACACATTGAGGTGCCGTATTTACACATTTAATAAAATTTTGTTTCCTGTCATTTACGACATCGTAAATAATTTTACCTTAGATACACTTTTTTTCTGATATTATTAATTAATTTAGTTCCATCGTAGAGTGTTTACACACTAAGTTCATATGGCAGTTATACTGGTTCTGCATAATACAGCAGATGCTCTGCCCGGACCTCGTATGAAGGGTCCTCGTTCAACTACGACAGAAATATGAAACGCAGTCACCAAGCTATTGAGGCCACTTGAGTTTACTGTGAATGACCTCCAACCCACATCTCGTAGCTTGTAGGAGTGATTGCTAACAGAAACACGCTTATAACTCGGGGAAAATAATTAACAGACCTAACACTAACCACCTACATTCGGGAATTTGTAAATTTTGGCATAATTGTAAGCATTATGTTTTAAGTAATCCACAGACATCACGTAAATACTTGTTTAGTCAGCCGGATTTATTTACAGTGTAAGTTAAGCTTATTTATTCTCCACTGTCTCCTGTAGTAGCAAACAGTGAACAGTTTTACACCTGAAATACATTTCACAATAGAAGGAATAGATATAACACCCACAGAGGCTTGAAGTCAGTATTGTAAGACAGAGGTAAAATTTTCTGCAGCTTCTTATTTTAACGCCCTGCTACGAGAAACAAATGTTTACAAAAACGTGGTAATTTTCAGTCCTAACTTGGAGAGAATCTGTTTAGAAACCCATTTCACTCTCTTAATGAGTTCGTTACTGTAGCATTTGAATTAAAGTGGTCTGAAACAATAACAAATGTGTTGTAAGCAAAGCTACTGTTCACTGTTACTGTTTTAATGATAAAGAGTATTTTGTGAGGGGGGGAGGGGGGAATACTCTGTTCAAATGGCATTACTAAGTTTCTTTATATGATACACTGAATTTAGTAACTAATATGGCATGATATGTGTTTATATTTAACACTGGAAACTGTGTTGGCGTGGAGACGCTAAGTAACTCACCCGTAATAATGTTTTTGAGAAGATTATGTACTGTTCTACATTCTAGAGACCGCTCATACATAATATAAAAGCGAAAATATCTACACATGATGAACTTTATGTGTCGATTGTTTCTATACATTTTGACTTTAATCTCTGTTTCAAGCTCGCGTGAAGCTTATGTAACGAGGATTTCCACCTAAATATCCGTAACAAACATTAATAATTACGTCTTGTGAGACTCAGCTTGTACAACTCCATATTCACAATTAATGATAGCACCAAATGTTGACTGATTAACCCAAGGACTATCTCAAAATTACACCTACATTTTCAGATCGCAAAATTACTTTATGTCGTTTAGTAATACGTAATTAAATTAAGAAATCTATACTTAAGCTCTATAATGAGCAAAAAATATGAAGGTACTTTGCTTTATAAGGAATCGAGAGTGTGTGATGCAGTATATTCACGAATGGTTAGTGTTGTCTAGCTAGAATCTTCTTTCCGTATAGTTCCAAGTTGGACCGTGAAGTCGACAAGTAATTATGTGGAGCAGTACTTTGAAGTAACAGTAGCTGATGGATATTTCATATTCATGTCGTTTCGGTTTATACGTCCATAAATGCTAAGCGAGGAACGAAACAGAATAAAAATCAATTGCAGTACTCGAGTGTCTTTGAGTACACCTTTGTTCACCTACTATGACGACTACCTTTGTATCAAACTTTTAGCACCATTACCTCCAAGTAGACGTATATATTTGCCACACTAGTCGACATGAGGATAACACGGCTAAAAATACGAGTTTCCTTTGCACCAGTAACATTGAATTTAGCGATTGGCTAATACCTTTAGACCATTTAACAAGAGGCACACTGGTTTGTTTTAAATATTTCAAAACTTAGGAGACATTAATTATTGTTATCCTTGGTCCTTAATGTTCATTCGAAAATATCGCTATGATTGACACGATTCCATGAAGAACTAGTACCTTCCTGGCTCTAGGTTGCAAGTGAACCTAGTTTTTAAGGAAACTTCAATTTCTTAGTTCCGTCGCCAGAATTGGGTCACGGCTCTCGGATGCATGTGGTCAAATAACTGTCAGGTTTAATGAGTGGTTTTGTCAGGTATAATTAACACAGTGCCTAACTTTTGCATCATAATCTTCCCGGTGAAATCTCCGTTCACATATTAAAGCATACTACCAACACTGGGATTCCTGACATTCTATTTTCTCTGTGGTTCAAAGCAGATGAGCACAATCACTCTTTCTCGTTACATAATAAATAAAAGGAACACGCCGATATAGTTTTGTGCAACGTGTTTCCGTTTGTTTTGAGAAAGTGTTTGTGTGTGTTGCAGAGCCCTACGCCGCCTCAGTACGTGTTCTGGTACCACAACGACCGCATGATCAACTACGACACGGCTCGCGGTGGTATCACCGTGGAAACAGAGCAGGGACCAAAGACACAGAGTCGCCTCACCATACGAGACGCTCACGACACAGACTCTGGCAACTACACCTGCAGCGCCTCCAACACAGAACCCGCATCCATCTTCGTCTTCGTCTCTGAAGGTACCAAACCTTTACAACAATCACTTACAAAATAAATTACTTTTTTCTTTATTATTAATTATTATCCCCATTTCCCCCCCTTGCTGTCGTCAGTCTCTCGACTGGTTTGATGCAACCCTCAACTCCTTCCTATCCTGCGATAACCGCTTCATCTCAACGCATCCCTTACAACCTACGTCCTCAATATTATCTGCTTCACATATTCTAATCTCTGTCTTCCTCTACAGTCCTTTCTTCTGCTGTTCCCTCCACCAAAAAATTAACCAATCCAGCATGTCTCAAAATATTGCCTACCAGCCTGTCTCTTCTTTCTGTAAGACTCTTCCACAAACTTCTTTCCTCACCCACCATTTTCAAAACTCGTTCATTTCGTACTTTGTCTGTCCACTTTATTTTCAGATCCTTCTATAGCACCACATTTCAAATGCTTCAATATTCCTTTTTTGTCTGGTATTCCTAAAGTACACGCTACACTACCATAAAGTGCTGTGCTCCAGACATAGTTTTAAACACTTTTTCCTGACTCCTAGATCTATATTTGAAACTAAAAGATTTCTTTTTTTCATGCAGGCTCTTTTTGCTAGTGTTATTCTGCTTTTAACATCATTACCACTTCGACCATCGGTTGTAATTTTACTTCCTAGTCAGCAGAACTCACTTACTTCTCCTATCTCATCCGATTCTAATTTTATATTTAATCAACTATTGTTGATATCATTTCTGCTATGTTTCATCACTTTTGTCTTGCTTTGGTATATATTCAGTCTAAAATTTTCCTTTGGTATTTTGTTCATGCCATTCGGTAACTTCTCAATATCCTCAGCCTAATCTACTAGCAGGACAATGTCAGCAGCAAATCGTAGCATACTGATTTTTTCTCGGTATGCCACACTCAGAATTTTCTTTCACTTCGTTTATTGATTCCCCCACATATAACTTGAATATTAATCTTGCCTCACGTCATTTTTAGCTGATGCATGTCTCTCACGATTCTATATTTTTATTATAACCACTTTATTCTTATATAGACTATAAAGTATTCTTCTATTTCGGTATTTTAAATATTGAACATGTACCCAAATCAACTGCCATAAATATTCCTTTTATGCATGGGTTTAGCTATTAATAGACTGCTACGGTATAAAAAAAATGCACTTGCTGTGATACATTCTGCATGGTAGCCAGACGTTCCAAGGGGAGTGCTTGTCAGAATAATTTTTGCTTTATATACTCTTGCGCTCTTTCAATATTTATACCTGCAATTTTTTTCCTACAGTTACAGCATGGATTTTTGGTAATTTTTTCAAGTATTCGTTGATTATTGTTACCACTCTGAACATGCAAATTCTACTCACCATTGTCTTGTCACATTCTCTTTTACGGCATTATTGCCTGTTTCTCAATAGCCACTTTAACGTACAATCGTTTGTTGAATGAATAATACACTGCGATTCAGGACGAATTGTAAATGTTGGAGGAGGCAATAATATGAACAATTCTGAGTAAAACAGTCTATATAAATGTGTGTCCGATTTCCATTCATTTTGGACATACAAGTGCTGGAATTTTATGCATAACATAAACCTCAGAAAATTATTATTATTAATTTAATTGCAATGGAGCTTACTCTCCAGTGACAATTACCCCGGTTATCATTTACCCCTTTTTTATATACTTTTTTTAAATTTTCTTTTGCAATTGGAATGTTAAATTCCTCCCCCATTTATTATTATGATTTACAAATTTTAATTCTAAATTCCTTAAGCATGTTTAGAAAATTATTCATCGCTACACTTGGTAATTTGGTCCAATCCCTGACACCTTTACCAACAAAAGAAAACTTTCCCACACCCTTATGCATGAAATCGAGCGCAAGCTTGTGGTCATGGTCGCATTTTCTCTTCGATGCACTATTCCTAATTCTTTGACCAATATCCCTCCAAGCTCCATCAATAACCTCGTATGCCCTGTACATTCCCAGCACTCTCTTCACCCTCCTCCTTTCCTCCAATGACTCTCAATCCAGGTCCTATATCATATCAGTTACTGACTGGGTCCTGTGATAATTTCCATAAACAAATCTAGCTGGTCTTCTTTGCACACCTTCCAACTCCTATATTTGATAATCAAAACGTGGGTCCCAAACTTCACCACCATATTCAACCAATGGTCTGACCAAAGTTTTGTAACCCAACTCCCTAACTTCTCTGGCACAGCCTCTCACCACCCTCTCCAGTAAACGAAAGATTTTGTAACCTTTACCTACCACCTGCCCAATGTGTTCTGCCCAACTGAGTTTGTTATCAAACATTACCCAAGGTATTTACACTTCATGCTTTCAACAAGCAATTCTGACCCCACCCTATAATCCTAATTAACCTTTTGTTTTTTATCTGTGTACCTAATACTCTGACTTTTCTTGGCATTTATCTTTATTCCATGCTGACCAACCCATTTAGATATTCAATCCAGGTCAAGAACACCTAAATAACTTATTGAGGTACTTTATTAATGAAAAAAGCAGGCATATTTTACAAAAGTTTAAATTAAATGTTCGAAAATCCCAACATAGACTTCAATACACGTTGCAGCTCTCTTAGCAACAGTACGTGTAGCTCTTCTGAGTACGTCTTGGTGTACTTTTATGAGGGCAGCAGTGTTTACAATGCGAGCGAGTAATTCGTCTCTTGTGTTTACTTTTTCTTTGTCCGCTTCGTCTTTCAAGCATCCCAGCAAACAAAAATCTTCTAATGGGGTAAGGTCCGCACTGTATCTCCAAACGAAGGGATTTTTTTTTTTTTTAATCCATCCATTGACTTTTGAAGGAAGAAGCATCCCGGTATTCACCTGGAATGATTTGGGGAAAACAAGGAAAACCCAAATCTGGATGTCCTGTTGGGGATTCGAAACCGCGTTCTCCCGAATGCGAGGCCAGAACCACGAATGGAAATGGGACACATGTTTATACGAACTTTTTTACTCAATATTGTTCATACTAACACCTCCTTCAATATTTACCTAATCTTCTGAATCGCCTCGTATTTAAATCAACAACGGATGTCTAAAGGATCGGCAAAGTCACTCCTCCGTATTGAACTGCAGTGTATTGGCTCCGTGTCGTCCTAGCGTGCCATCCCCGCGCTCGCTAACTTCACGTCTTTGATTTGCCTATATAATTGTCTCTGTACTTAACCGAAAGTGTCCTCTTAGTATATGATCGACATATGGGCTGCAGATGCAAGATATTTTTTTTTTCTGTAACATGTTTTAACACGTATGTTGCATCTACGCAAGATTGGTTTCGTCTAATACCGACTGTTCTTGTACTAAAACTGTATCACAGATTTCTGCTTGTAGACAATTCTTTCTCCATAACCCCCTGTTTCTTCCCCTTTTTCTTAAAGTGTGATAACTGTTGTCTATTCCATTTATTTGTTTCTAATCTTTATGACCTACGTAGCTTCGTTACATAAAAGAAATAATAATAGGTGTATATTGGAATCTTTCAGCGTCATTGACTTAAATGTGCTTCCTGAAACACGTTTATCAAAGCGATACATGATGTATCTAAAATAAAGTAATGCTTATTTCCTCCATAAATCCAATGTCATGTTTTAACTTTGATTGTCGAGTCTGTAAGTAAAACAAAATCGAGGCACGTAAAAGGATTATATTTCAACATTATCTGCCAACGCCTTTGAAATAACGGTTTTAACTTTATAGTCAAGCTCGAACTCCGATCTTGATTCAGGTTCCAGAAATTAGTTCCAGATAATGTCGGGATAGTCAGTAAAAAAGTTTGATTTCATTCACTTTACTTATGAATAACAAGTACAACTTTATCTAGATTTTTTTTATATTAAAAGAATACCGCATTTAGCTGACTAAGCCATACTGCAAGTTGCAGTATTATCGCCGTTGGTATATTAATCAACTGCAGCGTTTATTATGGCCAAAGTGAAAACAACGCAGGACACACACAACAGTTAATTAAAACGACCTTTCCCTGGGCTTGCCACGAACCGGTGACTATGGTACTAATGTCACAAGCTATAAAAAATCAACACAAGAGCATCGGTATCAATAAGTATTTTATCCTGTCAATAGTTGCACATCGCCGTTTTAAATTTGTGAAATGGATAATTTGATGATTTACTTTTCTTTGAATAAACGGAAAAACTTACAAACATCTTCGGTATTTACTCTGACATAAGACATGGAACCTAACTGCATTGTGGGTCAGACATTCTATAAAGCTAATGCAATAAATACCTCTCGTTCGATTCCTGTTACATGAGCGACGTTAGTACAAACGAATCTGTTTGTGGTGAGATATATGAAACGGATATCCCTTACCAGTTTTAGTGTTGAACTTCGGAACAAAAAATACATACAGTAGAGACGATAGTGAAATTAATTTTCTGTATACATAAGCTAATTAGTTTCCAAACCTCTCTCGTTATAAATGAATACACTAGTGAGGAAAATTTCATCAACCAGAACTATGTCAAACGGTAGAGCTTTCTATGTTTTATTTTAAATACCGTCAACGTCCATGGTTCGTATTCCACCATAAGCTGTAGGTCCCCATACCCGGTAGTATAATCTTTATTTCTGAATATAAACAGAAGAAAATGTTGTATCGTCAGAAACATGTAGATTATAAGAATAGGAATAAGAAGGCGTACACTTACGCAAAGATTGCGAAGTTAAATAGTTCTATGGAAGAAGGCTGCGCTGTAGATGACGAGAAAAGAAAATTACTGGATTAAGAAGCTAGTACTTGACAGGTTTCTGGAATAATAGCAGAGGGAACGCGCTGAGTAATACGGGTAGTACTGCAGAGTGGTGGAGATCCGCCACCAGCAAATGAGTACAACCCATTGCACATCACAGTAAGAATAAACACCCAATATCGTTAGGTTCGGGTGTAATAATTCCATCATAGAAAGTTTTCAAAATATTGCATTAAGAATTTATTGGACCTAAACTGCAGTTTCGACTGTTATTTTTATAATATGTCACGTCTTCACATTGCAGCTCTTTCACTAAACTATAATTAATTCCTTTCATATGAAGTCTTGCAATCCACGATCTAACCCAAATTTATCTTCAATAAAACACAGCTGCACTTACTGCGGCTGCACAAGCATACCAGTTTACTTAATTCATTTTAGAGAACTGTGATGAAAAATTATATGTATTGCAATGGGTCTGATAAAATATCTTTTATAAAATAAATATGGTAAAATCTTTTATAAAAGATCTTTTACAGTGTAATGCCGGCCTTAGAATGGCACAACTTTCATCCCAGAAACAACAATGTCTGTTTTCCAGATAATTTGTCGTAATCCATCAAACAAATTCCTACAGTCTAAAGCCTGGCACATTACTATTGGTTTATAATGATCTTGTACTTCTATAGGACGCTAAGCCACAGAAAGTATTTAATCTCTATTCAGGAAGGATTTAATATTAACGAGTACAGGCTCAGGAAGAAGTAGGGTCGCGTGTTCGTTGCTGCGAGGTGCTGAAGACCAAGAGGCTGCCCCGGCCACTTGTGGGAGCGTCCCGCCCTGCTAAGTGGTGTACTCTCTGTGTAATCGATATAGCGAGTTGGCCGTCAGTGGCAGCACCACCAGCTGGCAAGAGGCTTACTATTTAAAACTGGCAGTGTTATATAGGAACAATGATAACAGTGGAATTGTCAAGTGCAATGCGTGCAGCTACTTGGGAATAATAATATTCATAAAAAGAGTGAAAAAATAATTTATGCAAAAATTTCCAAAGTTTATTTTTTTAACATTCAGTTTTATCAATATTTTTCTCCCAGGGAAAATTTATATGCACCTGAATGAGATGGAGGGAGAGGGGTGGGGGAGGTGTGAGGTTTATGAACATTGCAATAAATAGTATTAAGTTTGTATTCGCGTAAATATTTTTGTATTTCTTTAGGTTCCTTAGCTGATATTTTATTAGTTGTGATAATGTAATTAAAAAACAAAAGTTATTGGAATAGCGATATGAACGAAAGAATAATGTAACGTCCGTCAGTTAAATTTCTGTCACGCTCATCTTTGATTGATATTAGAGACAGTTAAAGCTGCATACGAATAGAAGGGTGAAATGATGTATTGTAGTAGCATTTATTAGACTTAATAAGATTCACGTAAGGAACGTGAAAAGCAGTAACCCGGAGATAAAAGTAGTTAAACTTGTAACTATCAGAGATACTGTATAATAAAAGTAAGTGTGGATACTTGAAAGGATTGTTTTCCAAGAAGTTTCATTTTTACTTGTGCAGCGGATGAAATTATTTTTGTATTAGTGAGGTTTTTCTCTTTCTGTTAGTACTGCTGTTCGCCAACTTCCGTTCGCCAACTTTCGTGGGAAACTAAATTCAGGCTCATGATGAGCAGTGATTGAATACACGAAGATTTCCTCAACATTAAATAATTATTTTACCTTTCAACAAACACCACCAGACAATAAAAATATATTATATATTATAGTTCCTCCTTTTTCGATGTTAGATTTAATGAAAGTACAAAATTTATCTCACACTACCATGTCTTTGACCCATATTTTCGATAATAACCCGATTACAATACAATCTCTATCTTATCATCTTATCTTAAATTCTGAGAAGAAATTATCGTTGGACCTGCCTACTCCTGTCCGCAACCGATTTTCAAGGACCTCCAGAAGTTACAGTCCTCTGCGTGACCAGGTGGCAAGCGCTCTGCAAATGTCAGTGGTCCCGAGATGTTGGTGACCTTGGTTTTCCACAACTGCACTTTTGTCTTTTCAGGTGACCCAATTAGTTTCTGTGATGTTCTCAGGAAGCTTTTTCTGGACTTGAGTCTCTGGGCTGTTGGACAAGCGCTTTCCCGGTCGTTTTTTTGTCCTCTCCTTGTTCGCAGGCACTTCTCTCCGGATACTGGGTGGTGCCTGTCACCAGCATACAGGTGTTATTGAGGGTATATCCACATGTTTAATGCGGGATAATACTGGGCATGCATATTCAGTGTAACACAGGGCCAATGAAAATATACGAGTAGTTTGTGGTTGATTGTCCCACTGTGAACCAACCAGTTTATGCAGTAAGTTGTTTTTTTTTTTATAGATATCTTAATTTTCCAATTCATGCAGTGCTTCTTATACGTGAGTGTTCTGCCAAGTGTCACTCCCAGATTTTTTTTTTTTTACTTACAGCTTTACGCCTTGTCAACATCGAGGTCATTAGAGGCGGGATGGGACTGGGGACTAGGAACGGGAAGGAATTCGACCATGGCCTTTATGAAGGAAGCATCCCGGCATTCGCCTGGTGTGATTTGGGAAAACCATAATCTGAATGCCCGGACGGGGATTCGAACCGCCATCCTCCCGCATGCGAGGCCAGAGCGTTAACCACTCACCTACCACGCTCGGTCACTTCCAGTTATTTTGGGGTGTTACACTACTGAAGTTCAACACTTGAATACATTACTTTTAACTTCCCGCTGAGCTTTCCTATTTCTTAGGTTAAAAGCACACACTTCAGTTTTTGAAGGGGGTCTTAAGTGATTTTGCCTATTGTAGCTTGACAGGCATTCAAAGGCAGCAAGTGGCCAGACCAAGGTCTCGAACGTACACGAAAATCCTGGTGGCTGTACTTAATGGCTGATCGCTTGTATTAATGTTGAGAAGGATTGGGGCCGCCGACCCCGGCAGCGTAGGGGATAGCGTGCTAGCCTCGCGTTGCAGGGGTCGCCGGTTCGAGTCCGGCCTCGGGCATGGGTGGTTTTAATTAAGTGTTGTGTTTGTCTTGTGTCGTCTATACCACGGAGAATCTATAATACACTGAGTGATCCAAAACATACTTGCAAACTACAAAATTACATAGTGCTGGCTGTATGGCCTCGTAGCCAAATGCCAATTTAAAAAAAAAAAAAAAAAAAAAAAAAGGATTGGGGCCATTACACTTCCGGGAGGTAGACCATTTTTCTGTTCCCTCCATCGCCTGCGCTGCCCTTGAAATTAGAAGAAAACCCGCGGTTCTGGAGAAGAGTAGCGATGAGCTTGGTTAATCCAGTGGCCTTTGTCAGATTGTAGACCTTGTCAAGTAGTAGTTGATGCTTGAGAGTATTGTATGCTGCTGAAAATTCCACAAACAACACGCCCGTGGCATTACGAGTCACAAATCCAGCCTCTAAAAACTGTATTAGGCTCAGCAATTCTCCAGTACAACTTTTACCATGGCGAAATCCAGCCAGCTTGCTGTGGCATAAGTTTTGGATCAATCACGGGCTGGGTACGATTCAGAATTAATCGTTCAAATATTTTTTTTAATGTGGCATAAAAGGCTATCATTCTAAAATCTTTAGGATCATTCCCTTCTTTTCTTGATTTCATCAGAGCAATCACTCTGGTCCTGTACTCATGCATTTGTTGAAAAGCTGTAGCTTACAGGGAAAGGGGCTCTAAAACAGGAGACCTGACGTACAGGTTCAGAGTAATAGGGCCGCCCCACAGGCGGCCATTGCACTCATGCCAGCTAGCTATACAGATGGCTATTTAAATAATCTCTCAAAAGCTGAGAAAGTTCCCCGACAGTTGGGACTACTCAATTACACCACTGCTGTCTCGGTTTCCAAAGTGAACTCGGTTGATACACCAGAGTTTCACCACAGGTTATAGTACTTGCATTAAAATTTCAATAGTCAGCTTTTCGCTCTTAACTTTCCATAATTTCCTGTACTTGAATTATAACTTTTCCGGGATAAAAGTATTACATGAATCTATGATTCGTTTTTTCTGCAAACCTTATCCTACCAACATCAGACTGAATAGTAGAAAGTTGAGGGTCTTGTTTTGCTGGATATCAAAACGAATTCAGGTGAATTTTCCTTCGAGGCTATTCATATCTTAGAACCCAGGACCTCAGGGTATGGTTCGAAGATCACAACAGTATTTACTTTTTACTTCATTATCATCGTTGATAATTTTATACGTCTACCCACCGTAGCTATGCTGGATATAACTAAAAGTGTACCCTGAAGGTTTTCGTAATATAGTTTTTCATTATATATTCGTACAATATTTTACTAGCTACCTCTTATAATGACTAAAAAACTATCTTCCACTGCAATTTTGGAATCGTAAGGAAATAATCGAGCCTGATAGTGAGGGTTAATGCTTTGGCCTCGTATTCGGGGGACGTCGGTTCGAATCCCCGTCTGGCCATCCATATTTGGGTTTTCCAAGGTTTAGCCGTATCACTCCATGCGAATACCGGGATGAACCCTTTAAAAGGCCATGGCCTAATTCCTTCCCGTTCCTTGCCCACCTCTAATGACTTCGACGTCGACAAGCGTAATGCGATAAGCAAAACGAATTCATCCACACTTATTTAATTTAGGGACCAGTATGATCATTGTTTAAACAAAACTGCTTAAGCTATGTAATAGAAATAGCCGGTAAATGTGTTTATGATTTCTGGAATTTTGAAATCAAATCTTTCTCTCCTGCCTTTGAAGGAATTGGCTCAAATAGTCTGTTTCACTATGTCACCATGTCCTGGACCTCCGGGATTCATTCATACTGTGAATGACAGGTTATATCAGGTGGCACACACACTGTAAATGACAGGTTATATCTGTTAGTATTTCTGTCCTGGTGTCATTCTCATTTTAGTCCATGTTATCACAGCATTTCAATGATCTGAGGAAACTTCATTCGGGAAGATTTGGAATTTTTTTATAGGACGGTGTGACACCAATCAGATCCGTACAGTAATGTGTGGAATACGATTTCCATGAAGAATTGCATATTCGACTCTTTCCTGACTTCCCCTCTGAAAATTCTTGTATTTTTCCCGTTTTCGGATAGCTGTCAGTTTTACTCATTACAAGTTTGTCTCCTTCATATGTTAAGTCTCATTCAAGATCTACATCTCGTACATCCATACTCTGTAATTAACAAATATTGTGTTTGGCAGAGGGTGCTTTGCACCAAAACTAACTCTGAGCATTCCAATCTCGAATTGCCCGAGGAAAGAAAAAAACTCATGTAAGCATCAGTGCGGCATCTTATTTCTCTAATCTTATCTCCCCTTGTGCGAGGAAAAGTTGTAGAATTAAAATTGCTTTTAACTTGTAATCCTGATAGGAGGAATTTTGAGACAAAGTTGCATAACTGTACATGCAAACTACTCCGTCCATCAACATTTCTTTCACGTAATATGACAGTAAAAATCAACAAAATTAGACAACATTTGTCTAGTCTATACATGTTCGTGCTGGCAGGGGATTTCTATTTATTGTATTTAACGCGGTAGCGTGTAATAGCCAATCTGTCGCTGCCTGAGGGGTTCATTGCTGGCATTCCGCTAGCATACCACGCGGGCGATGTCTCAATTGAGCGACACATTGCGCGCCCAGCCGTTGAGCCATTTGGCCGCAATTAACCCTCCACGGAGCCGCTGCCACCACACCAATCGAACAGAGCACCTGTGCTCGCAACAGCAGCAATATCATCCTCGCTTCAGACATTCCATGCTTTATATGAATTGTGGCACCAACAAGTTACGTAATTCATAAACTTACAGCGTATAAAATTCCTTCGTATTAAATAGATGAGAACTGTTGGCACCAACATATCACTTCACTACTGAAGAAGTTAAGTAGTGCCACCTTTGCAATACGAACACTTTCTCTAACAGCAGATCTAGAATCAACGAAACACGTGTACTTCTCATATTTTCATTCAGTTAAGTCATATGGTATAATTTTTGGGGGGGAAAAGCTTCGCAAAGTATAAAAGTTTTCATAGCACAGAAAAGAACTGTTAGGATGCTGTATAGGGTAAACCAAGAACTTCTTGCAGACTTTAATAAACTCAATATTCTTACACTGATTTCTCAGTATATACATTCTCTCATGTGCTTTTGTCATAGAACATTTTAACCTGTTTACATCTAATTCACAGGTAAATTTCAATACAATAAACAGAAATAACTTGCACAAAATAAAAATATCTCTGTCATTAGTAAAAAGAGGAGTTAACTATTCTGCGAGATATCTGTTTAATAAACTTCCCAAGAGTATAAAATAGTTTGCAGATAATAAAGATATATTTAAATAAAAACTGAGAGATTATCTTATTGGCAACTGCTTCTGCTCCATTCAAGAATTGGAACAAAATAATTAATTGTATTCAATATGGCCTTTTACAAAATTCAGTTGTAAAAATTAATGTTTATTTTTATTTTATTTATTTGTCTTCACTATGATTATGACTATGAAGATGACAAATCATTAAGATTAAACTGAAGTACAATAAGGGCTGGGAAGATATAGGCAGGGATTTAAAAATGACGTTTGCGCCTTTTCCTGAGACTAAAATATTTAATAAAAGCACAAGAATCTAACGAATGAGCTATTTCATTTTCAATTCAAACAATAGAAAGAGCTGAAAATTAATCTTGTGTCATCGAATTCCTCAAATATGTTTTAATATTTTTTAACCATGAAAAACTTCTTTCTGCGGACGCAACTGTATTACGTGTGGCGGCAATAATTCTCAAGTCTACTTCGATAGTGGGGTACACTTCAGTAATTCAGTTAATGTTTTTTTCTATTATTTATGTCAACACTGTGATACCGCCGTCGTTTTCTTCATACAGTTCTAGTCCATCAATATCAGATATTTCTCCTGCTATTATACGAATGTGACAGTCAATAAATCTAATTGAGAAATTTTGATTAGTTAGTAATTAATATATACTTTATCATCAATTAAACAACTTTACTTTATTGTTACACTAACAGCTGAAGATAAAATAATTATTTTTAACATAAACTTTTATCAACTCGGTTAGCTGCGCGAGGCCCCTCGAAGTGCGAGGCCCTGGGCGATTGCCCTGTTCGCCACCCCCAAGATACCTCTGGAAGCCTACCCAGGACTTGTAGAATCCATGCTACGCCGAACCTCTGTTGTATTTCATTCGAAATGTGGACCAATATGGTAGTAAGTAGGTGGTCATAATGTTTTGGCTGATCAGTGTATTTCATCAAGCAGTTACATCCAAATATTAAACAGAATGCAATGACTTTGGTATTAGTGCAGTGTTCCAGCGCTTCTCTAAATTGATCTCTGGTTCCCGGCCTGTCGCAATAATGGATCTTAGCATCGAACACCTGGTGACAGGAGAACATACATACAGTTCAATGCGAATCTCGCTGTGCGGCTGACACAGAAATAAAAGTTAAAGTTATACCGACGGTTTATTAAAATCAGGACATCAGTGTGTATTCAAACGGCAGACCATTCGATCCTGGGAGCTAAGCACCTACGCTTGAAAATGCGCTGTCTCGTGTTCTAAACCCGGAGTTGCCAGATATATTTTGGGCTTCCCTATGTGGTTCGGATTCAACGATAACCATAGGTCCAAATACGACAGAGGCGGAATGAGGGAATAAACCAAACTCCGTCACTGCGCAGGATATTACGGCTTACAATGCCACACGCATTTACCATTTATACCTTCCAGGATTAGTATAAATTTCACTGGCAGCAGTCAGACACCATTGACGAGAAATGATTTGAAAGGAGGGATTTCAAATAAAAGAAATTGGCTTAAACTAAATAATCTATATATGAAAAGATGAATGTATGTATGTTTATTTCTTTGTTGGTTTATTTGTTCTTCATACAAATCCACAGTTTTCATCCGATCTCGATGAAACTTTGCACACTTATCCTTTGGACCAAGGAGAAAAATTATCTGTATAAACAATACATGTTGTCTTATAATTTCCAAAAATTACTGAACGGCGATGGACAGACGCGTTGGATGTGGAGGTCTCTGTACTGTTTTTTTGTGTAGCTCAGTGGTTAAAGTGCTTGCTTACTAATGTTCGGGTCGTGGTCTCCGGTTCAAATCTCTGTGGAGGCTAAGATTTTTAAAAATTGTTTTTGATCGTCAGAGTCACGTCTGGGCCGTTGGTTATTCGGATTGAATGTTAAACTGTAGATATCACAAAGTTAGGGGTGCAATGCGAGGCAAAACGTAGGTAGTCTTGCAATGCTGTAGGTGTACACTTTTTACGTTATATTGATCCCTCAGGGGTGATTCGCAGTCAGTGTGTGTGCGATCTGCAGTAGTAATACTATAAATGCGGAAGTAAGTCTTTTGTTACGTTTGCCTATACCTATACCAATATTGACGGAATTTGACAATAAAATCTGTAGGAAGGGCACAGAACATTTTTTTTTCGGTATGGTTAACAGTTGCAGTCACGAAATAAACTTATCGAATGGTGACAGAGAGACAGATGTGTGTGTTAGTCTGTAATGTTACGTCGTTTGCTCAAGCTATGCTTCTCTCGCATTATGTTAGAATATAATTTGTTAATGAATTTCGTTTAGAGAAAAAACGTATTATTTAATTTAGATGTCGATTTTCTCTGTCCTATTACTTTGTGTTTGCTTAAATGTTTCTGGCACCAGTTTTTTTTTTTTTTTACTTCTTTTTTGACATGCCTCGTGGGCGTTAACTGGCCTAAGTTGTAGCTCTAGCAGAACACGAGCAGCTAAAGTTATTAGAACCCAAGAATTGGATGCTCATGCTGAAGAAAGAAGAAAAGACCAAGCTCCAAGAATTGGATGCTCATGCTGAAGAAAGAAGAAAAGACCAAGCTGAAATAAAGCTGTCCTTAGTTAACACCCCCCCCCCCCACACACACACACACACACACCCCCACACACACACAAATCCCCTCACCTTCATTTGTTTTTCTGTTTTTAAATATGTTGGAAATTGATTCTCTTCAAGAGATAGGTTCGATGGTAAAATGATATAGTGATGGTTTTCCGGTCATATTATGTGGACTCGGTGTTGTTTGGAACCAATCCTTGGCTAACAACAACTTTATATATTCAGTTCTGACAAAGAAATTCTTAATCCACGCGTACAAAGTCGCGGGTATCAGCTATTTAACCGTAAAAATTAACTTTACTTCGTCTGTAGCATTTAGTCTAAAAATATATGTACAGTTTCTGTTGGTCAACTTAAATCTGTTATGATGATACAGTCGGCTAACTTAGATTTTTCTTCATCCAAATGTTTATTAATCAAAATATTTTTGGGGTTATTTTCACAAAAAAATTATGATTCCTTCACTTTCCTTGTTTCTATTTCGCTTTATTATTTGCATATTAAACAGGTAAAAAAATGTGTGCAAACACCAAAATACATTATATTTCTTCTTTGTCTTATAGTAACCGTAGTGACCGGTCATATTCCTTTCATTATTGTTTCTGTTTCCTTATTTGGGAGGTTGATACGAAGGATGCTTTACATATTTACTAGTAAAAAATCGTATAATAATGTGTCATGGAGCTAATATATGATATTTCTTTCATCGACAGCTAAAAGACACCCGATATTTTCAGTACCACAAAAAGTCTGCTAAATATTAATCTGACTGTAGGCCATTTATCATCGGTTGATGAGCAATAAATTTTTAAAATAAAACTCCCCCTGTAAATAAAAAACAAAACATTTGTTTGTAGACGGTGTTTTACTTATACAATTTAGTGTCTGCTGAAGTTTTATAACTATGGAAAACATTCCTTTCTCCTCAACCAGCCTGCTAATTTAATGTTTTATCCTAATGATCCTGAAAGTTCCTCCAATAGTAAATGCAAATTGCGAACGGAGGAGTTGGGCTGTGGTAAGTAGAAAAGAGTCGAAACTTCAGCAAATTTGTTCTGCTTCACTTGTTAACCTCAAAGGAAGGAAGAGCGCTTTCATCTGTTTGTTCACTACTTCTCCTGCACTGGAGGTCATTTTAACACCTGACAACTTGGGATAATAGAACATAATTAATGTCAGTGAGTTAACTGTAATAACTTACAACTCAACAAACTTAGTTGCTAAACTAAAAAAGCTTATTTATGTATTTTATAGGATAAGAAACATTCTCCCAATCGAAACATTAAGAGCGGTTTATTTCGCCTTAGTCCAAACACACTTACAGTATGGTATAAACAGCTGAGGAGGGATACTTGATACACACTTGGCTCAGGTCAACAGATGTGAAAATTAAATTCTGAAAGTGATGTACAAAAAGCCATACACTTTTCCAACCTGTGAGCTATATAAAAAAAACATGTTGCTCAACGTCCGTCAGCTATTTATTCAAACAACGGTCATGTACATACATGCCAATATAAAAGTCTTCAACATTAGTGACCTACCACACATGAATACTAGAATACAAAAAAGAAATGGAGCATTCATCCCTCGCCGAAACACTCTACTAGGACAAAGACATCCAAGCTGCCTTGGTCCAAGAATTTATAATAAATTACCTGCAGATGTTATCAATAAACCAAAGCATACCATGAAGAAATATATATCCGCTTGACTTTTAGAGCACTATGAATTATCAAATGAATTAATAAATTTTCATCACTTGGTGTAAACAGTGTGTGTGTGTGTGTGTGTGTGTGTGTGTGTGTGTGTGTGTGTGTGTGTGTGTGTGTCTTAAATATTACTTTACCACTAAGAATTTTTAAAATGTTCATGTACATGGAACAAATTTTTATAACAATTGTATCACTTGTGTCTTTATGTTCCTAATATACTCTGTTGATTATTGTTTATACACAATCAAGTAGGCAAATCTCCATAATGTAAAAATCAAGATAGTTACAACTTGAAGCCCACACACAAGTTTTACCTTATGTGGGATTCACAATATAGCCTTGTAATATTCAATACCATATTAAAATTGTATTACTGTTATTTGTGAATAAAAAAAATGGAAAGAAAAACATTGTTACATGCCGAGGCATGAAAGCCAATGGAATACAACTTCTAATCCAGCAACAAATCAAAACAAACAAAAGTCTAGTGAGGGAAACAAAGAGATCTTCAAGGTACTGTACGATGGAACAGCAGAACTTTACAGTAATGTGTTATGAAACGGTAATATGCTATTCCATGTTTTTTTATATCGCAAGAGACCAAAACTAATTTTCACAGTTTGGATTGAAACTTACATTCATTCAGTTTTTAAACCTGGTTAAGGAATTAAAAAGTAAAAATCTATTCATTTTTCTATTTAGCCATTATAAAATTAGTTTAATAATTTAAAACCAAAAATTTTCGTCCAATATTTAGAAAATTAAGCTTCTCTTCGAATCATTAGAGCCGCGCCCAAAAGACAAATACTTTTACATGTGAATTTATAGAGAAAAGATTATGCTAGAATAATTGAAAAATTTATGTGTAAATCAGTTATAATCTATCGTATTTACCATTCTCATCAGCTGATTTCAATCAGATTTATTTTAAAACTTGAAGATTTTTTTGATAATGTGGAGGTAAAAATTACAAACATTTCTTTCAGTCACGCAGTCACAGTTCGAGGAAAACACCTATTTGCTACGTGTTAGAAACATTTGTTTAGTTATAAGCCGGTATAATTTAAGGAAGATAATGTTCGTGATAGAGTTTTCACTATCTTCCAGTTGATGTATTGATCCATCGTATCTCACACAATCATCCACAACCCTCTCTAACCAACCACAAACATTATCCTTGTATCACCTCAGTTATTAACACCCTGTTACACGAGAATCAGCATGTATTGCACCTCTCAGTATCTATTTTCTTCTTATCTGTCTTTTAGTTGGCCTTTAGTAAAGCAATATAACTACTTGAATCCTTTTTTCTCATTACTCAGTTTAACCATTACTTTTCTTTCAAACTAATCAACACTATTCAAACATTTATCATCAATGAATGAGTAATGCTACTTATTCTAACTGACCACATTACCTTTATGTAAAATAACTTCTTTTTCCTCACAATACGCAGCTTTTATTCAACTTTTCTTTGCACAATTTAAATTCACTTAAACATTTCTTATTACATTTTTACTAACAGTCCATACAAATATCATTAATTGGAAGCGCCGCCAATGCATTCCTTCCGTTCATCACGGCTCCTCTATTTTGGTTCTCATTATATTATGTCTTTGTCACATCTCACCTATAGCTCTTTGCCGCTTATAGAACTCAGAATACTAGTATAATAAATGTACAAATACTTAAAATTACATTAACAGACATTTACAGATCTCGCCTGCTTGCTGTACGTCCGTTATAAGCAGCGAACAAAATTGTGAATGTCAGAAGCTGCTTTGCACCAAACCCTCACTGCCATGCCCGAAGTAATGGGATAGCAGGATACAAATATACATATGGCCCACACATCGAATTAAAATGCTATAAATAAACAGACAGAGTGCTGCGAGACGATTACTAACGTGGTAATAGCTACCCGACCAGAATTAATCGAGTTTGAAGCCTGAATGACAGTTAGATCTCGACGCATGAGGCATAACATTTATGAAGTGGTTGCAGAATGTAAGATTCTACGTTCCTCAGTTTAGAATGTGTCACACGAGACCGTAGAGTCGACAGATGAATCTGCGGAATGGTAATTCTTTTTACTTATGGCTTTACGCCTCGTCGACGTCCAGGTCATTAGAGGCGAATGGGACTGGGGACAAGGAACTTGATATAATTCGGCCATGGCCTTTTGAAGGAAGCATCACCGCATTCGCCTGGAGTGATTATGGGAAACCACGGAAAACCCAAATCTGGATGTCCGGACGGGAATTCGAGCCGGCGTCCTCCCGAATGCGAGGCCAGAGCGTTAACTGCTCACCCATCACGCTCGGTCTGAACGATCCAGATGAACGATCCGATGAAAACGTTGATCTGTTGCAACAGGCGGACTAGCCATGAGAACTGACTGCCACAAGCGATGAGAGACGTGTATGAGTAGTAGTCGTTGATGCGATATGGCAGCAGAAGACCGACTCCAGTAGCTTTACTCTTGCGCACTAAACCGGTGCCAGTAGATCAACTGGACTCGGGAACATACGCATTGGTCCTTAGATGACAGGAAGAAGGTAATTTAATCCGATGAATAACATTTCTAAATGGTACGGGCCTATACTCTGATTCAAGTTCTGCTCAAACCCCTTGAAGCCACAGATACAACTTTATAGCTAGTCACTGGGCAAGCTGGGGGTTCCAAACTGGTGTGGGGAGTGATTATCTGGCATGCATTTAGTCCTCTGGTCAAACTGAACATGTGGACGCTCAGCAGTTAACTTTTTTTTTTTTTTTTGTAACTGCTTTTACGTCTCTTTTTAACATCGAGGTCTTTAGAGACGGGAAAGGATGGGGGGCAAGGATGGGGGCAAGGAATGGGAAGGAATTCGGCCATGGCCTTTTGAAGGAAGCATCCCGGCATTTGCCTGGAGTGATTTGGGGAAACCATGGAAAACCCAAATCTGGATGCCCGGACGGGGATTCGAACCGCCGTCCTCCCGAATGCGAGGCGAGAACGCTAACCGTTACACCGCCCCGCTCGGTAGCAGTTAACTCACCCTGTTAACTATAGGGAATTCCAGGAATATAATACGCCGTGTGACCGAGCCAAGATTGTATGTAATTAATTTGAAGAGTAATCTAAACGTCATTTGACCGTCCCGTGGACAATTTTTCGATATGATAGATAAAGCTATTCGCACATCAGGTGACTATTGTCATGCCAGAACAGTCTCTCCTCTGAGTATTGCAATCTACAGCACGAGGGAATAAGCATCAGTACGACGCTTTATTTTGCTCATTTTATTTCCCCTGTAATTGCGACACAAATACGTAGGTTGTCAAATTACAAAGATTTGTGAACTCCGGGAAATTTATGTAAGTTATATTAAAGAATGTATAGGTTTCGTCACACTTTATGCTTATTGTTCGCCCTACTAACTGTAAGGTAGTATCGGGTAAAGAAACTAAAAGGAACTTAGTTTAATATAGAAGCGTTGCTGGATAAGGAACAAAGAGAAAATGGTGACTTGGTCATGGAGTAAAAATTAAAAGTTTAGTTAAGTTGGAGAAAAAAGGCGGCATGGTAGTAGTTTGAAAGGCAGATTAAGTTGGTTAGTTTAAGTTAGTAACACAGATAAAACTAGTTGAACTTAAGAGAGTTAAAGTTAGTTGAACGTGGAGTAGAGAGAAAAAAAGTTACATATATGTCGGTCAAGTTTCGTGTCGATAGAGGTAACGGAAAAAGTGTTCCGGCCGATTAATCTCAAGTTACTGGCTAGTTTTCTGAGACAATAGAGAAGATGTGTGGATAAAGACTGTGATATTTCATTCGGGTCAGTTGAGCATTTGTGTATATCTTCCACACAGGGCGTGAAGAGATTTTGGATTCTGTTTAACGAGAGTTTGGTGGAAAACATTCCTGAACATTTAACGCGTTTGTCTGTTAGAAGAGACCTATTCTTTGAATAATTCACGACGACAGACGATTGATAACAACTATGAGCGGTGAAACATAATTGCGGTTAAACAAATATTTCCGTTACTTTTTACCAACGCTGCATCTTCTGAAAATATCTAGTTCATTCTAATAAGTAATAACTCTGTCACTGGCCAGAAATGACTTCTTTGAAGTGAGTTAATAAAGTGTACATTCGTAACCTCATCCACAGGAGTTATAATAGTTGTTCTTTCGTAGAATAAGTCCGAAGTAAATTACAGAGGCATTTCAGTTACTTTCGGGTCAACAACTTTAGACGGACGCTTTACATAAAGTATGCCACACAATAATACAGTCCTTCCTATCAACACAAAAACTGAAAACTTCTTTGATTGTGACTTAAACTGTGTAACCTCTGAGGTTATTTTATGAGTCAGATCATTGTGAATAAATTATTATAAGTTTATATGTGATAAAGTAACGGCTGTCAATTTTATTTGGTAAGAGTCGGACGCTTTTCATCTCTCTCAGAGGCATTACACTCGTGTAGAGAGGTACGGTATTTGGGAATTCTTACACAAGCAAAAGATACATCAGCAATCATAAAAAGAAAAAGAAATTTACATGTTACCTAGCACCCACGTGCTGGTAATCGAACTTCTTTTTTTATGACTGTTACTCAACATAAATTTATATATTGCAAGCTCTACACTCCTACACCCTTGATTATTTCTTAAGAACTAAACTCACATTGGTTTTTCGTCATTCTCTAGTATTATACTTTATTATTACCGCTTTGTTTGCGTAAACTTTTACATTATAACATTCAGTTACGTGCTCTGTATTGATATTACATCCAAATGCACATTTTCTTAAATTTCTTTGTCATCCCATAACCGCCTATTATAAGGCGGACTTGAATCTTAAGGACAGTTATTAATAGAAATACAGACTGCATTGTATATTGTTCTGTGGAATCACCAAGGACATATATGGCTAGATCAAATAAATACATTTTACTGTCCAGGTGCTGTTATTTCATCCACACTTAAGTTCACCTACACCTTTTCACAAGCATTTTTTTTTTTTTTTTTTGAGGTATTGTGATTGTTTTTAATTACCACGATTGGTTAATTTGTTAAACTCAGTTATATGCTGTATGAAGGTATTCTAAGGCCATCTTTTGGTTTTATACCCACTACCTGGTAGTTACAGACATGACTCGATAGATGTCATTAATATAATGACTCAACGAAATTATACTACTCAGCCACCCACAAAACAATTCTACAGAAGTTTCACTTTAAAAACTCACTGAAATACCAGTTCCATAAATTAAAGAGCGCAGTGCAACAGTAATAGATCCTACAAAGTGCAATAACTGATGCACACTAGCCCAACGGCTGCCGGTTGTGGAATTTCCGCTTCAATAAGATTTTGTTTTTTGCAGTGCAAGCGGAAATTCTCAGTTATCAATCCACCTTATATCAAATTAAAATTCAGATTCATAAAACTTTTTAAAAAATATTGAAAAAATATGGCACCGTATTTATCAAATAAGAATACAAATTAGCAATCAACTTCGTCTAGAAATGGCGCAGTAAAGTAATTTTGTTGAATTTCGATGAGATTCCCCATTTTTGTGCGATACATTCACTGAAGTGCCAAAAGTAAGATATCCAGACTGCGGCAACGCCGCGGAAGAAACGTATAAATGTGCCGTCCAGAGCTTTCTTTTGTACTCTCGCGAGTCGTGTGAAATGTTTTCCGACTCGATTATACCGCTCGACAGGAAATAACAGACTTCGAACATGGAATGGAAGTTTGAACTAGACGCATGGGGCATTCCATTTCGGAAATCGTCCGTGATTTCAAGGTTCCTCGGTGTCAAGAGTGTGCTGTGAATAGGTAATTATCGGCAGTACCTCCCGCAATGAACAATTCAGTGGTTGACCGCATTGATAGGATAACGCAGCAGAAAACAGACATTTGTGCCACTACCCACAAAGCGCCATAGACTGCATCGTCTCTTCTGGGCTCGTGAACATATCGGTTGAATCGTCGACAGCTGCAAATGGCTCGTGGTAGGAGAATCAGGATTGCAGTTTGTAAGAGCTGATGGTAGGGTTGGAGTGTGGTGCAGATTCCACGAGGCAATGGATCTAGGTTGTCAGGACAGCACTGTGAAGCTAATGGTGGTTCCATCCTGGTATGGTCGGTGTGTGCATGGCATGGACTGGGACTATTGACTGTAATTGATTATGTTCAGCTACTTTAAGACCATTAGCAGTCATTCATAGCCTTCATGTTACCAAACAATGGAGGACTTTTCCAGGAAGACAATGCGCAATTTCACCGGGGCAAAATCGTTCACGTTTGGTTTCAAGACCATTCTGGACAGCTAATGATCTGGGCACCTAGATCACTAGAGATGAATCCAGTCGAAAATATCTTGTAGAAGAGCGAAAGGTCAGTTCGTTGGCAACACTGTCGCAATTATGTATGGCTGTCGGGGAAGCAAGGCTGAATATTTCTTCAGGGACTTCCGACAACCTGTTGAGTTAATGCTACGCCGGAGTGCTACACTTCGGAGGACAAAGAGGGTACCACACGATATTAGAAGGTGGCACTTCAGTGTATATCAGGCAGCAATTTGTAAATTCGAAAATGAACGGGACAATGGCCCAACAATCCCAGGAATCAGAACCAGTGATGAGTCACTACACATGGCATGATTTAATGAATCATAAATTTCAACAAAAAAAATTTCTCCGGAAACGGTTATCAATCTTTTATTATAATTACGATAAACCTATAAGTTCTGTTCCCTTCTTTAGCTTAAATGTTCTCTGTAATTCCATTCAAAGAGATGATTGTTAACAATCGTGGTCAGTGTTAGGTGGGGTCTGGTTGAAACGCGGCCTGTGAGTGGCCAGCTCTATTGATTCCAAAACATTATTCACATAATGGGCACTTTGATGTCACACTCACAAAACCCAGTCCGTGATGGAAGCCAATGAGGCAGTATTCAATAAAGTCGCATTCATCTAAATAAAAGTCTTTGCCGAACTATTGCTGCATGAAGATTAACAGACTGCTTCTTTTCTATTCTTTCACTGTACTCTTCAAATATTTGCGTAGTTTATATATATAAAGTGGTGGCTAAATAATGGCTTACGAAGCTGTTGACGGATTAATGCATGTTAATCCACTGTACTGGCTCAGTATTGAGCTACACAATATATACAACACAAGGGGTTTATTTAAATGAGGACTCCTAAATTCATTTGTTTTCACCTTTGAAGTTTCAAGCCATCATAGCAAAATGTTTGTTCGGAAATTCCATCATATGCGAGTAATATCACATCAGCCTTCACTGGGCGAGATACGTTCCATTTCTTCCCTGTCAAACACAGGACTGAACCATATTAGAGCGTAAGTCAATCAGAAACTCCTTTAAAAGGAAACTGGATAACCAAATAGCTTAAAACATCCCATTCACGGGAAACATAATACCAGCATGCCATGCCACTACGCGTATTAAAGTTCATAAGCTGTTTCTACAAATAAATTGCAATTAGTGGTTAGGTTTCTTGCGATTCAAAATATTTATAAAAGAATTCCGTCGGATTATTCTTTTTTTTTTCCTCTTCATCTTTACATATCCCTTCCAACCCACGTCCTCAATTGTCTGCTTCATATATTCTAATCTCTGTCTTCCTCTACAGTTCTTTTCTTCGACTGTTCCCTCCATTAACAAGTTAACCAATCTAGCATGTCTCAAAATATGACATACCAGCCTGTCTCGTCTTTCTGTAAGCTTCTTCCACAAACTTCTTTCCTCACCCATCATTTCCAAAACTCGTTCATTTCCTATTTTGTCTGTCCACTTAATTTTCAGCATTCTTCTGTAGCACCACATTTCAAATGCTTCAATTTTATTTATTTCTGGTATGTGTAGAGTCAATATTTCGCTACCATAAAGTGCTGTGCTCTACATATAGAGTTTTAAAAAGTTCTTTCCTAGCCCTAGATCAATATTTGAAACTAAAATATTTCTCTTTTTCACGAAGACTCTTTTTGCTAGTGCTATTCTGCTTTCAACATCATTCCTTCTTCGGCCATCGGTTGTAATTTTGCTTCCCAAGGAGCAGAATTCACTTAGTTCTCCTATTGCATCCAATCCTATTTTTATATTTAATCTACTACCATTGGTATCATTACTGGTACATTTCATCACATTTGTCTTGCATTGATTTATATTCAGTCCAAAATCTTCCTTCAGTATTTTGTTCATACCATTCAATAACTTCTCAATATCCTTAGCTCTCTCTGCTAACAAGACAATGTCATCAGCAAATCGTAACATACTGATTTTTACTTCCTGAAATATTATGCCACATGAAAATTTTTCTTTTACTTCCTTTATTGCTTCTTCTACACACAAGTTGAATATTAACGGGGATAGACTACAACCTTTTCTCACACCCATTTTAACTGATGCGTGTCTCTCATGGTTCTCTACTTTTATTATAGCCACTTGATTCTTAATAGTTTATAAAGCATTCTTCTATCTCGATATTTTAGACCTGATTTCTTTAAAATTTTGAACATCTTGTCCCACCGAACAATATCAAAAGCTTTTTCTAAATCGACAAACGCCATAAAAGTACCTTTGTTTTTCTTGATCCGTCCTTCAAGTATTAATCTTAAAGCAAGAATTGCTTCCCTTGTACCGTGATTTTTCCTAAACCCAAACTGATCTTCACCTACTATCTCTTCTACTACTCTTTCCATTCTTCTGTATATTATACTGGTCAATAATTTTGAAGCATGTGTTGTTAGACTAATGGTGCGATAATTCTCATATTTCTCGGCTTGTGCTTTCTATCAAAATCAGTTGGAATTTCTCCTGTTTCATAACTTTTTGATATCAGCCTCAATAAGTTTTTGATTCCTCCTTCTCCTAGGGAGTTAAGAAGTTCTGCAGGGATCTCATTAATTCCAACTGCCTTATTTGCTTGCAAGTCATTCAGAGCTCTATAAATTCTGTCCTCAATACAGAATCTCCTAAGTCATCTCTATCGACATCGCCTTCCTGTCGTTGTTGTTCAGTGATCCAGCAACCTGTCTCTGTATAGCCAGTATCCACTGCAATTTCCCATGTTAGTTACTACATATGTGGAACAGTGTATACACTTGTTACCAGTATCTAATAACCAGTCAATGTCTTACAGACCAATTAGCATAATCTGCAACTACATATTATATCATGTTAGTTATTATATATGTAGAACCGTACACACACTTATTAACAATATCAATAATATTACCAACAACTGATAACCAGTCAGTTACTTAAAAAGCTGTTAGTATGATATTTTTCCACTGCAATTTCTGAATGCATACTATTCCATGTTAGTTACTATATACGAGTGAATTTTGGAAACTTCATTTGTCAACAGTTTCAATAGAAAGAAAAAACCATATATCATTTTAGTAATTGTGGACAACTTTGTCACCTTCCCCTTCCATATACCATATATAGTATTTTCTCGGCCACTCTCAGTTACCAACTTCAAAAAAAAAAAATACTTTTACAGAATAAAATGGGTTCTGAAGCAGAAACTCTTTCAGTTTGGTCTTAAAGTAGTTGGGTTTTCGTAGATAACATTTAATTTATTTTGGTAAAACATTGAAGGAAACTCCAGTAAATGTTATCCCTTTCTGTACAATTGACAGATATTTGTAATCCTTAGTATTATGGCTATGTATGTCAGCATTAAGATTGAAATGTTCAGGATTTTCCACTACAAATGATAACAGGGAGTATACAAACTGTGCTGGCATTGTAAGTACACCTAGATTTCTATTTAGAAATAGATTTCTGTACGACGTCCGTGGGCTTGCTCCACAAATAGTTATTACAACGCGCTTTTGTGATTTAAATACTCTCTGTGGTTGTGAAGAGTTTCCCCAGAATGATATTCCATAAGTGAGCAGGGAGTGAACATATGCAAAATATATTAACTTTCTTGTTTCTCTATTAGATATTAACCTCAGTGAAAATGTTTCAGAATTCAGTTTTTTAAAAGTTGTTGAATATGTTGCTTCCAATTTAATCTGTTATCTATATATACATCCAGGAATTTTGTGAAACTGCTCTCATTAATAACATAGAGCAATACAACGTACAATTTAACTGCTTATTTGCATGCAGTGGATCATATTTCAAACTCATTTCAGACCCTACGTCACATAATAAACAATTTGGATACCGTTGGTAAACAAGTGCTTATTACTTTACTCAAAAGCATGATTCATTTATTTGGTTTTAAGCTTTATATGATCTGATATTGTGCCAAGATCTCGTATTCTTGAACCATTTATAATCAGACCCTGATTTGGCTGTGATGACTAAAAAATTCATCATTTTAAAATCAGAATTTATTTCAACTTAATCTTCATATGACTAGATATTAATATATTAGTGAAAAATATTTATTAGACTTTATTTTTCAGTGAGTAATTTATTCTGTACCAAGAGAATAAAATCGTACATTTCTGAATTAACAATCACTGAAGTTAGTTAGCGATTACAGAGCCTGGTAGTCATCCTCTCCCGTCCACAAAAGCATGAAGTGAAAATGGAAAAAAAGGGACTGATTTGGACTGATGTCGAATGTTACGGCTGAGATACTGTTTCCATATTACCACCCTATAGAATACCAGTAAATTAAATTACCAAAATCCCTTGTACACAGAAGACTCACTGAAATTAATTTATGGATTAACACAACAGTATAAGGCTTTCAGTTATATCCTACATGTCGGTAATACGTCGTTCTCCCTCTTTTCACACATTTTATCATGCGCAATGCTTTCGGAAAGTGGTAACAAAAGGAGCGTGAGATCCGGTCCTTAATAAAACTATTGTCTACTAGCGAAATAAATCTAGAATGATTTGGATACCGGTGTCATAATTATAAAGCATTATCGTTCCCAGTTACAATCTGTGTTATAAGTGATAATGACGATTAAATCACGTTTCAAAATAATATATTCTAGTTTTAACTCTCTAAAGTGACTTAAGCATAAAGTTGCTTTACTTGTAAATCTTAGTGTTCTATTATACATTTATATTCTTAATTATTAACCTGAGAATCACTCTTTAGAGGGAACTAATAGGTAGTAAGATCGTTTTTTTACATATAATAAACAACAAATCTCGAACTTGACAGTTGGTTTGTCACATTTTGATTACAATTGAATAATTTTTTCCATGAATAAAAGATCCCGCTGGTGTAATACTCATATTATTAGAAGCTATAAATTAACTGAGTTAATATCATAAGCTTCCATTGACGGGCCTGCGCCGCGAGTATACGAAATTTCGAATAATTCGGAGTATATTGTATTACTAGTGCACTTCACAAAATAAAAAAATAATAAAAATGTAAAATGTAATCGTATAAGCTTTTTCCTGTATCAATAAACTAATTCTCAGCTTATCATATCTACCAACAAAGCTATCGTGATTTGAGCATTTGTGTTTACTGATTAGCACTTAGTTATGTTTGTGTATTAGCTGGTATTCCCGAAACATTGTGTAGTTCGTTACACACCTACCTGTAAATTACTAGACAAAGTATAAATAATTCTTTTCATACGTAAGTGACAGAATTACTGTAACTATAGAGGAAGTGTTACAAATATTGAATATCATTTTGTTTTTCGTTCATAATTTCTCAGGTTTTCACATTAGACAAACAAAATGCCTGCGGTACATACCTTCGGATGTATTTTAATGCTTTCTATATTTTCGAATACATACTACTTTCAGAACATTTTCTAAATTTAGCTTAGCACAGAATTTTACATTTTTGGCTCTTCAGATTATGGGGTACAAATATGGAATAGTCCATTTGTATCAGGTTTGTTAAAGTTAAAACAACTATCACTTGCAGAAGTCACACACATATCGTCCTTTATCGTAACCTGCATATTCAGTGTGCGGCCACATTTCGCACATTAGACATTTTACCCATTCTTCCCCTGCCTTGTCCTGCGAAAATTTTCCTGGGCAAAGAGACAATCGGCATCTTCATTAGTGGGTTCACTGTCACATTTTCTCTTGTGAAACCTAGAGATCAATTAAATGAGGTTGTTGTCGGTTTTTGTGTAGAAATTTCCTTTTTTGCCGCTTCAAGAAAAGGCGTAACCACCCTCTTCCAGCCAGTTCATTCAAAAATAGATTCTGGATATTGTTGGCTTTGGCAAACTGATATGCCATCTGTTAGAGATCGTTTCGTGTAAGTCCAAAAAATTTACTTTCCATTGTCATGTTATAATCAACAAGCTGTTATTCTTGTTCGGGAGATAAAACAGTTTTTCGCCCAAGTATGGTCTTTGTGGCTAACTCACGTGGTAAATCTGATTTTACTAGCTTAAATAGAGTGGCCCTAGGAACTTGAAAAGTTTTTGCCGCCTTCAAGAAGCTCATCATCTTTTCTCTGACATTTTTAATTGCAGTTTGCATTGCAGACTCATCCCACTACTTTCGAGAGCGTGGAGTCATTTCTGAAACAGTGCCTATAAATAAAAATGGTTGTGAAAGTACGGTACAAAATATGGAATACTAGGGTACAAATAAAAGTATTCCATATTAGTGACACAGTCATCTTGAAATATTCAGAAACGCAAATAAAATCTAAAATTAAACTTAAATAGGCAACAAACACGCCATTTTACAGCTTAATATTTTAGCTAAACGTCTGTTTAGTAAATATGTTGATAATGTATGTATTATGACAGGAATGAAACTAAAAACCACCAACCTCCAAGAATTATTCCTCCTAGTAAATTCGTTAAAACAGCTTCACTCACTTGTAATGACTGTCAATTGCGATATGAATGTATTCCAAAGAAGTTTACAGTTAATGAAAGTAGTTTTTAAGCAGTTCCACCAGAGTACAGCACTTACGAGGCGAGAAACAACAGTATTTCATATTGCCACCCCCACTTCAGATTTGTACCTCTTCCTCTACTATTGCGGAATAAGGTTTCGTTTTGAGATATAAGACTATAAGATACAAGCATACAGGTTGTGATTTATTCTTTATTATTCTCTGTTACATAATTTGCTATTGATTTCTTGCATTTCACGTCTTTCACCGTTTTACTACATGGATAAGAGGAGTATATTTCTCTGTAGCCACATTATTCAGTGTCCTGCCTCAGAAAATAAAGAGTTATCAACAAAACATGACAGGTTTAAACTTAAACTGAAAGAACTTTTGATTCAGAACTCATCTTCTTATGCGAAAGAAATTTCGTTTAGAATTTTGTAATGAAAAAGGGTACAAAAGAGGAAGTTGACAGAGTTGTACACATACACTAACGTGATGTCCGAGTTTTAATCCTTCTGAATGGAAAACGTAATCTATATGGAATCACTCATCTGTCTGACTGAACCCATTAATTTGTTAGAAATTCGTGACTTCCCACTAGTTAATACTCCAAAGATAAATGGAATCTAAAATTTGGAAAACAAATGAAGGGGAAAGGATTTTTTATTACGTTGGTGTCAGATGGATGATAGTAACCTGCCTATTTTGAAAATATTTGGATATTTTCTTTTTTCTCAAGATTTTTACAAGTTCTGAATAAAAAACCTAATTCACCTTTCTATATCCAAAACACAATCTGATTTTTTTTATGTTTTGCAGTGACATGTATGTTCCTAAAGCACGTATGAATAATTTAGTGATTTTTCTGAAAATTACAAAATGAGTAATTTTAACAAGTTGGATAAGTTTTTCGTCAAAAATTCGTCTGTATCATTCGAAATAGAATTTCAAGATTGTGCTAATAAATCGTCGTGAAAATATTTGATTGGAAGTTTTTTCTAATACCTACTAAAATTTTCAACTGAACATTTAAGTGATTGATTAATATATACCATCTGAAAGCGAATTTGTGTGATTTATCAATACGTAACATTTGATAGTCGATTCCACACAACTAATAATCTGTTCGATTTACAAATTACTTGTGACTGTATTTTTTAATTAAATTGTAAAATTCTTTTAGAGAATACAGTTTAACATATAATCTGTGTCTCCGAAATTATTACCACCAGACGGATGTTTTTCTTTTTTTCTGTTTACGTAGCAACTTACAGGAATGTTTGAAAACTGAATTTAAAATTAGTAGCTAAATGTGTCTCGAAATTGTGTCTACTTTCAGGATGCTAAAAAACTAGCCTGTAACCAGTGGTTGGCAGTAAGAATGATATGTGTCCTTCAGGTCACCCAGACTATTCTCACATGGTTTCAATGCGAAAATTCTAATCTAATATCTCTGGAAGATTACTTTTCTTTGTATTTTCTTGAGATTATATATCTTGCTCTATCGATAAATTCTCGTCCACCTCCCGCTAATAGAAGCGCATCATACTACGCTTCCTTTCTCTCCGTGCAAGCATGTTTTGCCCCGCTTTCCCGCGGAATTTCTTTAGTCTTCTCGTCTTGCTCCTTGGTCGTTTGACGAATGCGTGCTAATACTAGCGTACTAACGGAATTTCGTATGAGTTTCCTTGACAATTCTGCTTCATTATTTAAGCGCTTCGGCAATGTTTTATAGCTCGTTCTTCCTCCTTTATAAAATACCAAATGTGGTGACCCCTTTGTCCCTGAATGCGGGGTATTCTTGTATACAACTGTTGAATATTTTAATACGGCTTTCCTGTTCTTCTGCTCTTTGCGACTTCTTCTTCTTCGTTTTCTTATTTTCTTCTTTCTTTTGCGGACTAATTTCGCGTTTTCCGCCTTTAGCTCACTTGCTTTTTTTTTTTTTTTTAAACAGTTTAACGTCCCTTTTTAACAACGTGGTCTTTAGAGACGGGAAAGGATGGGGGCAAGGAATGGGAAGGAATTCGGCCATGGCCTTTTGAAGGAAGCATCCCGGCATCCACCTGGAGTGATTTGGGGAAACCATGGAAAACCCAAATCTGGATGCCCGGACGGGGATTCGAACCGCCGTCCTCCCGAATGCGAGGCCAGAACGCTATCCGTTACACCACCACGCTCGGTAGCTCACTTGCTAACAACGATGATTTTTCTCTCTCCAGATACTGACTTAGTTTCTCCTTCTTCTGATTCTTATTTTCTTGCGTGCTAGTTTCTCGCATTCTGGCTTTGGGTTTTCCCTTGGTTCCTGTTTAACAATTTGCGTCCGCTGCATCCGCTTGATGCCACTATAACTTATTATTTCGTTTTTCGGAGCAACTTTAAATTCTTTCTTCAACTTCTCTAGTATCGTTGGCGAACTCCATTTGACCTCATTACTTTTTACTTTTTCAATTCTATGCGTATCTTCATTTCCTTCCATGGATTGCTTTATTAACACTGGCAAACACCGATTGGTTCCTGTTGCTTTTCGAATTATTTTCTTCTGACTTAGACATTTGCTTTATTGTTTCCTGCGATGAACTTTTCCTGTCGCTGCTTCTTTCATTCCTTTCGGCTTGCGACACCTTCCCTGCGTTCACTTGCAAATTACTTATTACTGACGACGTATTTTATATGCCGCGAATTTCAAACTTTATTAGTTCTGCCTGTGGCGTTACTTCTGCGCCCTGGTATAAACTTCTTGTTACCGATGACTTAATCTCGGTGTCGCGGATTTCCTTTTCTAACAACGTTGCCTGCGACCACTTTTCATGCCGTTTTGCAGATTAATTACTTGCTTTTCGGGTATTTCTTCCCGATTCATTTTTTCATTTTTCCCGTCACCTCCAGCCTTCCCTGGACTTTCCCAGTCCGCTGCCTTTTGCGCCAACATATCAAGCTTCCAATGAAAGCTTTTATGATACGTTGCACATAAGCCATTCGCCTCTAGCCTCTCCTGTAATTGCGAGCGCTCTTCTTCTTTATATTGACGCTCATCACTCTTCTTTGCTGCTTCTAACTTTCGCCGTATTTTCTGCGTTAGTGTGCCTGTGTCTTGTAGTGTACCTTCCTTGAAAGGGAATACTTCTGGTTGCACTACGCACATGCCTTTGCAGTTTTCTTATTCGACTCCGCCAGCTGCTCTAAGCCCAAACCATCTATAATTCTTTTAATGAGTTCTCGCGTTTGCATATTTTGCTTTGATGCCGCGACACGCACCCTTGCCGTCTCCTGCGGCTTCTCATATTTCCCCGCTTTAACCCCTGGATTATTCAACACGACTTCTTCCTCTGAAATATTTAATACTGCCATAGTACATCTTCCTCTTCGCACATTTACCAGTGCTTCTGGAACCAATATGCCTGCTGGCAATTCTTGCTTTGGTACAACAGCCTCTGACTCTTCCTGAAATCCGTCCACTTTGAGTTCGATTATATTCTCTTGTCGCGCGCCGACTCGAATACATAGCGTCCTCTCATACGCCGCTGCTTCCTCCTGTATTTCTTCCTGTTGCCGTTTAACGTCGTCTTGTGCCTCACTCTGCATCTTAAGGGTATAGCCCTGTATTCTCACCACCGATTTTCCATAATCTATTATGGCTTTATATTTCTTCAATCAATCACGACCTAGAATTCCATCATAGAGTGTGTCTACTCCCGCCGGAACAACTTGCATCTTATGACACATTTTTAGCTCCCGGTCATTATTGCTCCTTCGGTGAATATGGGGTTTCCTGTGATTCCCTGTATGCGAATTCCCTTCATCATGTTCCTCTTAAGGCCATTTCTTATGCACTCCGACTTCATAAGGGAGGCCGAAGCTACGCTATCTACCAATAATCTAATTTTACCGTGTATGCTCTTTTCGCATTCCAACTCAATGTAATCATTTTGGTTTTGATGTTTGCAGCCACTTTCTTCCGACTCCCGTCTCCGAACGCCACTGGACTGCCTAGTTTCGTTCGTACTCAGTTTTCCGAATTCCTGTCACTCTTCTACGCTCCACGCACTTGCTCCACCCACAGACACGCCTGACAATCCTGTGGGCTGTGACACTTTCTGCATTTCATCGCTCTGTAGTCGCGACACTCTACTTTATGAATTGACAAGTTACATCGTTCGCAGGGCCTTGGCTTCTCCAAATTCACATCTCTTCAGCAGTTGCCCTTAAATTATTGGTCATTCACAGCTCCTGACTTCCCTGGTCCGTTTTTAATCGTCGTAATTCCATCACGGCGTCTTTGCGCTCCTCGTCGAAATGCCTCCTCTCAGCTTGTTTACATGTTCGGGCAGAGCACTGTCTCCCACTTGCGTCATTCTCGCACTGCCTTGCCTCATGTCCGATTTCATTACACCATTGACACCGCACGCTTGCTGTGTGTCCCACTTATCGTATTCTTGAAGCTGTTACACATTGTCTCGCGTTGTGGCCCCTTCTTTTGCAAATTTGACAAACATCCGGCGTCCTTTCATTCCTTGGACTCCAATCTCCACTCCTTTCTCTATTTAATACCGCATGTGTCTTGCGTTCTGTTCCTTGGTACTGCCCTTTCTCCTTGACTGACAAAATTACAGTTTCTTCCAAAAGTTCAATAGCTAGCGTTAAATCCGTTCCTCGCGGTCTCAAAACTGCTATGATTTTCTCGTCTATGAGCCCGTTCGAAAACACAACGCGGCTCAGATTATGAATTAATTTCAAAGCTCCATTTAATTCACTTCCTTTTAGATCCTTCTGTATTGCTTCTCGCAATTCATGCACAATTCCATCAAATCTACTCTCCCAGTCCGCTATAGTGTTGCCGACCCGTTGACGACTTGTAAACTTGCTAACAGCGTAGTGATCCTGTTAGCCCCTAGTTACATCGCTCCATAGCTGCCAAAGACGATCTTCCTGCAAAAGAGAGACATCCCCCTCTCTGCTCGTGCACCTGGGTTTTACTAGCTCTCTGGGACCAGTGGTAGGAAGAATTTTCCACCAATAAAGACGGTTGCTTCCCTCCCATCTTCTTCCAAGTGCCATCATGCTTCACCTTAATTCTGCTGATACGTGACCCGCTTCGTTGTCATTGCCTGCTACATCGCCACATTCCAACGCCTGTAACTGTTTTCTTTTCCTGTTGCAACTGTCCTCGTTATGGTTAATACTGTATGAAATCACCTATTGCCCAGCTTTAGCCAAAAATTCCTGGCGCCATAACAGAAATCATTCCACGACATTTGAAAACAAAACCTTATGGAATTTTGATATGTGATTCGCGAAAATCACCAGAAACTTACAACAGAAATTCAGTTTCATTATTATGCATGCCTATGTCTTCCAAAGATGAAGAAAGTGCATTAAATATTAAAGAAATGTGCACGAATTTACCATCGCGATTTAACGAACACGTGCATCAGAAACCATGTTCGTGGTTGTCATATTCTTTCTTGTGCAATGAAACAAAACCAAATAGAATTTTTTTTATAAAACTACGTCGGTATCTCCACTACCTGGTAATTTGTTATTATCATTTTAAATAAACGTTATAGGTTACATTATATGGTTTTTTTTATGTAATGAAATATTTTTACTCGCTTTCAAAGCCAATTATTAAGTTTAAGCATACAAAGATCTGTGTATTGTCGTCCTGAAAATTGGATATTTTATCTTCGGTATCAATATACAATATTTCCTTTTTCTAGCTCAAAACAATCTAGGGTCTCTCTGATTTAAATAACTGTGTATATTCTCATTTGTTTCTTGACAGCTTAAAAGTGGTTTCCTCATGTGGATACATTCAGCCGATCTTCCTATGGGTTGAATGAACGTACGCTATCCACTACAATTTATTTCTGTCTAGTAATTTTATCGAGCAGTATTTTTCTTTGACATTATCGAATTACTGATTATTTCTAAAATTCCAGTACTACTTTCACGTCCACCATAACAAATTTTATGCTCTCTCTTCTCATATATCAGTCCCATTATTAACTTCATATTTCTAGTTTCAATTTAATTTGGCAAATGTTTCGTTGTTTTTTCTGCTGATCTCCCATTTCAATGCATTCTTTCTCCATCAAACGAATATCCATCACTGTCTTTTTCAATTTTCCGATTTCTGATCAATGTCAGATTCTTTCAATTTGTCTACTTCCAGAGTTTTCTGGCCTTTTTGCTTCTTTGTAATCTTGATTTATAATCTATGCTTCAGTTCACTAAGGATATTTTTTATCTAAATCGCCGTTGAGGCTATTTTTTATTTCTTAATAAATGCACGTAAGTTTCTAACATTCTTTTAACGCCAGAAAAGAAATTTTGGTAGCAAAATATTAAATCTGTATTCGCACTTTGTTTGGTTGTACATACTTTCAGGAAGATGAACCAACAAAACGTATATACGAATGTTGGTTGGACATTCCGAGGTACAAGAATTATATATACAAAATGTAAGACACGTGTTACAGTTGGAGATCTGCTTGGATACTGTATTAAATCAAACTATTTTAATTCTATTGATACTTGATGTGTTTGTTTAAAAATTGTACAAAAATAATGAATACCTGTTTAACAAAACTAGAATAACCTGATAATAGTTTATTATTATTGCGGGTAAGGTTAGTCATGTTGTTTGCGAATAATACTGATGTTTTAAGTGACTGAGTTGCGTAATTTTAACATTTCTGCAGCCTTGGAGACTGCTCTAATATTTTGTTTTTTGCTTGTTTGGTTGTTGCTTTGATGTTCTTGACAAACTGGCCAAGAAATATGACGGAAATACTACTTTTAAATGTACATATCTGCTTTAAATGCATTGTTTAAAAGGAGCAGTTCTGACTTCTATTTTATGTTATTGCATTGCACGCTATCTATTTTTATTTTCTTGGAACTTTGCAGAGTAGTAGACCGTGGACAAGGAACGAGAAAGAATTCGGGTCACGACCTTTTGATGGAATCATCCTAGCCGAACGTTATCGATCACCTACGAGACACTCGATGCGATTTAATTTCAGTGTTTAAATGAAAAGAAAGAGGTATTTAGATGTTGATAAAAAGGCTACTCAGTAATAATTGTACTAAACGTGTTTCCCTGTCTCCTAGGACGAAAAAAGTGAATAATTTTTACACAAGTTCAATTAATACCGACCCAGTAAAACCAGTTCTCCATCATACCGTACACCTTCGGCTGCTACTCCTGAGTGGCAGACCACAAAGTTGCGCGGCTGCCGTTCTATTGCCTACCACTTAGGCTATAAACTAACGGATTTAACATTTCTTAACTTTAATGCAATGCTGTTGCAGGTCATTCAATCCGCAGTTGCTCAATTAATTTAATTGTTAATAAGTAACGCCAAAGCATCTGATTTTTAATGACGAATTTTCATATCCGTTTCACCTCTCTTTCAAATATCGTCATGTTGAAAATTAAACTGTTGTTTATATCTTTCGATAAAAAAAAATTAATGTATGTCTAAAATTGCACAATTTGCTGATTTGTTTTTTTTTCTGTTTACATTAGTGTTAGAAAGTGCAGTATCTGGTTATGTTGCGTTTAGACCCATCTTTTAAAATCACACTTTTTTATGTATTACAGTGCGCCTTATTGCTATTCATTTGTCTGCTGTATTGGCTGGGTCTATTCAGGGTCTATTACCATCCCGTAGCAGCACACATCCCAGCGAAGTTGACGCTGGTTCAAAGTCGGGATATCCGCAAGTGCGGAGTTTTCTCGTGAAATCCTACTTCCGCATCCGCAATTTTTAATGCGGATGTATAGCGGATATTTGGTTTATATTTCAACCTATATTATTCTTTTATCTTTATACAAGGTTCTGCCATAGTCGCTTAGCTAACAACAACCTGTTTGTTTTTTTCTGACGCTCTTGCAATAAAAGTAACAATGAACTGAACGGTGTTATTACCTATATGACGAATTTACAAGTTTCAACTGGCATGTAAAGCGGCCTATTCACAGTCCAACTTACATGACATCCGTGTAGAACTACTATAGGATGCGCTCACACATTCGCGATACTTGATGGGGTCCAAAAATTTTACAAGCAATCCTTTCCACTTGTACTTTCTCGCCGCACATTCGCAGGATGATTCCTCCAATCATAATCGAACGCCATAATTTGTTGGACGGCAAGGACTCGTGTTTGTTGCCTGTGAGTCCGACAACATCCAACACGTCCTACATGTAGTCCTGTAATGCCTTTCACAGACCATAAAGATTCCTTTATCAGAAAATCGGATCATCGCAGGTCCTACAAGTTGGACTGTTAAAGGTGAGTGGCGGGCTCAGAGAAGTGAGGTGGCGTGGCCTTGTGATTGATGCTTGAATTAGTTGAGCTGCGAAATCTGTTCATATGATAAAAATTGTTTTTTAGCCTCGTGTGAAGTTATATAAATAATTTAATTCACTTGTTTTTTGTTCTTGAAAGATGAAGCAAAAAATAAGTAAAAATGACACTATTATACGAAAATAGACTTTACTTATGAAAAATGTAGAATTTGGTATAGAAAAAATACTTTTTTATTTTAAATTTATTTTTGATAAGATATTAAATTATAAATAATTATAAATTTATTTTTCCACCTCCACATCCCCTTCAACAAAACATTCCCAAAGATGACCTCCGTTACCACCCTAGTCGCCATCATTGGTGATCAGTGAAAGCAGATGATCTCACAGAACTAGTGAAGTCAGTCATAGACATTACATAAGATCTTCATTCAGCTAACTTATTAAACCTTGCCGTTGTGTCAGATACAGGTCTCATGTTTAACACTTACTGTGACTTCAATCTGAAGTGAACTACACTTAACGGTTCCTGGAGGTTTATTACTCTGTACACAAAACAACTGGTAAACCATAAACTAAGGTGGGTACAGTTATCAAATGACCGTCGAGAATTTTAGCCTGGTCCTGATCCAGGGTAGAGTGACGGCTTCTACTTCTCGCGAACTTCCGGTGGTCTTCTGTAGTTGACGCTGGTTCAGCGGTCAGGCTGGAACTGTCGGTGGAGCTGCCGGCTACGCTTATATAGGCGGCCTGGCGCAGGAATTCCGTTGTGTGGTAATACAGCGACCTCTGTAAGAAAAGGTCCCACTTAGCCTCTAGATGATTCTATTTATATTCCTGGTTTGTTTTGATGCCTCTGCGCCTGTTTGGAGTCGTATATGTATCCCGGCGTGCAGGCGCGTTGTGTGTGAGGTCTGCCTGGCAGGGGCCTTTACTGGCAGACTGAACATACCTCCCTCCGGGGGGGGGGAAGCGATGTCTGCGACGTCTGCGAGGTCGTCTGCCACGGCGCCCTGGAGCAGACTATGAAGGGTACCACCGGGGGAGTACGGAGCTGTTCCCCTGGCGATGCGTGCCGACCTGCGTCGTGGTGCAGGTTGTGATGGAGGTACCTGTGGAGCTAACGGCATCGGTTCGTCGGCGTCGATGGCCGGGGGCTGTACGGGGGGCGCTGACGATGGTCCCCGCAGGTGGTCGAGAGGCTGCGGCTGAAGGGTGTCGGAGCGACCGACAGGTTGTGGCGTCGGTGGTGGCGCTGTAACTGTCCTGAGCAACGGTTAGACGGCAGGAGTGGTGGAGGGGGCGGGGAAGGAGAGGAAGAAGTGGATGGCCGTGCCGTGGTGGAAGAGGACGGTGCCGTGGCGTCGCACTACCCGGCCATCCAGGCTGACGTCGAACAGTTGGCGGCCCCGGGGCCGCTGGATGACCCCCGGAAGCCAACCGGCCTGGGAGCCAAACCCGCGGGCCCAGACTAGGGAGCCCGGGGTGAAACGGAATGGGCCCGAAGGTACCTGTATTTTGGGAGGGGGTAAGAGGAGATGGAGGAGAGTGCGAGGTTGGCGGCCATGCAGCAATTCCGCCGGGCTTTTAGCCCCCACTGGAGTGGTTCGATAGGAACTGAGGAAGAGTGTCAATGCCTCTTCGAGTTTGTGACTTGTGGTGTATTTGGTCATTTGGGTTTTGAATGTTCTCACTAACCGTTCCGCCTCCCCGTTAGATTGGGGGTGGAAGGGCGGGGTGAGGAGGTGTTGGATATTGTTGGCGGTACAGAAGGATAGGAATTTCCGACTTCGAAATTGCGGTCCGTTATCTGTGACGATAGCGTATGGTAATCCTTCGATGGAAAAGATCTTCGTGAGGGCTGAAATGGTGACCTCTGTGGTGATTGTGGAGCAACGGACGACATATGGGAAGTGGGAAAAGGCATCCGTCACTAAGAGCCACTGGTGGCCTAGGAATGGGCCAGCGAAGTCGAGGTGAATGCGTTCCCAGGGTCCGGACGGTGCCGGCCAGGAAAGGAACTTTTGAGGGGGGCGGGGCAGTTGTCGGGCACAGATGGTACAGCGCCGCACCATCTCCGTGACATCCGTGGTAAGGCCGATCCAGAATACGTGGCGTCTGGCAAGGGATTTGGTGCGGGCAATTCCCCAGTGTCCTTGGTGGAGAGTTTGGAGGATTGTCGGCTGTAGGGATCTCGGAACGACGACCCTCGGGGTGGAATTTGGTTCTGTGCGGAGAAGCACTCCCTCTACTACTGAGAGCTGGTGGCGGATGGAGTAGTAGAAATGGAGGTCTTGATGATGGCGTGGAGGGGAACGTGTTTGCCAACCGTGTTGGATGTGGTGTCGGATGACACGGAGGAGGGGGTCCTCCACTGTGGCTGCAGCGACTTTTGAGGCCGTAACTGGAAATGTCTTCAGTGCTTCTTGTATGTCATCGTCGATCTGGAACACAAGAAGTTCCGAATTGTCGAAGGCAAGGTCTGGTCCCTGCGGTAGTCTGGATAAGGCGTCTGCATTGGCATGCCTGGAGGTGGTACGGAAATGCATGGTATATCTGAACTGGGACAGGAATAGTGCCCAACGCTGGATGCGGTGGGATGTTTTGGTAGGCAGACGTGTGGACGGATCAAATAGTGATAGGAGTGGCTTGTGGTCGGTAATGAGATGAAAAGAAATCCCATATAAAAGGGAATAGAATTTGGAGCAGGCAAAAACAATAGCTAGCGCCTCTTTCTCGATTTGAGAATATTTAAGCTGGGCAGCCGATAGGGCTTTGGAGATGTACCATCTGGTAATTTATGAGACAGAACTGCCCCCACACCGTAATCGGATGCATCTGTGGCAAGTATCAAGGGGAGGTTTGGAGTATATGGCATGAGGCATGCTGCGGACTTGAGCTGCTGTTTAAGGGTGTGGAATGCGGTCTCGCAAGCTGGGGTCCAACGGAACGGAACATTCTTGCGACAGAGGTGGTACAGGGGTGCTGCCACTAGTGCTGCCGAGGGTATAAATTTTCTATGTAGTATGAAATCTTGCCTAAAAAAGATTTCAACTGATGTAGATCCTGAGGCCGAGGTAAGTGGGAAATAGCGTCCACATAGGAAAATGCTGGGGAAATGCCTTCCTGAGCGATGATGTGACCCAGGTAGGAAATGGATTGTTGAAAAAATTGACACTTGGAAAGGTTGCATTTCAAACCTGCTGCACGGAGGCGGAGGAAGAGTAGGCGGAGGTTGGTCATGTGTTCGGCAGCGGAGGGTCCTGTGACGACTATGTCGTCGAGATAATTGATGCATCCCGGAATATCCTGGAGAAGTTGTTCGAGATACCGTTGAAAAATCGCTGGAGCACTGGCCAAGCCGAACATGCGCCGGTTGAGTTGGAAGAGGCCAGAGGGAGTGTTGATGACTGTGTATTGTCGGGACTGGATATCCAAAGGGATTTGAAGGTATGCTTCTGCCAGGTCAATTTTTGTAAAGTAGGTACCTCCTGCTAGTTTACGGAAGAGGTCGTCCGGTTGTGGTGTCGGGAAGAGCGCGACTGGGAGCTCTGGATGGCGGCGACGTCCTCCGTGTCCTCTACGTCGGTTCGGATTGCGGCCACATCCGCCCAGGACTCCAGGCGGCGATCTGCGGCCGTAGATATTTCGAATTTGTAGGCAAGTTCGATGACCTGCTCCAGGGATGGGTCCTCTAACTTGAGGGCGTCATGCCGGAATGCGGCATCTGGTGCAGCCTGTATGATGTGATCACGCACCATGTCGTCGGCGTAGGATTCGTGGGAACGACGAGTTTGAAACTTACATTTTCTGCTAAGGCCTTGGAGTTCGGCGATACGTCTGATCGGGCTTCTTCCGGCATTGATAGAATTCGACGCGGGCCGCGACGACATGGTACCGGCGTCTGTAGTATGCATTCAGTGTCGTACAGATGGTCGTGAAGGTGAGGGTGTCGGGGTCTTGTGGCTGAAGTTTGGTGAGCAAGACATACATCTTCGATTGGTTCCAGGAAAGGAAATATGCACGCTGGTCTTCTTCTTTGGATATGTGATGAATTGCGAAGTGTTGTCTTATGCGCTTCTCGTAGGTCTCCCATTCCTCGACGTCGTCGTTGAATGCTGGGAACGGAGGCGGGGCCGTGGGGTGGCGGAGATTCCTGACTTCCGCAATCAGTTGTCTCTGAGATTCTGCGAATTGCTGCTGCATTGCTGTGAACTGATGTAGAAGTCCTTGGAGGAACTGTTGCCATTCCGTAGGTGCTGCTGGCGTAGCCATGATGGTCGAGAGTTCTTATCCCAACCTTGTCGCCACTGAAGTGAACTACACTTAACGGTTCCTTGAGGTTTATTACTCTGTACACAAAACAACTGGTAAACCATAAACAAATGTGGGTACAGTTATCAGATGACCGTCGAGAATTTTAGCCTGGTCCTGATCCGGGGTAGAGTGACGGCTTCTACTTCTCGCGAACTTCCGGTGGTCTTCTGTAGTTGACGCTGGTTCAGCGGTCAGGCTGGAACTGTCGGTGGCCCGTTGCCATTTGTTGCCCTTTTCTTTGGGCTGTTTTGTTGGAGAGTGTTGTCTTTCGACATTTTCTCCTCATGTGAATTTGGATAGTTCAATTGTCTTTACGTTTGGTGCATCTTATTTTTGGCAATTTTATTTATAGAATTAATGTGAGGGGTCTTTTGTATGTATCTATATCGGTGGTGTATTGGCCTAGTGGCCTGATGAGTGGGTTCGCTGAATTTTTCGTTGATTTATAAAATGCTACTGCCCTTTCTCGAAATCGTTGTTGTACTGTCTGTATGTTGGCTGCATTGTGTAAATCGTCAGTTGGAAACCGCGTTGGGAGGTGCAGATGCTCTTTTCAGCGCTCGGTTCTGAATAACCTGTAGTTTTTTGATGTGAGTGTTGCATGCATAACCCCAAACAGGGCATGCGTACTCTATTATGGGTCGTACCAGACTGCAGTAAATCATGACGCCAACGTCCGGCGCCAGGGAGCTGTCCCTGTTAAGTAATGGGTAGAGCTGCTGTAGTGCAGCGCTAGCTTTGCGCCTGGTTTCCTCGATGTGAGCTCGCCAGGTTAGCTTGCTGTCGAGCGTCACACCGAGGTATCGCGCAGTGTTGCTCCATGGGATGACCTTTCCTTGGAGCTGCACCTGAGGCTGGTCTTCACCTCTTCGTCTTCTCCGCTTGGTTAGTAAGATGGCCTGAGTTTTGTCCGAGTTGATGGTGATCCTCCATCTTCTCGCCCAGGCCTCGATTTTGTCCAGGGCTTCTTGTAGTCGCCTCGTAGCCAACGCTCTACTGCGGCTGATGGTGAACACTGCCGTGTCGTCAGCGTACTGGGCCATTTTGACATTGTTGGTGAGTGGTATGTCCGATGTGTACAGGGAGTATAGTATCGGTCCCAGTACGGACCCTTGTGGGACCCCGGCGTTTATTTTTCTTGACGTTGAGAGTGAAGTTCCCACGCGTACCCTGAAGGTTCTGCCTCTCAGGTAGGATTCTATAAGTTTGACGTAAGAGCCCGGAAATCCAAGTTCAAATAGTTTGAACAAAAGTCCTGTGTGCCACACAGAATCGAAAGCTTTTGAGATGTCTAGTAGCACGAGTCCGCAGTGGCTCCGATGGTTGAATGCTTTCGTGGCTTCTTCGACTACCCTCATTAACTGGTGTGTGGTACTATGGCTCTTACGGAATCCCATTTGGTGATCCGGGATTAGATCACCTTCGGTGATTAGCTGTTGTATCCTTTTTAAAAGTATTCTTTCGAATACTTTACTAATTGAAGGCAGCAAACTTATTGGTCTGTAGTTCTGTGGGAATATGGGATTCTTGCCTGATTTGTGTACGCCCACCACGATTGCTCGTTTCCAGCAGCTCGGGTATTTTCCACTCCTCAGTATGTCATTGAAGATATTGGCTAGAAAAGCGCAGGCCGCTGGTGGCAATTGTCTCAGTAGTGTGTTGTTTATTTCGTCCACCCCTGGAGCCTTTTTGTGGGGTAGATTCTTCAGGCTGTTCTTGACTTCCTTGATGTCGATATCTGGAATTTGTTGTTCTAAGTCTGCAGCGGCTGCTTGCTGGTAGGTTCGTAGGCGCCTGCGTATATTGACTACGTCTTCATCGTCTGCTTCTGCTGCGACAAAATGCTTCTCAAAGCAGTCTGCTAAGGCGTTAGCTTTCTCATGCGGCAGGTATACTATGCCTCTCTCGCCGTGCAGTGGTGGTAACCTTTTCTTTTTCTTGGTGAACCATCTTGTGTGGGTCCATGGGGAGTTGTCATTTAGTCTGATCATGGCAACACGGGCCCTCCATTCTCTGTTTCGATGTTCATTAAGTGCTACTTTCAATTCTTTCTGCAGCCTGTTTAGCAATGTTTTAGTGCCGCGATTCCTGGTCAGTTTCCACTCCTTCATGATCCGATTTTTATGTCGGATCATAGCCAGGAGTTGTGGTGGGAGTTGGCTTGATTTTTGGGTGTTGGGTCGACGTATTGGGATTGCTGCTGCCGCTGCTTCCTTCACTGTCGATGTGAAGAATTTAAGATCATCTTCCGCACTGACCGGGAGGTGATTGGAGAAAGCGTCTGAAGTGAGCTGACGATAGACATTCCAGTTTGCTCGCCTGTAATCTGGGGTTTCTTGTGTCTCCTGTTTCCAGGGCCCGGTTGAAACCTCGACCAGCACGGGGCAGTGGATCTGATGACAATCTGTTGACTGTACTGGCTGCCATGTATCCGGTTATGCCCCTGGAGATGCATATATCCAGGATGTCTGGTCGGGTTCCGTTTGCGGGGTAGTGGGTAGGTTCTTCAGGTGCCGTCACATTCATGTTGTACATCTCGATGAGGTTCCTCAGCTGTCTCCCGGCGTTGTTGCACACGCGACTGTTCCAGTCTGTGTGCTTGCAGTTGAGGTCTCCGCCGATCAGTAGTCTTCCTCTTATGCCGGCTAGTTTCTTGATGTCTTCTTCAAGTAATTGGCGTCGTGGTGGTCGGTAGACTGCGACGACAGTGAGTTTGCCAGCTGAGGTGGCCATTTCGACCCCAATGGCTTCAATCTGTGTCGTTGTGGGGAGTAGCACCTGGTTGTGGGGGATGCCATCGTCTAATGTAAATGGCGACTCCTCCTCCAGCGGTAGGGCGATCGTATCTGTAGCAGTGGTAGTTGGGTACTGCTACTCTTATACCGGGCTTAAGATGGGTTTCAGATACCATGCAGATGTCAACGCCTTGCTCCTTGATGAACTGCCTGAATTCTATTTCCTGGTTATGTATTCCATTTGCGTTCCAAATGCAGAACGAGATTGTATAAATATGTGGTGCTCTATCCATTTTGTTGTTGGTTGGAGCTGTAGAATGTAGCCATTGCTGTCGTTACTGCTGCTTGGATGGTGGTTGGCAGCTGGTTTAAGGTCGCCACGAGGCTTGTGATCAGCGTCATCATCGTCTCCATCATACTCGTTAATTTTGCAAGGATCTGGGTTGTGGGATTTTCCGCTGCACCTTGTGGGCTTGGCTTGTTGGCGGGTGCTGCTGCGTCCGATCCCAATGTGGAGGAGTTGGGTTGTTCTTCCACCATTGCAGTCTGACTTGGGTCCGATGCCTTACTGTAAGAGGCTTGAGCAAATGTGCGTCCATCTGTCCTCTTGGGTGAGCGTCTGTTCTTCTTCTGGTTTTCAGGGATCTGCTTTTCTATTATCTGTTGAGAGGCGTCCTTTCCTTCTGGGTTTCGGTGTTCCTTTTCCTGGCTGGGATTGTTCTGGTGGCTGGTCCCCTGGTTTTCTTTGCGGCGTTGGTTACCGTCACCTGTGGTGAGGACCCCTCTGTCGGTCACGTGCTCTTTTGTACGCTGGGCAGCCTTTGTAGCTTGCTACGTGGCCGCCGCCGCAATTGTAGCATTTTGCTGTGTCCTTTCCTTTCTGTGCCGTGCACTGGTTGGAATCGTGGCATCCTGCACATTTCACACAGACGGGTGGCATCTTGCAGTTCTTTGCTACGTGCCCAAACGTTTGGCAGTTGTAACACTGTGCTGGTCCGGGCGACGAGCGTAGTTTCTCTACTGTGACCTTGAGATGGCTGATAGAGTCTACTTCAAAAATGGATTTGTTTTCCGGGCAATCCGGCAGTACCACTAGGAATAGTGGCATTGCTACGTTAGTTCCCGGTCTGCGGAGCTGATGGACACTTTGGATGTTGAATCCCTTCTCCATCAGTTCCTCCTTGAGTTCGGCCGTTGGGAATGTCCGAGGAATTCCTCTGAATACAGCCTTCAGGAGTGGTGCTGCACCTGTTGGGAAGGTGTAATATGGTATATTGGCATCCGTCAGCATTTCAGTTACTCTTACATAGTCAGCTTCTGTAGTAAAGGTGAATTTAATTTTGTCGCCTCCTGCAGTTTTGGCGGTGAATGGGTCCGTGGTGTTGGCGTCTACTCTGTCGTGCAGTGACTTGTAGTTATCTTCAAACTGTACCACTATCGGTGGAATGTGTGATGATCTTTTCGCTGCTGGCTGCGCCGAGTCGTCCAGAGGTTGGAAGCGATTGCTGGTGTCCATCACCAGCTGCGGGTCCAACGCTGGGGGCGGCTTAGCTGTACGTCGTGGGGTGATGAAGCCCTCTTCATTTGACTGGTTGACTTGCTTCTTCTTGCGTCTTTCTTCCACGCTGGCTGCAGTATTCGATTGTTTTGTGAGAGTTACTTTTTTGAAGTCTGACGACATTGGTATAGTCGGTGGTTGAAAAGGATAGTTTGCAGCCGAGTGGGCAGTCATCTCCTTCTTCTTTTTCTTTGCCTTCTTCACCTTGCCAGCTGTAGCTATTTGACAGTTGCTGAACAGGCACGCTGAGTTTTGTACCACTAGTGCACTGTTCGTTCCTCGGTAACTTTGCTTTCCCCGTTACGGGCGGAGAAGTACGTCTCTTGGAATGACGAGCATCTGCTGGTCCGTAGGCAGGCCTGGTCGTCATCAGTTTAATCCTTACAGATCCGTCGGCGGCCGTTCTCTTCTTGAATGGGAGTTGCGTGGTCGTCTCCAGTATAGATCCGTCCATGTCCATGGCCAAGTCCGGTGCGCGTTGCCAGGTCGTCGAAGTGGTGGCTGCCGTACAGTTTGTCGCCGTGTCTAAGTCCGTTTCCGTTAGCCGGGTCGTCGATGGGGCCGCAGCTGCCGCCGGCAAAGCCGAGTGCACTGAGGCACTCGACCCGCCTGGCACGGCAGCGCGGCGAGCGCTTTCCTCTTCGTCCATCGGAACTGAACTGGAACGAACTGAACTGGAACTGAACTGGAACTGGAACTGTCGGTGGAGCTGCCGGCTACGCTTATATAGGAATTCCGTTGTGTGGTAGTACAGCGACCTCTGTAAGAAAAGGTCCCACTTAGCCTCTAGATGATTCTATTTATTTTCCTGGTTTGTTTTGATGCCTCTGCGCCTGTTTGGAGTCGTATATGTATCCCGGCGTGCAGGCGCGTTGTGTGTGAGGTCTGCCTGGCAGGGGCCTTTACTGGCAGACTGAACACAATCAACAGAAATCAATTAGCCACAAGACTCGACTGAAGAATACAAATCATCGCTCCCAGCGAATCTAAGATACCCGGAAGCGCTTTCTATTAAATAAAACACCTCCTCTTCTCACCAGATAACTCGTTTACTCTCGAAAGGAACACTTTTCCGTCGTCATTGGACACACATAAAACAAGTTTACAATGTTTACCATAGTTCAATGTTCCTAATCGCTAGTGCATAGACGTAGTCATTCGCATTTCTTCCACGCACACTCACTGGCTTGCCACAGTCCTCTCCACATACACTCTCTGTGAACCCATCTCCACTTCTGCAAAATACCAAATCATGTTCGTAGCTGCCCTTCACTTTCCCACATGCGATTTATTCAGGCTTTCCTTGATGTGAAATATTTCGCTTGGACCCATTTCCTGTCACAAACGCTGGTATATATAGAGGAGTGAAATATTTTCCTTTAGAGATCATAGTGACAAACATTCCCTCGCTGTCTCAGACTAACGTTACCACCAGGGATATTCCACGACCTGATTGACTACCTTCTCCACTGTATGCTTGGGGGGGCATCGGCGACGCCAGTGGCCGTGTCCTTTGCCCCACACGAAAATAAAGGCATCACATAACATTATCTAAGTCTAATCGCATATGGTCCTTTATGTGAATAATGAATAATCAATGCATTGAAAGACAAAAATCATCCCCATATACGTGCAACGAATGAAAATCATTACAATATAATAATGATAGTAATAAACACAAAGAATTAAAGTTCTGTCAGTGGGTTTGCGGGTGATACAGCCTTGGTGTAGCTATGCAGTATTTGAATGAGAATCTATATCAAGAATAGTACTGATGGCGGTCGGAAGCGGTGACACGAATTTCACACGGTCTGCGAAGCGTATACTCTCGCAGCCGATTATGACATTGTTTTTTTTTTCGCTCTTTATCAATTCCAGTTTTTTATGTCTTTTGCGGGAAAGAAGATAACAATGAGATGGCTATATTAGGTACATTTTCTTTTTACACACCAGATGCATGGGACATAAGGTATAGCGTAAGTTATATTAGTACTGACAGAAATTAGATCGTCCCCGCAGAGAGGAGAGAGACTGCAAGTACTTAATTAGTAAAACTGGAACACTGGCAGAAGGCGGGGTAAAAATGGTTGCAGCCATAAGTGACATATTTAACTGTCGACAAAAGATCTGAGCATACAGAGAGTGGATGCTGGGAAGCGGTTTCTCACTCTACTGGGCTTATAGTCAGAAGGTCGTTAATTAATTTCAGATGAAAGTGGAGAAGAATGGGTTGCCGCATTTTGCAGACAAAATGGTATATTAAGGGGAGGAAAGGGACCAAAAAAGAGATAATTATTTGCCAAAAATTGAATTTCTGAGTTGGGGCATGGTCTGTGACCTTGATCTATCACCCCGCCACGTGCCACAGATGATTAATGCGTTTTAATTGTTTTAGACTCGGCCTTGTCCCTCTACTCCTGCACTTCTGGGTAACGAAAATTTCTTGAAAGTACAACACTTGTATGACTTTTTACATACCATCAAACACGATTTTACCATGAAAAATAGATATCTGGATGGCCAGACGGGTATTCGAACCACCATCCCTCCGAAAGCGCTACCGGCTTTATAGATGATGAAATCTGATATGCACAAGCTACATCTCACTTATAAAGAGAAGAAAAGTGAATTCTTCAAGTCATTATATTTGCAGCAACTTGTCTCTAAATAACTAAGTTATACTTTGGTCAGAATATAATTACCAGGGAACCGAATAATGTGTACTCAATAGGCCCTAACCAGCAGTTCTCTTAATAACAAAACTATTGTATTTTGTAACGAAGGCTTCACTTATGTAAGCGATTTTCAAAATATGTGACCTTTATTAAAATATAAAATCATTTAGTGGTTGCGGCTCCTTCATTCCGTTTCCCACACAGAAAAAAATCTCAAATTAAATAACTGACAGAGTCGGGACGTAATGGTGTTCTCTCGACTGATGTACGAAACAGCTTAATTACACATTACACAGGGGAGGATGGGGAAGAAGCCGTAATTTGAAAACGTGAATTAAAGCTGCTTCCTGTGTAAACGTTATTCTGTATCTTAATTTAATTTCGTACTACTGGAAACGAGTTACGGAATTGCACCTTGAGTAAATTATGCATCGGACTTCAAACGGAATTACATTTTCTTTGTGTGTTGACTCAAAGTTGACTACGGCCCAAGTATCGTACGAAAGAATAACGGCTGGATCTATTGCTCGGCCGTAAATAAACAGTTAAGAATATAAACTCCTTGTCGAACAGAAAATTACTGATTGTTTACATTCTGGTTATTAATCTCGTCTGGCAATAAAATTAACGTTCTAACGTAGTGTCACTAACTGTTAAAAGTCATGCAGTTCTATGTGCTTAATGTAGCTACGTAGAGGACAACGAAATCCATGCAGGGTATTTTGCATGTAATTAAAAAATTGCAGCATGCGGAAGTGACAAATAGAAGTAAAGGTAGCCTGTGAAAACGGGACCCCACTTTATTCCACTTTGGCTGCCACTCAGTTGTTTCTTTAAATAGTTTTATTTTACAAAACAATGCAGTGGTTTACAATGGATCCCAGTATAAGAGATTGACTTGTGGGATGATGAAACAAAACAGATGTATACAACCTGAAGATACTTTCATATCGTTTACTTTATTCATATTTGCTGAAACTACAACATAATCAAATGATCTTAGTGAAAATAAGCAAAATGTTTTTCTCATATGTATTGCTGAAATTGCACGAACTTCAAAAGTGGCTGCACCCAATCGCTTCAGAGACATGCACCCTCCAATTTAAATTATGGTCAGTATGAAAATCTAGAAATTTCACACGTTCTACATCTTGAATGTACTAGCCTGCCAATTTTATGTCTATATTCGATGATAATTTGTGTGATATACTGAATTGCATTTATTGAGCTATAGCAAAATTTAAGGAAGAGCCATAAGCTATAAAGCATTTATAACTAATGTCAAATATATAGTTTGAAATATGTTCAGGTAGAGAAATCTGGAGTATTTTTAATTCCTATGTTTTGGTCATGTGAAAATTGGGCAAATTTTGAGTTTATAGATGTAAAGCAGGGTAGATCATTCATATATATTAAAAACAATAGTGGCTCCAATATAGAACCCTGAGGTACTCCACATCTGGTGAAGCCCCACTCAGAAAACAATGAATAGCGGCGCAGCATTAAAATGTTCCTATAACACTTTTTTGTTTTCTTTTCAAGAAAACTCAACAGGGTTGATTAACTGTAATGACTTTGTTCGTTACATATCTTCTACAAAACAACCGACTCCATACAGACATTCAACGATGTGCATAGCTTACTCAACAATTTCTAATATAACACCCTCACTTAACGAATATACTGAGATATCCATAAACCAATTTCAAACAAGGTATTCAATGTCAGTACAAACCTAAAGAATCAATCCTTATTCAAATCAAATTAGCGCACATTAATCAAACTGAAGTGACATTGTACGATAAACACATTCACCCACAAAATAAAACAATATACAATGATACAAAAACACACATTTACACGTTACGCATAAAAGTACCACTACCACCCCCACCAACAACAACAAATCGGTTAGGCACTGATGAAAATACAAAACTGCGCTAACAGTACACGGGTGACAGTTAAGATAAAAAACATAGCAGTGCGATTTAACAGGTGGTGCTAGCTTGTGTAAGGGGTCATTAGATCATGCTTGACGCATATCAGATACTAAACCTCACGAAAAAAAATATAGGAGGTGCTGTTAGAAAATTTAAATGTCTATCAACATGTCACTAAGAAACAACATAACAGATTAGTAAACAAAATATAAATTTCCTGTACTGATTTGTTGCTGATGGAACGTAAAACCCGTATCACATACTAATTTCAAAAATGCGTTTGTGTAATTCTGATAAACAATTGAGCATCTCAAGCAACTGCAGAAAATGCCCTTCAGTGTTACCACTATTTGAAGAGCAAATTATTCAATTACAAACCATTGATAACAAAGATTTTCTTAGAGGATTTCAAAGAAAATAGTAGTATTTAGCTCAATTTAAATAAGAAATAGAAATATTAGCCTTTAACTAACAAAACCTGGAAACGTCCTGGGGATACAGGCAGATATCAGCTAGAATATATCATGGTCAAACAGAGATTCAGGAATCAAGTTCTAGACTGTAAAGCGTACCCAGGAGCAGACATAGACTCGGACCACAATTTGATAGTAATGAAGTGCAGGCTGAAATTCAAGCGAATAAGGAAGCAGTATAAGCAGAACAGACTAGAAGTGAATAAACTAAAACAATCTAGCACAAGAGAAAAATTTGCAGAAATGGTAGACTTAGGTCTCAGAATTAACTGTGAAAGGAGCTCAACCGAGGACGAATGGAATGCATTAAAGACCGAAATAATGAAAGCTGGCAAAGAAACCTTAGGCTTTAGGGAACAAGCTGCCCGAAAACCTTGGATCACAGAAGAAATTTTGCAGCTGATGGATCAGAGAAGAAGGTACAAACATGCTCAGGATGAAGCAGGAAGAGAGCAGTACAGGCAATTTAGAAATCAAATAAATAGGAAATGCAAAATAGCAAAAGAAAAATGGCTACAAGTAAAGTGTGAAGAAGTAGAAAAGGAAATGGTCGTAGGAAAAGTAGATGTTGCATATAGAAAGATCAAACAGAATTTTGGAGAAATGAAGAAAAGAGGTATGAACATTAAAACTGCAGAAGGGAAACCTCTTTTAAGCTCAGAAGATAGAGCTAACCGATGGAAGGAATACATTGAGAAACTGTATGATGGGGACGACTTGAACAATAGTGTATTGGAAAAGGAAGGCGATATCGACATGGATGACTTAGGAGATCCTGTTTTGAGGACATAATTTAATACAGCTCTGAATGACTTGAAAGCAAATAAGGCAGTTGGAATTGATGAGATCCCTGCAGAACTTCTTAAATCTCTAGGAGAGGAAGGAATCGAAAGATTATTCAAGCTGATATCAAAAAGTTATGAAACAGGAGAAATTCCTACTGATTTTAATAAAAATATCATCTTCACACTTCCAAAGAAAACACAAGCCGACAAATGTGAGAATTATCGCACCATTAGTCTAACATCACATGCTTCAAAATTACTGACCAGAATAATATACAGAAGGATGGAAAGGGCAGTAGAAGAGATAGTAGGTGAAGATCAGTTTGGGTTTAGGAAAAATCGCGGTACAAGGGAAGCAATTCTGTCTTTAAGATTAATACTTGAAGGGCGGATCAAGAAAAACAAAGATACTTTTATGGCATTTGTTGATTTAGAAAAAGCTTTTGATAATGTTAGGTGGGACAAGATGTTCAAAATTTTAAAGAAGTCAGGCCTAAAGTATCGAGATAGAAGAATACTCTATAAACTATATAAGAATCAAGTGGCTGTAATAAAAGTAGAGAATCACGAGAGACATGCATCAGTTAAAAAGGGTGTGAGACAAGGTTGTAGTCTATCCCCGTTAATATTCAACTTGTATGTAGAAGAAGCAATGAAGAAAGTCAAAAAAAAATTTCCATGTGGCATAAGTTTTCAGGGAGAAAAAATCAGTATGCTACGATTTGCTGACCACATTGTCTTACTAGCAGAGAGGGCTGAAGATATTGAGATGTTATTGAATGGCATGAACAAAATACTGAAGGAAGACTTTGGACTGAATATAAATCAAAGTAAAACAAAAGTGATGAAATGTAGCAGAATGATACCAATACTAGCAGATTAAATATAAAAATAGGATCTGATGCAATAGGAGAAGTAAGTGAGTTCTGTTACTTGGGAAGCAAAATTACAACCGATGGCCGAAGCAGGAATGATGTTAAAAGCAGAATAGCACTAGCAAAAAGAGCCTTCATGAAAAAAGAGAAACCTTTTAGTTTCAAATATTGATCTAGGAATTAGAAAGAACTTCTTAAAACTCTATGTGTGGAGCACAGCACTTTACGGTAGCGAAACATGGACTTTAGGAATACCGGAAAGAAAGAAACTTGAAGCATTTGAAATGTGGTGCTACAGAAGAATGCTGAAAATTAGGTGGACAGACAAAGTAAGAAATGAAAGAGTTTTGGAAATGATGGGTGAGAAAAGAAGTTTATGGAAGAAGCTTACGGAAAGAAGAGACAGGCTGGTAGGTCATATTTTGAGACATGCTGGATTGGTTAATTTGTTAGTGGAGGGAACAGTTGAAGGTAAGAACTGTAGAGGTAGACAGAGATTAGAATATATGAAGCAGATAATTGAGGACATGGGTTGTAACGGGTATGTAGAAATGAAGAGGTTAGCACAGGATAGGAAGGGATGGAGGATTGCATCAAACCAGTCTAAAGACTGACGACAGCAAAAAAAAAAAAAAAATGAAAATCGCATTTGTAACATGTGTTTGAGAAATATACTAAAGAAATAGCTATACATTCTACTACGCAACATGAAGCTGTACAAGTTCGGACATTTCATTATGTTAATAAAAAAAAAATGTGAGAGAAAGTTTCAATTTTTGTTTGGACTATAACGGGTTCTCAAAGGTAGTTCGACCTTAGAGTTCAACGGCAAAATGATTCAAAGCTTAGTTTATCGAAAGGTTTGTGCCCGTAGGGCCCACGTTTATTGACCGAAGACCACAAATTTCAGAGAAGAATCAACACCCAAAACCTTCTTCAGAGATTTCGAAATGAAGGTAATGAGTTTTTGACTAGTATTGTGATTGGAAATGAAAGTTGGTTCCATCACCACTTGAATCCGCCATCGAAGAAAAAACCGAAGACAGTGCTATAGGGAAAGTTACGGGAAGTGTCTTCTGGGAAACAAAAACTTAAATTCTGGTTGAGTTTCCTGAACCTGGAAAAACCATATATGTTGCTCGCTACATCAACACACTTTTGTAACTCCGTCGTGTATTGCGCGAAAAACGCCCTAGAAAAAAAAGACCATCCATCAAGAGTCCGCATACTACTCAAGCTACAATGGAGATCAGGACATTTGGGTGGTAAACTCTCCCACATTCTCCCTATAGTCCCGACATGGCACTCTCCGACTACCATCTTTTGGGTTCTGTTAAGGAAGAGATGCGATGCCAACGCTATGAGACGCAAGCAGTGCGTCAGCGTCACAGAGTTCCGGTCTAACAAGGGGAACTTGCGGTCTCGGAGGAATGATAATATACAGGTTGGTAGTATACCTTAAGGGTGTCCATCCAGTAAAGCGCACTGGCCAGAAGATTCCGAGAAAAAGGACTCTAAAGTTTTACGCGCAGCTCATATACTGGTTAATTTGGACGCCATATCACCACAGCGAAACTGACTGAGTTTGTAGCGAATTCACTTACCACGCTGGCAATCAGGGTTCAATGCTACCTCGGTTAACTTTTTTTAAATTGTTTTAAAAATTATAACAACTTTTTAAACAAGTTAATAACATAAAATATTATCAATTAAATCAAAAAATTACGATACGTATCATTCTGGTGCTTGTATGTAAAACAAAAAACTGACAAATAAAGATGATATCGTAAAATTTTTTACATAAATAAAACCCTACCCGAAATTTTACTACAGTAGTAATTAAAGTTTTAATTTACTTCCACTAAATACATTTGAAATTATTCAACCTTTTAAAAATTAAATTATCATTAATTCACATTTTAATTAGCTGCAACATTCATTTCATAAATAAAAAATTATGATTTAATTTATAATATTTTAGATCATAAGTTATATTTAAAAAATTGTTATAATTGATAAAACAATTTTAAAAAAGGTCACCGAGGTAGCATTGAACCCGGATCGTCCGCGTAGCAAGTGAACTCTCTACAGACTAAGCCACTCCGCTACGGTCGCATTGCGTACAAATCGACCAGTATGTTTGATGCGCATAAAACTTTAGAGCTATTTTTCTCTGAATCTTCTGGCTAGTGCGCTTTACTACTTTACTGGGTGGACACCCTTAAGGTATACTACTAACCTGCGAAGTCTCTTCCCAAACTGAATTTCCGAGATCGTTATATCTCCTTTTAAGAGTAGTTTCAAACTTAAAGAACGATGGGAAAAAGTGTGCGAAAAATGGAAACTATGTTGAAAAGTAAAAGAGGCTGTACATTAAGATTATATACTTGGTTTTGCTTAAGAATAAAGATTAAGATTGTTTAAAAAGGTTGCTTACGTCTTTTGGTATGGCTCCCGTATGAGAGGGTGTGGTTTTGGTGGAAAATGGTGTGCCAGCTTTGGTTGTTAATAATTAATTTAGGGTTATTGTAATTTTCATGGCCAGACATTTTGCTTACCACTGGGCGATCCAGCCAAGATTAAAGCACTTCTTGGCTCGGTTAAAGATGATCTGGAACTTTGGAAACCAGGCGTATACCACATACCGTGCGCGAGCTGTAAAGCATACGTCAGACAGACTATTCGCGCGTTTGAAGAATGGTGCACACAACATAAACCTCATACCGAGCTGCAGCAGCATTAAAAATCAGCAATTTCTGAACTTTGTATAGAGACCCGGCATACTATCAAATATGAGGACACCGAAGTTCTGAGAAACACATCTCACTTTTGGGAGTGTATATACGAGGATGCCATTGAGATCCGGCTATGGAATAACCTCATCAACAAAGACAAAGGATTCCAACTAAGCCAAGTTTCAAACCCAGCAATGAAGCGATTCCGCAAACAACAGAGCAAAGGCACAGTGCGCGACGAAGGTGGCATACAGAATGGAGATGACTGCTCGACGCGTCAAAGTGTACCATCCCCACCACCACTATCGGAGCGTCGCGGCGGGAGTGGAGGGGATGGGTCGAAGGGTATAAATACCACCCCGTCAGGTCCGTCCCGGCAGTCGCGTCCTGGACTGCGCTCCTCACGCCGGTCAGCAGACACAACCTGAAGATGGTGGCACGTTGCGCCGTCAAAAATTCGTTGAACTACGATCAATTGATCCGACCTCATGCCCGAGAGATCTTCAAGCATGTTACAAATTGATTCTGTTCATGAGACATGTTGGATTGTAGAATGGTATGGTGATGGCTTCTCGGTCATATTATCCTGACTCCTTGTTTCTTTGGCCCAACTTTTACATAACTTACATTTTCCATTCAGTTCTAAAATAAAATTCAATGTCCACGCTTATGAAGTCGCGGGTAACAGTTAGTTATTTTACATTAAAATTGTTGTTTGTTATTAATTTTGTTTGTACCTTTGTTTGCCTCAGGTGACAAGATGGCTGCGATCCAGCGCAGGAAAGCTTCGAGCGGCGCTGGGCTGTGCCGCATTCCCTGGCTCATGTGGCTGCCGCTGGCTGTGGCGTCAGCGAGATAAGAGCGTCATCACCAGTGATATTCTAAACAAACGAGATGTTCGATGTGCCACAGATATTTAACTATTGCTTGTATCCAGACTTGTTCCCGGTGTTCAATGTATTTTAAGAGTATTACTGGACGTGAGAAAGAAGAAACACAACATAAAAACTCACAATTTTTCTCTAATGTAGTTTTTTTAATCAATACTTATTCTGAGACTGTTATAAAGCCTCTATATTGAGGAATCGATTATTTATGTGTCGCCGGAGTTCACACTTCTCTGACTGTTATTCAAATTGTGTTATAGTGTCAGGCGATTTATCGATGTTGTCATGTACATCACGAATATTTTAATTCCAAACAACTATTAACAATTTAATCGCTAAGCCCGAATTATTACAAAATTAAATACTTTTAATTAGATTTAGAACTTCGTCTCGAACCTGGTGTTAAGACTAAGTTGTGCTCCTTTGTTAGTGTGTGTGGAAAGTTTCTACTATATTTTGAGTTACATGAGTAATAAAAATGGTTGTACATACGTGTAAAACGTAGAAAAAAATTAAGTCACAAAGAAATAGATTAAATTAAAGGAACGGTACATATTTTTATATTGTGGCTTTTGAATGTTTGTAACGTATTATTTCGCTAAAGCAATCTTAATTTATACATTATTTTGCAATCTAAACCTATATCTACGGAAATTTAGACATTATAGTAAATTACTTTATGTACAAGCACATGTTTTACACAATTTTATGTGAGTCTCTTCAGAAAATTAAAAACCTACATGTTTAGAATCACATGTATTGTTTCTTTGTACATCGATAACTTGAGTAATGTAGAATACTTTTCCCTCCAAGCTGGCGAAAGCATCAATTTCACATTTGTTTCATTGGAAGACGCTTAAATAAAATTGTCTTGTAGTCATGGTGATTTTATTTACCGTTTATCTCAATCTTTCGACTGGATTAGTGCAGTTCTCCGTCTTTTCCTTTCCTGAGCTGATCTCTTTATCTCAAAGGCTGCGATACAAGTTTCCAGATGTCAAAGATAACAGCTGGTTCACAGAGTCTTGAGTTCCATAAAACCATTATTAATTATGTTGACTCCTTCAGGCAGACTCTTGTTCCTTGATGGACTGGGAGAATAGGCCAGAGGCAATGCTACTCATTCTTTCGGAATATCTAAACATTTTTTTTTGTTATTCAGAAGAATTCCGAACTGATACACTACTGTGTTCACAGTTGCAATTATTGGTTCTATCATATCCGAAAGCCTTGACTGACTACTGGGGGAAACTGAATACATCCTAGTTGTTTCAGAATCATTAACGGAGCACTCGCAGAGATTTAATAAACGGTAGAAGAACTTCTTGCAGTGTGTATTGTACTATTTATGTTCCGTTTCCGGGTGGTATCTATTGGAACATATCGCCAGTATTCAGTAATTAAGTACACAGTATTTCTTTTCATATCCACAGTGTCTCACATGATAGGTAAGGCCTCTCTAGTCTAAATCAAATAAAGTAATGGGAAGGTAGTTATTTATACATGTCACTTCTCCTTGTTTAACTAATAGTTTTACAACAGCATGTTTTATTCTATTTGCATATATCCCTTGCTATAACGATGAGAGGTTCCTCACCAAATTCCAGTTTTGTAACACATCTCTCAAAGTGTTTTTCTATACAGTACTTATATACAACAGCACTGCTACATTAAATATTATTTATGACAAAAATGGCAACTCCTCCTTTCCTTATTACATCTACAACAATAAGAGCTTAATTTGTATTTTGTAATGGACAATTGAGTAATTTCTGTGTCAGGCAAATGATGTCCAGAGAAATACAAAACATCAAAATCGTACTTTCTGAAATAATCTCTAATTTGGCATAAGGAATATTCATCGATTCTACTAAAAAAAAAGTCCTCTTATATTTTGTAGAATAGTGGTTTGAAGACTGATTCAATGATTTGGAACAGTTTACTTTTAGCGTTATATACTGGGTTATCAGCTACAATTTCTAATTTGGTTAAACGTTGTTCTGAGGATAGTTTAATTTCCCTTAGGCATCTTGGTACAGTACATTTAATTTGAGTACCCTAAAAAAGGCCGCGACGGAACTCCACTTATCAAGACTACCGCTTTCACTCACCTGGCATCCCCTGACATTATTAGCAATAAGAAAGGTCTGACTTTACAAATATTTAGTGGCCACCGGCTGCTAGTAAATACAAATAAGGATCTATTAACTTAAAATTGTCAGTGTGGTTTATGTTAGCAGAAACTTCGCAATAAGTACTTCATGTCTTCTTGCATGAAAAACGTCTTTTGGTCGCAGTAACTACAAAAAATTTCTGTATAAAGGACAGTGGTTGTTTAAAAAAAAATGGAAATTTAACTTGAAAAGTATTACCAACTGCAGGTGGCGAAGGCGGAAGATTAATGCTTAAAGTTTAACTTGTGTAATGCTGTGGTTACGTTTGAAGATCTGTAGGAATAGAGAATTGTCTAAAACTCGAGTTATTTTATTAAATTTTCCTTATTATAATCCTACAATTTCTTCAGGTATTTCTAGAGCCAAGTATTACGTAAATCTTTTTCTTGCTTTTTTATCTTGTAAATTTGTTTCCGGTGGATGATGTTGAAAAGTCCAGACAGGAAAACAATGTGGGAACATGGAAAAATAAGGGTGGCGTGGCTGTATGTTAGTGGATTGCGGGGAGTTCTGTTCATACTGAGGTGGGACAAGTCAGAGGCGAATGTTTTGCATAGTTTCATTTGCGTCTTTCATTTGTGTTGTGTCGTCTGTTTAGTTCCCAGAGTGTTCAGTAGAAGTCGTATAAGATTGAATGATGTCGATGTCAATATTCTAAGGAGATCAGAATTATCAAGCAATAAAGGTTGACTGGGAAAAAACACATTTCTACTAAATAAATTTCATTCGTAAGCTTGATGAAAGTTACCTTCATTTATTTCAGTGCCACTATCGTAAAATTACAGACATTAATCCCTCTAGTCTGTTCAGTAACTTAAAGATTTTAATTTATATTTACCTTTTTAAAAAAAATACGCTAGAAGTATTATTGCTCTAGTGGCTAGTAGACATCGAGTTGACTGAAGCAGAGGTAGAATTATTGACAAGGAACTGCTGGTGGCTAATCGGTCATTGCCTTTATAATGGAGCAACCCAGAATTCTTCTGCAATGAATCCAGGAATGTATGGAAAACGTGAATTTTGGAAGCTCTTAGACGCCTCTATGCTTTTAATTGTTGTTCACGTGTGGTTTCTGAAGCCATTCAGCTTTGAAATGAAAGAAGCGCTTAGTCGGAATACCTAACTACGTCTGATGAGCAAATGATAACTAAATCACATCTCCATACATTCCCGAAAAAAGTGTTATACTGAAGCTCTTTCTTATTGTAGAAATCATAAGGACGATTTGAAAAACATAACTTAGAAAATTCCATATACCCTAATATTAAATGCTCCTTGTGGACGTCGAAATCATCAGAGGTAGGATAGGAAAGGAATGGCAAGGAATTCGGCAATGTCCTTGCGAAGGAACCACTCCGACATTCTCCTTGGAATGATTTCGGCAAACCATGGGAAACCAAAATGTGCATTGCCGGACGGAGTTTTGAACCCTCGTCTTCCCGACACGTCAGTGGTGCGTGCCAGGAGACTAGCCAACTGAAACCCGAAAATCAGCGTTCCAATCCAAACGAAGAGAGTAGGAGGTGGGAACGTGTCGCTTGACCTACACATTCGAGAGGACTAACGACAAAGTTATTGAATTAACGGAGTTATACCGCAGTAGATCTGTTTTGTCGGGGTTATAGATTAAAAGATAACAAATATCTTAATAAAAGGCATGTTGTGTTTTTTGACTTGATACGGAAGTAAGTTACAACAGAAAAATAAATAATTTAGTTTGCAATTTTTCACGACAGACTAAAAAAAGAAACAGTGCTAAATCCTGGATGACGTTGTCTATAGCATGATTTTTTGAACTGCTTGCTTCCAAATTTTAAACATATGCATTAACGAATGGCAGCAGTCACCTGTTGCCAAAAACATCTGCATAACCACAGTTTGGAATGGCTCTTCCAAATGAATGGGTCACTCTAGATCGTCAAGATGCGTCTATCAGCTGACTGCGTCCCTCACTTGAAGGCGAATCAGCAAACTGTCTCTGCATCAATTCTTCTCCTCCTAGAAAGACTCGGGATTTATGGCTACAGATCGACCCTTGTGGCATTTCGGCTCTAAACTGCTGTTTCGCCATATACTCAACAGAAAAACCAATTTCCACCACAGTTAAGTAAGTTGCTACCTGGAAGTGTAATAGGCTGTCATCTAACCAGCCACTCTCCGCTTACGCCATTTGCTAAGAAAACGTCCGAGAAATTTGGCTCGTTGTCCGCTACAAAATAGCTGAAATCCGGAACACGGCATCCTCCATTAAATCTCTTTTCTATTACCGAATAAATACCAAATGTTCTGACCAGCTTTTAAGCTAGATGAAATTTTCACGGGAAACTAGGCGACTGAGAATGTTTGTGTAGCAAGACGTTTCGGCGGACATGTACTCTGCCGCCATCGTCAAGTGACTGCTTCCTGTGCTTATATACCGCGCGGATCCGTTAAATACAGGCGGGACTGTTGGCCTTTATTGTTAGCGGTACAGGTAGAGAGGCTATTCACAGTTCTGATTTAATCTCATTTTCTGGATCAATCGTCTCCAGGCTTCACTTAACTCAAATCTTGCATCTCTATTTACGGATTTCGACAGCTTCTGAAAAAAAGTTGTGCCAGCAACCTCTCGTGCGAGCGAGAATTTCTGTAGCTTTAGAATCGAAGCCGTGTCCCGTGTCGATGCTGTGCTCGGCAACTGTTAACTTGTCAGTTTTACTCAGGCGGACGTTACGGGCATGTTGGGCGCACCTTTGGCTTATGCATCGTATGGGTAGCCCGATGTGCGCCTTTCCGCATTGGCAAGGAATGCGATATAACCCAAGTGTTCGTAGCGCTAAGTCGTCCTTGAGAGAGCGCAATATGTTTTCAATCTTGGCCGGTGGTCGAAAACTTGTTTTAATGTCAGTGAGGCGCTAATAGATTCGGTTTTTAGAAGAGCAGCAAGAAGAAAAATTCAACAGGAAGACCCGTGCCGCTTCGCCTTTCTTCCGTATGTGGGAGCGACCACGGCGAAGACTGGCAGGATTTTATAAAAATATGGCAGTTACACTATGCACACTAAACATTAAAAGTATCGTTTCTACTCATTCAGATAATTTCATCAATATTCTTTCAAAATTTAAGTATAACATTCAAGAGTGCCCAGTTATGAAAAAAATTGTGCATCAATAATAATAATCTGTATTAGAAACGGATTGCTTAATTTTCGCATTCCGGTATTCATGTACACTTTCAACGTGAGTGCAAAGCAATTTTATCGCTTACTGTACAGCAAATCCTATGCGAACCACAGATGTCAAAGCTAACCGCCATATTAGCTTTAGAAAAGGATAAGGTGCTAGCACAAAAGAATAATGAAGACTAGTAGTTGCTGTTGGTTGTTAATTACAGAATGTTCATTTTCGACTTATGTTTTTCTTTGGGTTTTTTAATAATGAAGTAATTGCTTAAAAAAAACATTAAAACCACCTTCAAATATATATATATATATATATATATATATATGTATGTTTCAGTTTTGTTGAAACATGTTTCTAGCATTAGTAGGTAAGTGGTAACATAATTTTTTATGTATTATTGTTATTCATTATTGTTTTTTTTCTTTTTGTTTTCTTGCTTTGGCTGGCACCGACTCCAAAAATAACTAATTAATGTAAAAATTTCAATAACAGTAATGTGAAATATTGACCAGTTAGATTTACTTTCTTCTAAGCAAGGTATAGTTAAGAAATGAAGTCTATACGGGTGTACCTCCGGATAGTGTTTGCAAAACACTCTCCGGCGGAACATCCGTGAAGTCTTCATTTCAAGCATACGCCGGGAAAGTCTCCGTTCTTACATAAGGTATAGTTATTTTAAAAAAAATTGTGTACTTTTTTTGAAGGCGGTTTTATGATTTTTTTAAACAATTATTTTATTTTTAAATTTTTAGTGGTTTTGTTTTGTATTTTAAATATGCCGTAGTAGTTCTCATTTTGCGAACTTCCTAGTAGCTCAGTGGTTAAAGCGCTTACTTTCAAAAAAAAAAATCTGTGTTTGAATACACCGACAAATTCCAGAACGGGGTGAATTGGATGCTGTGTTAAGGAATGTCAGTTTACATTTTTGTCCAGGCTGTGTGTCGACCTAATCATAACATCTGTTACAGCTGTTGCTGGATAGTTGAAACATGTAACATCTGGATATTAATACACACCACATACGCAAATCTGTCTCTGGAATATATCAGTTTGTTCCTGCATCACACAGAAAATATAGATTTTTAATTGGTTTTCACAACTTGATAGCTTGTGGTCCAAGTTGAAATCTGAGGTACATGTTGAGACATTAGGACACATGTATTTTATGAATATTCTGCAATGACTTAAAAATAGCTTAATTGATTTTGACGGGATATAAAACTGTGGATTTTTGTAAAGAACATTGGAAATTAAAAGGGGTGGGAGTAAAGGGGAAGAGAGATTTGGCTTTTGCATATCAAATGTAGACGGTCTTTTCTGATTGATTTAAAGTGTACGTGTGTAAATTGCTATCGACATTAGATATAAAATGTAGGTATGTACAAAAAAACAATTAGGGAGTAAATTGGTTTTTCTTAGAGCTAGTGTGGACAGTATAGTGTTTGCGTTTTTGTGATAGTAATGTGGACAGTATTTTTCTTTTTCTCTTTGTTTTAAAGTATACGCATGTGAAATCGGATTAAAATGTGGATTTGTACAAAAATTAAGGAGTGTAAAAGGATAGTTAAGGTAGTTTTTTTATTTTGTTGTCAGAAATCTTCTCCATAAAAAAATACATATATGTACCAACTTTCATAAAGATCGGTCAAATGCTGTTGACTGTAGCTTTCTAAAAAGAAATTTGACAAAGATCAAGGGGGTGGAAACAGGGAGAGGGGTTCAGTTTTTGCAAATAAAAATTGACATTATTTTTCTTTGTTTTATAGTAAAAGTGTGCTAACTATCTAAACCAGATAAAAACTGTAGGTTTGTATAAAAATTAAGCGGTTTAATGGGGAGTGGAGGTGGTTTTTGGATTTTTTGGTCAGAAACCTTCTTCATGAAAAAATACATATAAACGCCAACTTTGGATGGTAATCAGTCAAACGGTGTCGACCTGTAGCTTTTTATAAAGAAAATTAATAAAAAATTAAGGGGGTGGAAAGGAGGGAGAGGGATTGGGCTTAGACAGACCACATGTTGACAGGATTTTTCTCTTTATTTTAAAGTATACATATGCATAGTTCAATCAAAATCAGATAAGAAATGTAGGTTTGTATATAATTAAGGGGTGTAAAGGGAGAGAGGGATTTTTTTAAAAAGAAATCAGAAACCTTCTCCATCAAAAATTACATGTTTATACCAACTTTGATGATAATCAGTCAAACGGTGTCGACTGTAGCTTTTATGAAGAATATTGACAAAAATTAAGGGGGGGATAGGGGGAGAGGGGTTCAGTGTTTTAAAACCAAAAGGTGACAGTATTCTTCAATATTAACAGCAACGGACAGTAAATATCGTCATCGTACAGCAGACACTTCAATTTGATTTAGTTCCTCGTTTATCGAGATTATGAATAACCATTATGTCTATGCAATGTTGTTGCAGGCCATGTTTCCACAGTTGCTTAATTAATTACCAGTTGAAAGATAACACCAATGCAACTGTTTAATTTATTTATTGTTCCGTCGTACGCGTTTCACCTCTCATCGAGGCATCATCAGATACGAATCTGTTACAGTTTTTATATACAGTTTTATATACATTTTTATCCTATTATTACGTAATTCTGAGCATTAGAATTTTTATAGCTAATAGTTACTTACTATTTACATTTGTTAATATGGTATGCAGCTGCGCATCTCCGTTTCCTTATACAAAGGATGTTTTGCCTGTATCCTATTTACACTATTGTGCGTTCTCATCGTTCAGTCGTCTGCTGGGGCCAACTGGTTTATTTATGTCTTGTCTCTGGTGCGCTTTCGCGTCCTTCGGTTGTCTGCTGTGGCCATCTTGTTTGTATATGTCATGTCTCGTGCCGATAGCGCGAGTTTTGAAAAGTGCATGAATGCGTGATGGTCTTGTTAGTGTGTTTTATATTTATGTGTGATGTTTATATGTGAGGTTTTTTTTTTTAATACAGTTTGTGTTTATTTTGTTTTGTCTGTCGAGTTTGTGTATATTAGATTGGGTAACATTTTATCTGTGTAGTTTACTTGGTCGTTTACTACCTGTTTGCCTTAATTTTTTGCTTTTTGATTATGTAAGTTTTCCTGTATAGTGAGTGTGTTGTGTTTGTGGTTGTTGATAGTGAGAATTTGCATATCTGTTTATGTTTGTTGGTGAATGGTCATTTTCTATGAGGTGCTCAGCAAATATGGAATGGTTACTGTATTTTAATGCTCTCATGTGCTCTTTGTATCTGATTTGGAACTGTCTTCGCGTTTTCCCTATGTATATTGCTTCACATTTTGACAGGTGAGTTGGTAAATGCCTGAATTGTGGTATTTGTTTGTGTCTGAATGGGGTCTAATTTGTCTTTGCAGTGAGTTGTCAGTTTGCAGTGCAATGTTGATACCTTGTTTAAAACTCGACAGACAAAACAAAATAAACACAAACTGTGCAAAAAAAAAAAAAAAACATCACACACACATACGTCACACATATATACGTCACACATAAATATAAAACTGCATTGGCGTTGTCTTTCAACTGGTAATATTTCTATCTAGTTACAAACATTACTTCCTATTAAAGTCAATCAGTCTTTCGAATAATTGGTATAAAAAGTAAAATCTAAAAACATTCGGCTCATATGCAAAAGCGTATCGTATTTTTAACACCTGAACGAACCCGTTACCTGCGGCTGTCCCCGGACCAGTAAAGCATGCTTTTGAAATATTTGTTTAAATCACACAGGAAACTGAAATGGATCAAATATTGTGGAACGTCTTTGAACTGTCCGTGATGCAACATGACTCAATTTTATAATATAAATAGATAGCAAACATACAAGTTTTTGTTTCGTTCATATTAACAGTTTGGAAGTAATTCATAAGAAAACTTCACCGATTTTGTCACTCACTGACTGCCTGATCATCATCAAAACTCTAAGGTACTTCACACCAGCCGTAGAAAGCTGAAATTTTTGTAGGCAGATAAAGTTATATCCACAAATTATACGAAAATCTAAAACTGATAAATTTCCGAGTATCTATCCTCATCTACCCCAAACGTGAAATCGATTTCTACCATAATATCTTTATACGCTCCAACTTGGTATTTAGTGCATATAGTCTATATGGTTATACCCCATATAAGAAGTCCAAAATTGGCGATTTTCCTTATATTTATGGAATCGCAGCCCCAAACGTGGTACATGCCTCAAATTTCTTTTATGCATAGAGGCAAGCAAGATTAACTAACATATTAATGTTTACTTTGCTTGTATGCTTAGTCTGGAAGGTAATCGTAAACTACTCATGGCGGAAGCTACCTCTGCAGCAACCGGCATCTCTCGCCCAGGATAGAGCTTGGGCACACTTCTAATGAGGCGCCACGCCGCACACTGGACCGCCCGTCCTGACTGCTGCTTTTAGGCGATTTTTCCTCAGCCAACAAGGAGAATTTTGGGACGGTCCCTAATCTCCGCCTCATAAACTACACATTACTCAAAGAAAAAAAACACTTATCTCGCACAGAACATAGTTTTTAATTTCAGAGATAGATGGCAACACTTCACTTCCTCCATTTGTACGTAGTACGACCTGCAGTAGGTACATAATGCTTGGTGTTCGCAAGGGCATACAGCGTAAAACAGAAGAGCCAAATGTGACCAAAACCAAAACACCAAAGGCAGCCGACACGTAATTTTGTGGAAAGATGTTGAAGAAGAAAAAACAATTCTTTTTGATAAGACTTAAATTCGAAATGTTCTTATCCACTGTTTTCTAATGGAACCGTTTCATTTTAGTGACGGCTCGGTATAAGCGATCAACTTATGAAAAGGAGTAAAATCCAACAAAAACAATTCTTGTAAAAGTATGGCCAAATCTGCACTGGAAAATGTGTATTCATTACTCTTTCTCAAACAGAATTGTTTCTGTCGGTGTTATGGATCGTTGATTAAATAAAAAATCTGTATTAAACTTGGTGACTTGGACATTCTGTGTACCATATTTTGGAAAGCTAGATAGTAAAACATCGTTTTACATAAATACCTTAATCGTGTTGCCTCAGTAATCTTACAAATTCACGAAAATCAAGACTTCCCTTGTGCATCTTTCGGGTGTGACAAGTCATACAATAAATCATACATTTTATACCTTTTACTTAAGCACAAATTGTCGTGTGCATAATAGTCAAGTCACCAGATTTGTTACCTATTTAAAAAAAAAAAAAAAAAAAAGTCAATTATCGCTAACGCCGAAAGAAACCACCTGGTTTCAGAAAAAGAAGTAAATAGACACTGTACACTGTAGACTTGGCTCAGAATAAAAAATATTAACTTTTTGTCGCTAAATTACCAAGACTTGGCCCTATTTTTACAAGAATTGTTTTTGTTGGATGTAACTGTCTCCGTAGCTGAGAATAATGGTTTGAATAAATTACAGGAGGAAATGAAGTGACGACCAGTTCAAGTCGTTCAGATACATATTCTGTTAAAGGTTCCTCTGTTTTTGCAGTGCTGTAAATTAAACAAAAATAAAAACAGGAAAATAATAGTCCTAACAATGGAATTTTACACAAAACTGATAATTTCCACTAACATTTGTAAAAATGATGACATGATGAAAGAGTAGTGCACATCAGTATTCAACATGGTGACATAAATTCTTCAAATATTTCCTCTGTAGTATGTTTCATAATTGTGACAGATTGATCACAAGAAAAATAATAATAATGATCTCACTAAATAAGCAATTAAAAACGTTTACGTTCATAAGTATCCTATTTATATTTTCTTCTTAATCTACTTAAATCGTATTTTATTTGTGGAAAATATTTCAGGTAAAGTCTGTGGCGTAGTTACAGGGGAGGGGGGGGGGGGGGGGGGGGGGGCGTTGTCTTCCACCTGGGAGTGACACCCGCATTTCATGAAAATAGTGTGATATAAAAAAGAAATTTTATATTAGCATAAAGCCACGTAAACGCCACCAGTTGCTTAAAAGTTTTTTATTCTTTAAAACTTTACTGCAGTTTCGACAAATACTGGTTTGTCTTCTTCAGAAGTTGGCGGAAGTCGCCTACCTCATACAGATGTTGTCTAGTAGACGGAAGGAAGAATCGTGACGATGTGCAACTTTCGTACAAAAAGTGACTGAATTGTGATAATGCTTCCGCCTATGTAATTTTAACGTTGTCATACTTCCGATGAAGACAAACCCTTATTTGTCGAAACTGCAGTAAAGTTTAACGAATAAAAACTTTTTAAGCAACTGGTGGCGTTTTCGTGGCTTTATGCTAATATAAAATTTTTACCGTTGCTGACACGCAGCTATGCTCGAGATTATAAAAAAGAAACTTTTTTAGATAGACTTCTCGTATTCTGTGGTGTCGAACCATTCCTAATTTTATTTTTTAACTATTTTTTAATTCGATCTACCACTTTTTCAAATGCAATCCAATGCGCTGTGCACTTTCGTTAAAGTAGAGTATAATTATTGGCAACACTGCGCGCTTTAAACAAAGAGAGCATCCCTCTATAACTCCAACAATCAAAGGAAATCGCTGCGCTTGCCTTCCGTCAGCCGTGGCTATAATATAAGTTTTACTTGGACAATATTGTATGAAGCGAGGAAGAGTTGAAATTAAATAAAAGAGACCGGTATCTAAAATTGTTAAAATCAAAGGACAGTTAGATAGTAATAATATATTTTCTTCTGAAAATGAATTAAAAAACTAGCCAAGTGTATGACTGAACATTAGGCTTCCAATTTGAATGTCCGGTCAAGAAGTAGTCTCGGCAATTTTACGCGTGACACAAATTTTTTTCGTTTTTTTAAATTGTTTTGCTTATTTAGAATTCAATGAGCTTTCAAGCCAAGATTCACCGATTACCTTAAAGTATTGTCTACGGTTAGTTATTTCGAAATTATCATGTCTTTAGAGACGGGAAAGGATGGGGGGCAAGGAATGGGAAGGAATTCGACCCATGGCCATTTAAAGGAAGCATCCCGACATTTGCCTGGAGTGATTTGGGAAACCTAAGTTATTAAGTGTTTCTTAAATCGACAAGGATTTATAGGTGGTGATATTCTTCCATACATATGATAACATATTTAGGAGCCTTTAGTTACGTATATTATGTCCTAGGCAGGTAGTGAAATACACCACTTTCTAGGTACTTCAAGTAAAGAAGGCAGATATTGCAAAATCCTTGATCCGTTGTTTATTATTATTTCAGTTATTTTAAATTTATATTTTATTTAGTCTTATTTTTTTATGACGGAACTTAATGTAGAGTTGCTTCTCTGACTCACGACGTGTGGACTCAGGTCCTGGGTTTGCACTGATGGAACCCCATCTGGGTCTCGAATTGATTCTAATTGGACCAGAAAGCAGAAAAATAATAAAATATGTATAATTATTAAATACCGGGTGGTTATAATTAAACTTTCCCCATTTAACACGTTATAACACGTAAACTAATTACCGTACGAGTACCAAACATGGTAGCATTAATGGAGATGGGGAAGAGAAATAATGCACAATCAATTCAATTGAAACACTTTTCAATGTATTGCTACGGTACATCATACCGGTACCATTACTGCTTTACTGCTACAAAAGGGGCTCAATATGGCGCGCGTCGGTGTCCAGAAGAGTCTGAAAGCACAGGATTGCATTCTGTGCAGCAGAGCGAAGCCTGTCCATAGGTATGCTGGCTACCTCTCTTGATATGCTGCGCTTCAGATGAGCACATGTGTGAGTGATCCCCTAGTAAACCCTATCCTTCAGGTAGCCCCACAACCAGAAATCACAGGGAGTGAGGTCAGGTGATCGTGCCGGCCAAGCATTTGGAAACGAAGGGCTGATAATTCCATCGTTTCCAAATGTGTTTCGGAGAAGCAGTTGAACTGATCACGGCACCTGGTGGCCATAGTTGGAACTAGACGGTGGCACAGTGACGCATGGAAACCATGCACCCCATACTCTGGATATTAATGCTACCAAGTTTGGTAATCGTATGGTTATTAGTTTCCGTGTTATAACGTGTTAAATAGGGAAAGTTTAATTATAACCACCCGGTAGTGAGATACTTCGAAAATGGACAAAAATCTCTCAAAGTGTGACAGTTGGTGCGCCTACCTTAACTGTCAAATGATAAATAAAAATAATAAAAAACACTTCTAGATGCTCATGAATGTGACTATGAATACTAATTCTTGACTATTAAAACAATAAAACCCAAAACCTGAGAAAAATTTGAATTTTACATCATATTTAATTTTTAAGTAAATTAAAGAACAATAACATAAATTTTTCATTAAAATTACGTCTTTACTTACAAAACGTAAGTTTTTCGTATTTTTTTATTAAGACTATACGTACAAATAAATACATTACTACCTCCGTGATACTGATGGATAACTTTTATTCAGCTGTTTGTACCAAAAAGTGAAATATGCTTCGAGGAATTCATACATTTAAAAAGAGAATGGATTTTAGCATATGAAATAAAACGAAGCTAAAATTGATGCAGTTCAGAGCATATCTGGATCCATCTTCAAATATTGTACAAAACATATGATAGTCAAACAGATTCTCATCCTGATGCAAGAAATAAATTAGATGGAGTAAGTTCAATTTCACGAAACAAACAAACTTTTAAAGATACAATCTGCAGCACTTGAGAGATGTGTGTTCTTGATACTCTTCACATAGAGATCATTAAAAAATGAAGTGACTATTTGCAGAAACAGTGAAGGACCATTTAGCACTGTGTATAGTCGAGCGTAGTGGTTGTCGACATCTTTCAACAGAATGGTTGTATAAGGAGATTCCTAACAATTAACAAATTGTGCGGTTGTGGATCACTATCAATCTTATTTTATTTTTATTTTTTATTATTATTATTTATTTATTTATTTATTTATTTATTTTATTTTATTTTTTGCTGTAATACTAATACTAGATTTGCATTTGTAACTGGATTTCCAAAGTTGTGCAAATTAAATCCTAAACTGATAGACCATGAAGCTGCCAGTAAACGTCTGGAAAATCTTGAAAAGTGGAAAACTTTAGAAATATTGCTGGAATTCCACAAAACAATACATGGGGCTGTCTTGCAAGTAACTGATACAGAAAAGCAGAAGTGGAAGGGTCTTTTATTTACATTATTGGAAATAATTGTGAGTCTGGCTTAGCAAAACAAACAAAGCATTTAGTGAACACGATGAAGGACATGGCTCTACAAATAATGGCAATTTCCTAGAACTTGTCCGACTACTTTCAAAATAAGATGTAGTGCTGAATGAGCACATCTTGGACTTGGAACATAATAAATATCTACCGCAGATACACAAAATGAATTCGATAGTATCCTATCAATCCATGTTAACTCTAAACTCGTTAATTAAATTAAATCGTTAAAGCATTTCGATATTGTGTTTGACAGCACATTCGAAATTTCACTTATTGTTCAAATGTCTGAAGGGATTCGTGTTGCGAAAATTAATAACAGAAAAGTGGAGTCAAAGAAGCATTCCTTGGATTTTTGCATTATAAAAAAAGAAAGCCGTTGATCTAAGGAATGAAATTTTTAAGAAGCTTTATAGTGACGGTTTAGATTATTGAATGTATCGTTCTCAAGGTTATGACAATGCAGCTACTGTCAGCGGCGTACGGCAAGGAGTACAAACTATTATTAAACCAAAAAGCCATTTTCGTTGGAGGTACCGATCATTCAATTAATTTATGTGTCCAACATTCATTTCCACAAAATGCATCTTGTGTTACATTTTTTCGGAACCGAAGAAATTATTTTTAATTTTTTCTCCGTGTACACAAGCCGCTTAGAAGTGTTTACTGAACACAGCAAATGATCTGTTGAAAGATTTCCAACAACGCGTTGGAATGCTCATTATGATGCCAGAAAAGTTTTGTGAGGTTGTGGCTACAATGAAAGAATTACATGATCAACGAGAAAACGTTGACACCTGAAGTGCTGCTTATAACCTTATCCCTGGAGAATGTAATTTTGTTTTTCTTTGTCATCTTTTCTTTTGGAATGATGCACTAAGGGAAGTATATTGACTGATTGGATTGCAAAGTAAAACTTTGAACCTTGAACAATCAATGATAAAAAATAAAGGCACTTCGTCTTTATATTCAAGAAAAGCAATGTAATATTTCACAAGGGGCGATAAGATCTTGTTACAAAAAATCGCAGGACTACGACAATCCAACAGAACTAAGAGTTCGTTGTTAATAACGAATGGCCTTTGAAGCCTTAGCGCTCTGGCCTCGCATTCGGGAAGACGGTGGTTCGAATCCCCGTCCGGGCATCCAGATTTGGGTTTTCCATGGTTTCTCCAAATCACTCCAGGTGAATGATGGGATGCTTCCTACAAAAGACCATGGCCGAATTCCTTCCAATTCCTTATCCACAGTCCCATCCCGCCTCTAATGACCACGACGTCGACGAGACGTAAAGCAATATTTAAAAACAAAAAACAAAAATTCAATAGCTCCAATATTAATTTACTGACGAGGGAAGATATTTTACAACCAAATTACTGATAGTAGATGCTTTATTTTTTGTATTAAGTTATTTGATAATGGTGCATTGTCGCCTTTCAATACTACATTTGGAACTCGATTATCTAATGATTTCGGTTCGCCAGTTTCATTTTAAGGGAGTATTGTGGCTGCATACATTGCGTTTATCAGTGTGCCAGTAAAGCGGCTATTACCCCTGTCTTTAATCTTCATATACTTTCATCAGTATAATCGTCACAGCTAAATACCTAATTTTTCTAGTGTAATAAAACGTACACCGAAACTTGATTGGATAATGAAATTGGAAATTAAAAACAAACTGCACTCTAATTGTATCAATTTTAATTTAATTTAGTTTCACCTCCCCATCACCCACCTACGCTGCCCTTTACGAATTCCTACTCTAAATTCCATCAGTTTTATCGGTAAACTGTTAGTCATTTCCCTTTGTAATTTATTGCAGTCCCTGACTCCGTTACCGACAAAGAAAATTGTTACACTCCACTCCGCCTGAAGTCAAGTGCCAACGTACGGTCATGATCATCTCTAGCCTTCATGTACTAATCCTTCTACCAATATCCGTCCATGCGTACCGCGATTATAAGCCTTGAACAACCTAAACACCTATTCACCCGCCTTCTGTCTTCCAGTGACTCCCAACACATTTCTTTTATCATATCAGTTATCGATTGCGTTCTGCAATCCCAAAACAAATCTAGCTGCTCTCCTTTGTACTCCCTCCAATTCCTAAATTTCATATTTAAGCAGTGGTCTAACTGAGGTTTGTTAGCCCAATCCCCTCACGTCCCTGGTACATCCCATCACTCTATCCAGTAAACTTCCTATCACCTGCCCAATGTTAAGATGATCGACAAGCAATTCCTTACCTTCCTTCTGTCAAATGTGCCTTTTTGTACCTGTACCTATGACCACCTTCAATTTTTGCCACTGGTTTGCTAAACCTTCTAATACCCATCAATGCTTCATCATGATCACTTATTCCTTTCTAACCTGAGAACAAACGAAATTATCATCAGGCTCTGTTATGAGGATATGCAGTATGCTTGCCATCCTTGTGCTTCCATCACTAACATATTTGCAAACCTATGTTCCCTTGTGCTATTTATCTTAAATCCCTGCCAGTCAATATCAGGTAACTTTAATAATGACCGTTCTACGCTCACCTCTGAACTATGAATATGTATTTAATTTCTTCTCAAGAACATCGTCATCATCATTCATTCTTCCACCACGGTAGACAGCCGAGACCCTGATTCTTTTTGTTTTGTTGCACCCCAGAAATCCAGCTCCAGTAACTCTATGAATGCCAGTGAACTGTGATTGTCTTTACTAACCACTATGAAATCTCCCCCACTAGTTCCTCATCTCTGCGGTACACTACACAACTATCAGGAAAAACCTTCCTCTAATCACGATTATACCCATATAACGTCATTTGTGTGTCTCTATTAAGTTACCAAACTCTGTTGCTTTATTCATTACATTCATACAGTTCGTTAGTAACACTCTTACAACTAGCTTTGTGGTATCTTCAGCATTATATTCACCTTTCCAGTTACCAGCCAGTCTTTTATTATTACATTACCTTCTACTGTATCTTTTTTTCCCATCATGCCTTTCCATTTAGTATCCCTTTGGTCACATGCTTTATCCCCTCACCAGCTGTCTCTTACCTAAAAAAAAAGTCACAGTCCTTACCCAATCCTAACTGAAAGTGGGCTTCTTTACAAATCTAGCTAACAGCTCAAGAAGTACCTCTTTTCCCCTTCTATTTAGGTGTACGCCATGCCTAGTGAAACGCCACCAACCACATGCACAACTCCCATGAACAGCTTCTCTGTCTCCACGTTTACCCGCTTCACAGCGTGGTTCAAATGTGTCCAATCATGGCGACTCAGTACCTGCATGAGCTCCACCTGGTATGTTGGGTCTCCTTCACCACGTTACTCTCTATACTATAAATCACATTTCTATCAATGCCACTTCCCGCGCTCCCCCGCTATCACAACTCTATCCTCCCTAGAAAAATCCCTGCAATTTGGTACTATATCACCGAGCGTGGTGGGTGAGTGGTTAACGCTCTGGTCTCGCATTCGGGAGGACGCCGGTTCGAATCCTCGTCTGGGCATCCAGATTTGGGTTTTCCGTGGTTTACCCAAATCACTCCAGGTGAATGCCTGGATGCTTCCTTCAAAAGGCCATGGCTGAATTCCTTTCCGTTCCTTGCCCCAGTCCCATCCCGCATTTAATGACCTCAACGTCGACGAGGCGTAAAGCCACAAGTAAACAAAAAGGTTCTATTTCCACTATTTCCTGCTCGCATTTTGTACTAGGTTTGAAAAAATGTCACCTGGTAGCTTGTGTCAAAGTGATCATGAAAACGAGAACCTACATCTCTTCGATGGCTACTACCTAGCAGCAGAACCTTCTTCATCATTCTTTTTCCTACCTTTTCTACTTCTACTTCCATATGAGGCTATTCCCCTCCTGACTCTGGTAACAGGTCAAACCTATTTCTCCCCATCATTAATCTTAATATGGTTTAACCTATTTCCTCTACGATCTGTTGCCAGCTCCCAACTATCCTTTTCACTCTTGCCACTATCCCTCCATTTTTCTTTTCCACCTGTCTGAGCCTCAAGGCCTCTAATAATTTTGCCTATTTCCCTGATATTTTCTACCTGGTCTGAAAGTTTCCTACACTGCTCTCCAAGTTTACTATACTGCTCTAAGAGTTTCCTATCCCTTAAACAAAGAAGATAGTCTCAATTGGTTCCCATTTTCTCTCTTCACTACATTTTTCCCAATGAAATCATACACTTTACACACACTACAATCCAAATTTTTCGCGACATATCTGCAACAGGAGACTCACATCTAAGGCATGATATTTCCCTCCCAACTGACAGCTTAGTGGCTTCAAAACACTAGCGGGCGGTTTAAGGGCGCGTCGACGGCGGGGTCATTAGCGTGAAAACTCTCTAAGTCTAATGTGTTCAGTTAAACTGACAGCACCTAGAGTCTAGTTATACCAAGAGTACACACACACTTTCTACTGTACTACTGATAACTGTGACAAAAAACTAATAGACTACTGTCCTGAATAACCTGCAAGTTTAGTAAACAAGCCCTGCACTCTGCAAGATCAGAGTTTTTAAATTACCCTAGCCTCTGCTGCAGTATCAACGCTTAGTAAACAAATGCCACTTGTCTCTGCTACCTACACATGAAACGACAGCTTATTAAACAAATACAGTACATTCCAAAAAAAACCTACGCACAATATATTTATGGTAAACATCGATAAAAAAATAACACTAAACTCTGCTGCATATGAATTATACCAAATCTTATTAAATATAATAATAATTCCGTGTGGTCTTAATGACGTGGTGACAAGGTTTCTATTGGCTGCGCATTACAACCCTGTCTTTTTTTTTTTTAACTGCTTTACGTCTCTCAACAGCGAGGTCTTTAGAGACGGGAATGGATGGGGGCAAGGAATGGGAAGGAATTTGGCCATGGCCTTTTTAATTAAGCATCCCGGCATTTGCCTGGAGTGATTTGGGAAACCATGGAAAACCCAAATCTGGATGCCCGGACGGGGATTCGAACCGCCGTCCTCCCGAATGCGAGGCCAGAACGCTATCCGTTACACCACCACGCTCGGTCACAACCCTGTCGTAACCGCCTTTACCTAACCCAGTTGTCCCACAGAGTATGGTTTAACGTGGAATTTGAACCACGAAAGAGTTCTGCCGTACTGCACATTACACAGCTAGCTGTGCCAGGGGTGAAGGGTCTAAAAAAAATTCCCGCGGAGATAGGGATCGAAGCGGGAACCTTTCCACCCCCAGTCAAACACCTTAACCACTGAGTCACCAGACCACTCTAATTAAACAAAACCACTACAATCTGCCCAAGATCTACGCACACACAATTTACTTTATTCGCCGATAATTGTCTCAAAACTCTAAGAAACTGCTGTACTGAGCTGTTTAGAAAACCGTTAACACACTTTCTTTAAAAAATGTCATTTGGCTATGAGGTCACACAGCCAGCACTGTAGCACTATCTACTTGGGCACGATTTATTGGAACAGTCAATGTATTGTAGATTCTGCCTTGTATAGACTACACAAGACAAATACAACACTTAATTACAACCGCACAGGCCCGAGGCGGTACTTGAACCGGCGACCACCCCACAACGCGAGACTAGCAGCTACCCCCACGCTACTGAGGTCGACCTTAACACACTACAAAACAATAACTACAAACGTACACTCTACTGTAATGTTAGATCATGAATATCTGTTTCCTTTATGCAAGTAGACTGCTTCCCTCTGATTTTTTCAGATAAATAATACTATTTCAACCCTTAGCCTGTTAGTTGCCTCCTTCGCTGGTGAAACTATTTGTTAAGCCTGTGTTAGTCACACGAGCTGTTTGCTTAATTACCCCGCATGACTTTCCTCAGTGCCGAATTTAAACAGCGTGGCGCCAGTAGCAAATGCGAAGAAGTTTTCCTTGGTTTTCGTCGTCCGGGGCAGTGGTAGAGCTAAAAAAAAAGCCCATCTGTAGGCGAGGCGTCCCCTCCCCCAGAATGCGCGGGGCCCCCAGGGGGAGCGGGCCCCCAGAATGCGCTGGGCCCCCAGGGGGCGCGGGGCCCCCAGGAAGCTCAGGACCCGTAGCATTTGCGAATTCTTGTTTCGTGGCTAATCCTGTACTTGCTTTCCTACATAATTTAAACCACGTTCACAATATTTCAACACTGAAATACATCATCTAAACACCAGTGCAACGATTATCACCAGTGCCGGCGTCAGGGGGGGGGGGGGGGGAAGCGGGTCAAAGGTACCCGGGCCCACCGGCTGATGGGGGGCCCCGATCACCGACTGTAGGGGCCCTCAGGGCGCGAAGCCTAGAATTCGCCCATTGTCGCCTGGTTTGTAGAGCTAAAAAAAAAAAAAGTCGCCCATTTTACCCCGGGCCCGAAATTCCTAGCGCCGGCTCTGATTATCACTCTTTATTAACACTATTTGTTTGTTAGTAGATATAAACTATAATCCAAGCGTACTTCCTGGTTAGTCAGAATCAGCATCTTTCTCAATTAATAACACCCTATACTTTTATTTCGCAGTATTATCACACTCAACTACAATACATAGACCTCCACAACTACAATTTCTAAGCTCATTTTAACCGTAATTTAATAAAATGCGTTGAGCACTCTCTAAGTATTTCCTCTGGGTTTGAAATCATGCTTACTGAGTTATAAGCATATAAACACATAGACAGGTAAAATGAAATTTCAGTTTGTAAAATTTATGAAAGGATGCTATTGAAACCTAGTTCACATTTCTACTCTCTATTTGTACAATTTATTTAGGCTGTAATATGTTAAAATGAAATTTAGTATCAGAAGATTTCGTTAAAACAAGAATGGAAAATATAAACAAATCACTTGCCGAATTTGGAGGTTGCAAGGACAAAGAAAAAACAAAAATGTTTTGTTATCTGCAATAAACAGTTTGCTGGACACTGGAAAAAAAAGACTAATTTTCAGTCAAATATTTTCTTTTTTTCTTTACTTTAGAGAGTCTATTCATCCGGGCGTGAAATGGTAAAGAAATTGTTTAAAAGTTGTTCCAACTAATGGTTTGGGAGAATATATTTACAACGTAACTGTGGTGCATCGAGGTTCGATATCCTCACAGTACTCGTATCAGCCAGCTGTTGTCAATACATCAACATGGATTTAGGAGTTCCAGAACCGGTTTTCAGGCGTGATGTATTCGGTTCGTGCGTACGTACTACGTAATGTGCGAATCGCCAGCAGCGAAATTACGGCACCAACGCATGCATAGATACGAACAAGATAACGGAGAGAATTATGAGCGCAACAAATTTATTTGCCATCAACTATAGTATTGAATAGGGCGCAAACGACGCCCCTAAAAGCACAAACAACATCGACCACGAAGACGACAGTTCTGGTAAAACAGGTACCGGTATTTGGAATCTTTCTTGCAGTGACGTCATCACGGAGAAACCACAAAGAATTCTAGTTGCTACTGTAAGATACCGTCCTCTATGGTACGCAATGAAAGAATATAAAATGCCCACAATATACATAAATGCATATAATGTTACACGGATTTTTCTACTCAAAAAGAAGCCGAGTTAAAAACTGTTTTTGTGAAATTGCAGAAACATCGGCAAAGTTGAAAGACGGGTCTTGCAAGCAGATTAACTCGTATAAATATTGCACCACATATTGAGAACAGATACGCATCTATATCAGGACTCAGGGTTCACAGATGGAGGACACTCGGCGTTTTGGTTGCGGAGGACCAATGTAGTCAATTTTGTTAGCAGAGAACACAGTGTTAACTCGTTCCGCCGTCGTGGGCTCATTTTGACACTAGGTGTTAATTTTTGTTCGATAGCGATATGTCATTTGTTTTAGCGAGCCAGTATTATCTCCCATTAATTTGCTGGGTTCATGGATTTCTAATTTGCGCGTGATTATATTGTTGTTACATTTGTCATTTTATTCATTTTGACTCGTAAGGTGTTTAAGTGAATATTGCAGCTTCTAATAATGAAGATTTACTGTTACGTATGAGTCGAACTAATAATTTGGTCAAAAGAGAAATCGGTGTTTATAGAATAAATAGTTAAAACTGGTAACCATTTCACAAATGTAACGAATAAAGGAAATTGTTTAAAAAAGAAGTTTTTAAAACAGTAATTTCAGCCTGACAATATGTCACATATTGGAATCTTGAAATATATTGTATTGTTACGCGAGCGATCATAAAAATTAAATGGTGCGCGAACAATTCATAAAAATTATCTGTTTGTTATGTTCACTTGCTGAGGAGCTTAGGGATACCTGCTGACAACTTACCTCTGAGTACAGAGGAAATCCCTTGTACCACTTAATGGTTGAGAAAGGCCCAGAGGAAATTTTTAATGAAAGACGTCGTAATAGGAGACAGTAAATATGATTTATTGCCACACCTCGGGTATTTTTGCAGGACTTTTGAAAGTTAAAATGACGTATCAGAGGATGAATGGGGAGTGCAGCGAAAAGTGTGCTTTGAAATTCTAAGTGTATCCAAGAGACCCAATTCACCATTATATGCCGGTTCTTTTGTGCTGTGTGACTGAAGGTTTTTGTCTCTCGACATTTCCTTCTCGTAGTTTATAATAGTTCACATAGTTACAACTGCAGTGATTTGTAGTCACGGTTCAAACTTCATACACTGTAATGTCAGGCCTATTGGCTCAAACAAATAATCACTAGAGCATATTCTGAAACCATATATTGCCACCATAGCAGCCACGTTAGAAGCCTGGTTGAAACCCGATGAGAAATTTGTGTGCAGGAGATACAGAATCTTGGGTGCCGTCTGGACATGTGGGTACAGGGTGTCGCTTTGCTAATCGAGAAAAACTTACACTTTTCTGATATAAAGGTTCAGAATACAATTTCTACAATTGAGGAATGTGCGAATGGGCTAAAAGTTATGGGGACAGAAACTCCTTTCAGTCAACGAAATATTTCAAATATTGGGACGGGAGGTTGCTCCTAGATGCGCTGGATAACGGAAGGCTAATACTCTTAAGTGATGGCACCGAAACAAGGATAATGGGGTCGGCACACCAGAGGATATAACACTAGTCTCTCCGTCTATATCTTTGGCATCCAAATGGCAGGTTATCCAAGATTCGTCCGGATCTGATCACTTACCAATAAGGGTCACCTCCCTTGCGCTTAGACAAACTACGCCGATGCGGTCCCCATACCGCTAAAAGGAAACTAACGCAGATTGGCTGAAATATGAGAAGTAAGTCACAAGAAACCTCACGGACTTGGAATTCTTGGACGACACAGTATAAGACTACAGGCGCTTTATGACAGCCATTGAAAAGGCGGCAAAATCAATCAACGCACCTGTCATAGGCAATCGCCTCCATGGTGGGATAGGGAGTGTCAACTAGCGGTTAAAGAAAGACAGATAACTCTCCGGAAATACAAAGTTGTGGCGATGTAAAGGACTATATGTATTTTTGGAACATAAGAGTGAAGACTAAATGATTTCTGAACGAGAAAAAACGCCAAGGCTGTACCGGCTGCTGTGACTCTCTCAATAGAACTGTTCCCTTAAAAGAGATACAGTGTAAAGTAAGACATGAACTCCGCGTGGTTCCAACGCGTTAATCTACTGGAGATGAAGCGCGTGAGAGTAGTGCCATTGATATGAAATCAAAGGATGTCCAGTAACGGGGTAGTTCTCACTTGCATCACATCACGTAGAAGATTTTTTTTTCTTATCTTGTATATATTGGTGAGAGTATGCAGAAACCAAGTTTTCGACCTCCAACACCCTCGGCACAATTTTCTGTGGCCAAAAAACATCAAAATTTGGGTACTTTTTTCAGTTTTTCGTCTATAACTCCTTCCTGATAAGTCCTATCAAGAAATATTCTATTTTCAATTTGAAAGAGGACAAAATTTCCTACAACTTTCGTATTACAAACTTTTTCTAAACTCAAAATTAAGCGAGCTACAGTTCTTCGAAAATCAGCCAAAGTTCACACTTTTCCTAAAAGTTGGGTTTTTACCTAATTTGCAGCTCAAAATGACCTGAAACCCCTGTATATATAACCGATATATATGTATTTCTGTATGACATAGTATATATATATATACTATACTTTGATTACTGATGGTCCATTCAATAATCATATAGCATTGTTGGCCGGGAGATCCCGAAGGATTGTTCGGCCGCCAGGTTACAGTGTTATGGATAGGCCGCGCAGTGCGCTTCTTGTGGCTATCTAACCTGACTAAGTACTAGTACCTCATATAGGGAACCTACAGCTTAAGGTGGAATCCAAACCATAGAATCGTTCTGGCTTACTTCATATTACACAGCAAGCTGTGGCAGAGGTAAAGGTCGGGTTAATGGCCTTTGAAAATCATTGATGAGACCGGGATTTCGATCTCCAGTCAGACGCCTTGAGCTACCAGATCGCTCTATTACTGAAGATAATAGAGCGAACAACAATGCATAATGTTATGACGCAAAGTTATAAAGTCATAATAATTTCGAAATAAGTTAAAAAAATGGTCATAAATAAATTTCTTTTCCGTTTGGATTGTCCCGGCTTATCAATGAATTGTGTCTCTTTCATCCATTGCATCAGGAACAGCTTCCTCGAGGTTGAAGAAATCTTCCTCTCCTTCATCTACTATATTCCAGGAACGCTTTCACGAGGCAGGCGAGAGCAATTTTTGCAAGCAGCTGAACAATGCAGTCCTGATTAGCGACAGCTGCATGGAGGAGAACAAGGTTTCTGGAAGGAATATGATACAATCTTCGAAGTAAACTCAAGTGCATCGTCTTTTATTATTGTTTTTTTATGACTTTACGCCTCGTCGACGTCGAGTTCATTAGTGGCACGATGGGACTGGGGACAAGGAACGTGAAGGATTTCGGCCATGGTCTTTTGAAGGAAGCATTCCGGCATTCGGCTGGAGTGATTTGAGGAAACCATGGAAAACCCAAATCTGGATGCTTGGACGGGAATTCGAACCGACGTCCTCCTGAACGCATTTATTATTGTAACTGTAATAAGACTGGACGAGCCTTTCCTTCATCCTCACGGCAATGGGTACGTTTCTTGACCCAACCAACCTTTACTTGGTGGTACGTGCATATTGAGTGAAACGTTGCCGCATCTGATTTTGGTGGCAACCGTGCTAGTCTGAATGCATTTTTTGGGCAGATTTCTTAATCATTTCATATCTGAGCCTTCCAATGTTCCAAAAGCAATTTTTCCGTACCGTTCCAAGATGATCTGTTCCCCTGCGTGTTCTCCAAATGTTCTCTGGAGGCTAGAGTTCTGAGAAGTTAGCATGCATGTTACTTTCAGATATGGTTGGTATTGAATCATGCAGTAGAAGTTTTCTTTCCCATAGCAGAAATATGCTGATATTGTATCACATCCAGCAAATGCATGGATGAAGAGGATGGGTGTGGGTTCAAACTCGTGGTACCAAAGCCCATTACCAAAATGAGAAAGCCAATATACTCACTTAGAATCATCACACTGTCGAATTTTGCTGCTTGGGAAATTGCTGCGTCAACGATCAATCCAGCAGCATCTTGTTTTGCCTGTTGATCTTGGATGCCTCCTTTTTCAGTTTTTGCATTAGTATCAACATTACACAGTTCTTGCTGCTCTCATTTGCTGCGTCACTGTAGTGTCACTGTAGCACTTGTTTCCTCACTGAAAATTATGCCCGCTGAAGTATCTGATGTTTTCAAACTACAAATCATTTCAGATGACTTTATTTCTCTCTGCGCAGCATAACTTCGGTATCCTTCAAATATAATTGTAATGTTGGATCTATAGTTCGTTGTCAAATAGGCTTCATATTTTCCACAGAAGCAGCCAAGGTATTTACTACTATGCCACATAACCTTATGCAGGAGGAATCATCCGTGCATAGCAAAAATTTTTGTATTGGGTGTTGTATCTTGAAGAGATTTAAATGCTTCATATAGCGACAATTTTTTTCCATTGTTGTACGGAACAAATTCAAATGGAACACATTGTTTCAATTCATTAAAACGGAAAAGAAATGGATTTATGACTAATTTTTGACTTATTATGACTTAATTTTGACTGCATAAATAAACTTTGTGCCATAACATTATGTTTTCAGTTTTGCAAATCCGTTTTTCAAACTGGTACAAATACCATCAGGTAATAGAACGAAATGGTAGCTCAGTGGTTAAGGTATCTGACTGAAGATCGAAATCCCGTTCTCAGCAGTAATTTTCAAAGGCCATTAACCGGAGCTTTACCTCTGCCACAGCTTGCTGTGTAATATGTAGAAAGCCAGAACGATTCTGTGGTTTTAATTCCACCTTAAGCTGTAGGTTCCCTATATGCGGTACTAGTACTTGGTCAGGTTAGATAGCCACAAGAAGCGCACTGCGCGGCCTATCCATAACACTGTCACCTGACGGCCGAATAATCCTTCGGGATCTCCCGGCCAACAATGCTATATGATTATTGAATGGACCATCAGTAATCAAAGTATAGTACATATATATACTATGTCATACAGAAATACATATATATCGGTTATATATACAGGGGTTTCAGGTCATTTTGAGCTGCAAATTAGGTAAAAACCCAACTTTTAGGAAAAGTGTGAAATTTGGCTGATTTTCGAAGAACTGTAGCTCGCTTAATTTTGAGTTTAGAAAAAAGTTTGTAGTACGAAAGTTGTAGGAAATTTTGTCCTCTTTCAAATTGAAAATAGAATATTTCTTGATAGGACTTATCAGGAAGGAGTTATAGACGAAAAACTGAAAAAAGTACCCAAATTTTGATGTTTTTTGGCCACAGAAAATTGTGCCGAGGGTGCTGGAGGTCGAAAACTTGGTTTCTGCATACTCTCACCAATATATACAAGATAAGAAAAAAAAATCTTCTACGTGATGTGATGTTTGTGAGACCCCCTTTTTACGACCCCGTTACTGGACTAGAGGTACACTCCTGTATTTCGTTTACAGAATGCTATGAAACAAACGTATTTTTTAAAAGGAAAATCCACTTAAATAACTAAAAGTGGTCCCTTCACCACAGATACGACGATATGAGTAAAATGTGATATGATTCATTTATATCTGAATTAGATTCACAAAAAATATGATTGTTGGATTTTGTTGGGGTTTAGGTTAATGCATAACTCGTTGTGACTTGGGTAGAAATATACAAGGTTTCTTTTTGATGCGATTTCGGAATGCTGAGAAATTTTCTATTTTAGTGTCAATTTTTACATTGGAATGATATTCTTCCCAAAACTAATGGTCGGATTTTGAAGGGGTGTCGATTGATGTACATCCTGTGATCTGGCGGATTTCTTTGGATTTCAAGTCGAAATATTTACGATAACTTTTCGATGATTCAAAACTACTGGTCGAAAACAGAAATTTAATTGGTAACATGTAAAAGATCAGCATTTTCTTTCTATCAAATCAAATTTAATAGGTCATCTACTTTCATTCATTACAGGAAGCATTTTTGTCTAAGAATTTAATATTCTTCTCAAGACGTTTATGCTTTTGAGTGTGTAATAAACCGCAACTAGCGACGACGAGCGCACATGATTGTTTAGTAAACCGCTGACATTGCCCACCCACGGAGCACATCGATCCTTGTCGGTTTTAGCAAGTCGAGACCCCAATCCTGAATTGTTGGTGGATGTCATTTCTCGTTCGATATCGATCCCAGGAGCGATGCTGGATCAGCGCCTAGAGCAGCCCATGGCACGCTGTCATGAACGCTTTGGCCTCGCATTCGAATCCCCGCCCGGGTATACAGATTTGGGTTTTCCATGGTTTCCCCAAATCACTCCAGGTGAATGCCGGGATACTTCCTTCAAAAGGCAAGGCCATGGCCGAATTCCGTCCCATTCCTTGTCCCCAATCCCATCCCGCCTCTAATGACCTCGACGTCTACGAGGCGTAAAGCCATCATTTAAAAAAAAAAAAAGAAGGTAAAACTGTCATGGAGGCAGTAATTGATGGGTCCTGGGATGGCTTAACTAAATAAACCTTTCAAATTGCTACAGAGGTTGTGATCGCTCGTCGCTAGTTATGCGGAGCTATTAAGAAGAGTTACATACTTAAATGTTGTTGAGTAGCGGGATGATCTTTATGTACAACCTCTAAAATAAATTCTGTACAATACTACCAATGTTGCTTGTTTAATTATATACCTACAGCCGGATACTGGCACGACCTGGCTTATGTGTCCCACAGCCTTTGGCCGGTTACACACTGAGCGGTTTCGTCCGCTCCGGAAATTCCTCCGTCGCCGCCTATAGAATTTGAGGTGTTTACACATTTAGCGGTCGAACTACCGCTGCCATTTCAGCGGTGAAACTTCCATTGCTAAGAAGAGCAGGAAAAAGGTGACGTGGTCGGGCGTTAGTACCTTGCTTTTGGTGACTTGAGTTTCTTTTTGTGAAATTAGATGTTAATTTAGTTAATTTGGTGTTTATTATTTCGTAGTTAGGTTTTAAAATTTTTATTTTAACGGTTCCGTCGCCATAGAAATAGGAAAAGAAAAAAACCAAAGGAGAACAGAGTATTTGAGGAACGATGACAGCAAATTTTTCAATTAATTTGGGATGTTTATATCGAGAGTTGCCTGCGAAACTAAAGTATGTCATTCAAAGGAGAAATACACAGTTGATGAATTGTATTGAAAGTGTGGAAATGCTGGTAATCACCTTGACGTAAGCAGATTTCTCATGGACCTACTAAAGATAAACATTTAATTTTATATAATTCCAATCCCCTATATTTATTTTATGTTAATTAGGGTGAAAACTCCTTTAGGTGAATATGAGGTTTAATCCTAGACTGTGATTCCGCCACTGACCGGCGTTGACGTGACGTTGTTTTGACGTATTCGCTGTCGACTACCAACATAATTAGGTTTATTCCTTTTAGTGCTATCGTGACCTCGCTACGCTCGGTCACAATAATTTATAACTGTACAATATCAACCTAAACTGATATCCCGAAGGTGAATCAGATGCAGAGCGGCCGCAGATGTCCGATAACACAACCAGATGTTCAGTGTTTGATGTGTTATCGGATTTCTGCGGCCGGTCACAGTAATAAATTATCTTTATGTTGGTACATCGACACGAATACCTCAAAACAACGTCAATATGACGTCACATCAACGCCAGTCAGTGGCGGAATCGCAGTCTAGGATTAAACCGAATATGAATAGGTGTACAAGAAAAGTTTGAAAAATACACTGTGCCATATAATGACTAAGTCTTTCATTTATTTGTAACTAATACATATACTTCACTGTGTAACCGACTCATCATTGTTGAGTTTGCTCTACATTGCTTTTATTCTTACAAGCACAAACGACTAGTTAAACATTTTTGCTTAAGTTGTAATATGTTGAGTGTTTTAAAAATTATTAGGCCTACTTTACAAAGAAAAATTGAAAGTAAATGGCGAAGATGATGCCGAATTTACTAAACAGCTTGTCTCACTGTATTCGTCAATGCTGTGTTAAAAAAGAAAAGAAGAAAAAATCTCACAATGTCGAGCGACAGAATTTCGAATGTTGAAAGTGTTCCTTGGAAAATGTCTAAGATATGAGGACAGAGTTATATACTATTAAAAACCAAAATCTTTCTATAAAATGTAATTCAATATTATTCAAATTCTAGTTGAAGTGGTAAAAATTTATATAAATACGTGATCAATAGTTTACTATCCAAAGGCATTTTTCCTAATTTTCAATTTCGTCAAAATCATTCCACTTTCAAGGCGCACTTCTTTCCAAGCGTTCCTGGTAGCGTCCCGATCATTAAAAGAAACCGCTGTTTTGTCTCTTAAAATTGGTCTAGCTTCCACTAAAGAAATGAGAATATCGTTATCTATCACCACTTAACTCACATTACGATTTTTAAATTCAAAAAATGATAACTTTACACAGACTGAAAACGCACAAGCGGTTAGAATCCGCCTAGTGTGCAAGCGCCTATTTGACCACATGGGCCACTGTCTGGACTGGGGCGGTCAAACATCCGTCGCATGTAGTGGCAGCGCGCGGTCGTATACCTGCCGTCGACGGCAGCGCTACCGCGGGTTTTACCCCTCCGCCAAGAGTGTAAGCTCCCATTTGATCCCTTGCGCCACTACGTGAAGGGCGGCGACGGAGAAATTTCCGGAGCGGACGAAAGCGCCAAGTGTGTAACCGGTCTTTCTGTGCAATTCACCGCTCGGCTTATTACAAGTGGTGTCGCATCCACTGTGGTTGCTGTACAAATAATTCAGCAAGACGGAACGCACTTCTGGGTAGTTTACGTGATTAATCAGAATTCTGTGTTCTAAGTTATTCCCCTCTTCAAATAAGAAACACTACTTAAAAAATTAGTAACTAGTGAGCAATCTCCAAATTACTGTCTCATTCTTATAACGAGAATTCTTGCCACTTATTTCGTTAATCACAGGCAATAGACCAAGCAATTTTACCTGTATTTCTGGTGACACTACTTCGTCAGTCACCCACGTATTAAACAAAATTTTCATTATTGGTTTGCGATATAACAATACATAGGTAGACTAATACCTTTAACGCTTGTATTTCATTTTCTTGGCGTTCTTGTTGAGTTTCCATACTAATGTTAGACAGTTTAATAACGCATCATCGATGCAGTTTCAATTCTATTTACGTTACTGATAAAACTTTTTACAGAAAAAAACAATATATGAAACTGAGAAGTAGTTGTCATCTTTAACCACAACTGCGAAAAAGTATAGTCATTTTTTTAAATAATATTTCTTCTCCATACCCTACGCAAAATTTCATATTACGTACAAGAACGTTATAAATTTCAAAGCAGAGATTTAAGATGCCGTGACACCTTAGGATACTGGAATATCTTTGCAGTATCACGTTTTAGGAGGATTTTAACCAAAAGTTTAACTATAGATTCTAGGTGGTAAACCTATAAACAGTTTACCTAAAAATTTCTGTTGCTTCTTAATATAGATATACGAGTATGTGTATATGTGTCAATCAATACTGTACATGTCAATTAATTCCAAAATCCTCCAAAATGTTGAACAAAGCGCATCCATTACTGTACTTCATTCGTCCAATGGTCGCCAAGCAAAGATGTGTGCAAGGTGATGAGTCTTCAGTGTTATTTTATAGTTGATAATACGCTTTCTGAATAGGAATATATTACCAATCATTGTGTGTTACTTCCAAGTTAAAAACGTTTAGAAACAAATTTACGTATCCGCATTAAGTTTACTGCATAAATAAACATTCGCAGGATGAGCTGGCGCTTCAGAACGTGATCGAACATTCGAGAATGGTAATGCATCGAGAATTTGCACGTGTATATGTGGATTCTGCGGGCTACTAATAAACGAAGTATTACAACCAGTAATTTATCTCGTGTGAGAAATAAAATGTTTAGACAAAGATATGAGGAATATCTTCCACGAAAATTGGATGTGCGTAGTCTGGATGCTTCTGCATCTGAAGATCTTTTACGTGCCTTGTTCTCTCAGTTCGCTCCCACACAAAGTTACAAAATCATTCCTGAGCCCGGGAACAGGACGTACGCATTCGTAGAATTCTTGAACCATCAAGACGCAGCTGTGGCCCTTGCAACAATGAGCAACAGATTGATTGGTAACAGAAAAATGAAAGTGTTCTGGTCTACGTCTCCAGACGGTAAACCACAACAAGACACAAGCAATCACCATCACATATATGGGAGCGTGCATAAACCACGTAGCTCCATTTTGGCCTCCTGTGAACCCCCCTCCCCCCCACTTAGTCCTACGTGGCTTTTGCCTCTACCCCCCCCCCCCTCCCACGTAGCACGTAGCTTTTATTCCCTTTTGATTAAAGAAGACATTTTGTGCTGTTTTATCTTGTCACACGATTGTAAATTATATAAGGAGATAATTAACTGAGAGAAATAAATATTCACATGCTGTTGTGAGTTCTGTTCCTCATTTTAACTGTGAAAAATGTTATGAAAGGAAAGCTACGTGGCCTGGCTCGGGGAACCCCCCCCCCCACGTAGCCCAGCGTAGCCTTTCAGCCAACCCCCCCCCTCCCCCTAGACCGGGCCACGTAGTTTGTGCACACTCCCTATGTAAGTGACTTAGACTCGATACTAGTTGAACTTCTTCATTTGCTTGAAGTGTTCCAAACACTTGGAGAAATTTCGAGCATTAGAGTTTTCCGATATGTTCGAACAGAAGACTCTAAGCGTTTTGCATTAATATCGTTTCTTAAACGTGCCGAGGCAAAAAATGCTATTGCAGCAATGAACGGAAAGTTGTTAGGAAGCAGCAGAATTAGAGGACTTTTTTTTTTTTTTTTGGCATTCGACTACTGCGCCATACAGCCAGCTCAATGTGATTTGTTGCTATCAAGTATTGACACAAGGACACTACAACACGGACAAGACATTCACAGACACAACACTAAACACCCATGCCCTCGGCCGCACTCGAACCGACGACCTTCGGTACGTGGAGCTAGCACTCTAGCCCCTACGCTACCAAGGCCGGCTTAGAGCACATTGGGCACATAGACTTCAAGAGAAAACAAGACCCCATTATGTATATAGTAAATCACTCACTTTTGATATAGTTTACAATCAGTCAAGCCCATCATACTGTACTGTTTATTGTGGAAGATTTACTATTGGGATTACAGTCGAATTAATGCAGAAAATATTTTCACAATTTGGAATAATTCAAGGCAATTGGGACATCAAGCACAAGGATTCAACAAAAGAGTCTGCTACTTGTGCTATATTGGCAACATACAATACAGAAATCAGTGGTCAAACAGTCAAATGCTTCTGGGCAAAGGAAACCACTCGGTTTCCCTGTGCGTATAGTCAAAAATTTAGCTATCAGTATCCTCGTTCCTACCAGGCTGCTGCACAAATGCAGGCAGAGTATCATCAGTGTAGGTCTCCTGGGTATGTATTTGGTGGTGATCACATGCGCTATACTCAAAGTCATATGGCAGCAGAAAGAATGCCTGTACAGTTACCAGGAGCTGCCAGATGGTGGTGCTGTGTCCAACTGCTGGTATGGTGACATACGTAATGCATCAGTTTCAAACACAGTGAAGTGGTGAATGAAGTGACCAGTTGGTAAGCTGCTACTGCACGGAATGTCGTGTTTATAAGCAGAGGACTGTGTCGTGATTCTCAGTCAACTCTTGTCTTGACAGGTGACTGGGCTTTAGTTTTAACAAATAATGCAGGATGATTTGTGGTATGCGATAAGCCAGTGTTTATAAATGGTTGCTGTCAGAAATGCCAGCTGTATATGAACAAAAGACAAAACTGAAGTTTACATTTCTTTTATTTCTATTTTACTCAACTTTATAAACATGATCTAATGATAAAGCAGATCCCAATGTGCACACATGCAATATATGTATAACTTCTGAAATTGAATTTATTCGTTTATTGTACTGAACTACTAAAGCTGAAAAGAATAGTATCCATTATAATTTTTATACACATTTAGTGATCAAAACCACAAGATATTAATAAGTTTAATATCCAACAAAGTTGGTGTTTAGTTTCCTTTTAACATTATTATGCCTTTAACATAGTATGCACATAAAAGCTAAAAGGGAACAACAAAACAATAATGTTCCATAGATCCCAATATAAGAGACTGGCTCTAAGGAACATGGAAAATTGTCAATTTACAGATAAATAATTGCATAGCAAAATAGACACCAGCAATCATACTGTCATAGAATAATATACACACTAATTATATCAACTACATTTACTTGAATAATTGGCAATTATTTTGTAGATACCTTACGAATAAATTCTTTGATGGAGTAGAAAAAGATGTTGGTTAAATATTCTTACAATTATTTTACAGTATTTAATCTTATCATTTGCCAGCCATTTAAGATGTGTTGGGAGCTTATTGAAGAAATGTAACCTTCAATATCAGACACCTTTTTGAACAAATGATGATGCCTCGTACCCATGTCAACATCATTTTTACTATTTGCTTTAAATAAATAGACTTCAAACGATATTAATATGTATATATACTAAGCCACAAATGTTAAAGTTCCTAACTTCTTGAACAACTGTCTGCATGAAGTTCTACTGCTAATCTTACACATAGTTCATACTACTTACTTTTGGGTTCTGACTACTTTGTCTCTATGAGTTGAATTGCACAATAATGCTATTACACACAACATTAAGGAGAGAAAATAAGCAAAATAAACTAGTTTTCTCATACACAGATTACCTATTGCTGAAATTGTACAAACTGCAAATGTGGCTACACCTAATTGCTTTAGTAAATCAAAGACATGCAGCCTCAAATTAAAATTAGGATCAAAATTCAGACCTCGAAATTTTACATTCTACCTCTTGAGCAAAAAGGGTTACAAATTTTATGTCTATGCCTAGTGTTAATCTATGTAAAGTACTGAAGTTTATATACTGAGTTTTATCAAAGTTTAAAGATAAGCTGTTAGCTATAAACCAAATATTAATAAACTGACAGACATACTTTGACATTTGTTTGGTAGAGTTTTTTTAATTCATATTCTTGTGTCATATGTAAATAGGACAAATTTTGAGTTTTTAGATCATTTATGTATAGGACCCTGTGCTTATTCACGTCTTATATATCCATACCACTTAACAGCATGGCACAGCAATGAAATGTAACAATGAAAATTCCTGCTTTGTGATCAAACCGTAAGAAGTAAGCCACTTAGTAACAATACCATATAAACTCTAATTATTTTATTTTTGTATCAGTGTTTTATTGACACAGTCTGGTGCCTTAGACAAGTCACAAAAAAATCCTAGAGGCAGATTTTTATTATTTCTAAACTATTGTCAGTGAATGAAATTTAAGCTTGTTCTGTTGAATGGCCATTTCAAAAACCAAATTGTGATGAAGTTAGAAAAGTTTTATTTTTAAGGTGTTGGGAAACTCCATTGTACATTACTTTCTCAAAAATCTTGGTGAAGACTGTTACTAATAAAATTGGACGGTAATTCTATGTAATTGGCTATCCGTCTCTTTATAGACAATACAAAACATTTATTTTCATAGATCCCAACATAAGAGACTTTGTGGTATGTGGAAAGTTATTGATTTACAGAAAAACAATTACATAACAAAATAAGAACATTAGAAGATGTACTAATACAGCATAATAGTAAACTAACTATGTCATCTACATTTAAACAAACTGATGGCAATTATTTTGTAGATACCTTAGAAATAAATTCCTTGATGGAGGATGTGGAGTTGTCAAAAAAAAATCTGAATTTAATCTTTTCTCATGCTATAAATTAAAGATCTATTGGGAGCTTATTGAAGATATGTATCCCTGAATATCAGGCCACTTTTTGAACCATTGACAATTACCTGTAATCCTTGTAAAGGTCATTTTTATTTTTAGTGACATAATTGTGTATTCTCTTATTTGTTTCAAACTGGTTTAACTACGTCATACTTGATTCTTTCTGGAAAGGTGCACTGAAGTAGAGATACGGTATATTAAACTGATAAAGTAGTATATTACTTAATTCTGTGGAGCACAGTTTAATTAATCTACTGGAAATCTGAGTATAACAACTTGAATATTTGATCTTAAGAGACTGATAATTTTTCTCATTTCTTCTGGAGTAGCTAAATTTACAGATATGATGAGTGAACATGGGAGTTCCACAGGGGACCATTACTATTTGTTATTCTAATGAATGATTGTGTTAATCGTTTACTGTCAGAAGTTAGATTGTTTGCAGATAACATAATGTTACATAAAAGGATCAAAACAGTAGAATACGGTACTGTAAACAGCTGCATGGTGATCTAGATAGGATAACTAGCTGGGTGAGTCAACATGGGATGCAAAGAAGAGCCAGTTTATTAGGTATACAGATAAAAAGCTACAGGTTGATTATGATTATAAAGTGGGGGAGGAGCTACTTATTGAAGACTCAAAATACAAATGCCTCGGCATAACTTTTGATAGCAAAGTTAACTGGGAAGGACACATTGGACAAGTAATAGGGAAAGGTTTCAAAATGCTTCACCTGTTGCAAAGAGTGTTGGCAATTATTTCAAAATACAACTGGTAATTAATATGATAAAAGAGCTGGAGTGGGATTCATTGGAGGATAGAAGGAGGGTGAGAGAGTTGTGGGAGTGTGCAAAATGCATGGAAAGATATTGGTGGGAAAATTAAGAGAGGTGCCTGGAAGGGTAAAGATGACCATGACCACAAGATGGCACTTGATTTCAGGCATAAGGGTGCAGAAAAATTTTCTTTCGTAGGAAAGGGTGTCAGGGACTGGAATAAATTGCCAAGAGAAGTGATGAATAATTTAACAGAAACACTGAAGGAATTTAATGTAAAAATTATTAGAGAGAAAAAGTAGGTTAGAAGAGGAAAGGAGAAAGAGGGGTGTGTAGGGATATTGCCACCGGAATGTAATTTTATCAATTATTATTATATGACATGTCTCCCCTCCCAAATTCATCTTATCCTGTGAAGTTCGGGAGCTGACATGAGTTTGATTTAAAATGTAGGACAAACAATGTTCCCTTCTGCCACTATGCTATGAAAGCTTTCCTCCATTCACACTTCATTCATACTACAAAACATATACCTTTAACCTTCTTCTTAAAATTAAATGATGCCATAAAAATGCTTGAAAAATGTACATTATAAACTCAAGTTCCCTAATTTTTGATACCAGTTACAAAATTTATAAGTTTTTACATATTGACATCAAAAATAATAGAAAAAAATTATTTGTTCTACCCAAACTACTTATACAATATGAAAAAAATACTTGTGTATAAAATTGTTTATAAATGATTAAAGAAAAACATACGAAAATGTTCCTAAGTTTGTTTTCTTATGTTACTAAAGCAGTTGAAAAAGTGTCCATTCTGTTTTATATTTAAACTATTGCACTTGTAAAATGTCCTTTGTTTACATAAAATAAAAATGGTTTTCTCCTAAAAAACACCTTATTTTTGTCATGAAGTCGCAAGATTAAACACGAGAGTCGGCTGAAAGTGGGATCTGTACATATGATATATACAAAGTAACGGTCCGCAGAGATTTAATTTAATTTAATTGCAATGGAGCACAGGCTCTGGTGCCAATTTCCCTACACCCCCATCTTTCCCCTATCCTGCATCCACCTACATTTGGCCTTTACAAATTTTATCTTTAAATTCTTTCAACGTTTTAATTAATCGCTTGTGAGCGAAGTCCAATACGTAGGCTCCCTGCTGCAGAAGATGGACCAGATGGTACACTCATAACCAAAAGTTTGTGGAATTCACATATGTATGAGTATATTTTCCTTTAATGATTTATGAAAAACTTTCCACACAAATATGTAGATGTCAGCATTTTTCATGTTGTATATAAGTGGTTTGAGTAGAACAAACCAATTTTTTATATTATTTTGTGTCAATATGTAAAAACTTGTAAATTTTGAAACTGGTATCAGAAATTAGGGAACTTAATTTTACAATCTAAATTTTTCAAGCATTTTTATAACATTTTTTAATTTATAGAATCAGAAATTTTTGATGTTTTGTAGTTTAAAGGAAGTGTGAATAGGTGAAGTCTTTCACAATGTTCAGTTGGGGGGAACATTTGTTTTTCTTACATTTCAAATCCAATTTATGTCAGCACTCAGAATTCGCAGAATGAGTTGCATTTTAGGGAATGTCATATATCTGTAATCTTGACTAAATCATTTAGAAGTGAGCCTATCTCAGACCATCTATACGGTAAAGGACTTTTACAAACATTTTCTTAATATTAAAGCACTTTTCAACTCTGAATATAACCACTTTATTAAGGAAAAAGAAGATTTAGAAAGTTGAAATTCTAATCTCAAGGAATTTTCCTACATTCATTTCCATTTATAAAGTGTAAAATTACGAGATTAGTTTGAAGTACGGTTTAAATGGGCTAAGAATTGTTTAAATGGAGATATTTCAATTTCGTTGTAGAAACTGAGCAGCTTTCCTGGGAACACTTTCCCATCGTATTTCGGTATAACAAAGTCCCCCACTTATTTTAACTGGCTTCAAAGATGTTGCCTGAAGTTGCCTAACTTACTGCTCTAAAATAGTAGCTGAATGGATAATTTGAGTGATTTTGTGGCATTTGATGTGGTGGGACTCTAGAGGATAAAAAACGGTTGTTAATAGACGGAGTTTAATTTATAAACATTCTAGAGGAGAGTTTAGTAAACTGGTGGCGTTCGTGCAAATGAACAAATCTATTGTGTTTTGATATGGAGTTCTTGTGTCTAGTTGGCTCCTAAAGAAGAGAAGAGGATAAGTATCCGATTAGTAGGTTTGGCAACCCTGTATAAGGAAGACTAGCGCTTGTTAAGCGGCTAGTTGAGAATCTATCTCGACAAAAGCTAATAAATGGCTAACAGTTTAAGGAATCCCATTTAATGGTAATTGAAGATTTTAGATATTATAGTTGATAACACCGAGCGTGGTGGGTGAGTGGTAACGCTCTGACCTCGCATTCGGGAAGACTCAGTTTCGAATCCCCATCCAGGCATCGAAATTTGTGGTTTTTTTATGGTTTCCCCAAATCACTCCAGGCGAATGTAGGGATGCTTTCTTCAAAAGGGCATGGCCTAATTCCTTCCCGTTCCTTGTCCCCATCCTTTTCCGCCTCTAATGACCTCGACGTGAATGAGGCGTAAAGCCATAAGCAAAAAATAATTGATAACATGAGTTAAAAGGATCTTTCCGAATGCGCCTGTTTACCCAGCGCATCAGCAGGTTTGGTGAACAACGAGTCCGCGCTGAGATAGCGCTTACAGGCCTCCTAAATCCACAGAATATTACCTTTACTAAAGTTTCTAATTATTATGCAATAAATCCCTATGGTTTAAATATGTTCTTGACAGGAGAACTTCTTCTCCTTTTGCCTCTAGCTTCCCTCTTTAGCCTGCAGTGCCGCAATTTAGCCTTCCTTAACAGATTTCAGATGGAGCAAAGAGCCACCTTTTCCATTGTCAACTCACACCATACCACGTTTTCGTCGACTGTAAATTGCAGAAAAAAAGTTTTGAAGACATCAACTGTTTCATAAGAAAATTTGTGACAGTATATAAATAATTCGTAGTTCTCTAATTTATTTCGAAATTCAGCAGACGGAGAATAATTCTGCCTTCAAAATCCTGGATATTCACTTCAGAAAACTAACGGAAGCATAAATTATGAGAGGTTTCACAACCACACAAAATCGTATTCACAGGTTCTACTCTCACCAAAATTCTTTAAAAAAAAAAAAAAAAATTGTCTAAAGCTATATTGTGTAATGCTATATCTATAATTATTTTACGAGTGTGGCTTCATTAAAAGAGAATAGTTTTGGAGCAAAGCAGTTCCTGCTGGAGCAAAGTAAACTTGTTTTGCCATACTAACTTGATCCCAAAATAAGTGAAAAATTCTAGTGTATGCTAGTATAGTTAAAGTATATAACCACTAATTTTGTTACCTATAGGGTTATTGCAAGTCAGCTTAAAAAATCTGCAAATCTAAGCTCGGCCATTTTGCCCAGGTCTCTTCTACTTCCCATACAAGATCATTTGTGTTTATTTTCTTTTCGATGACTTCTTTCAGAGACGTCCCGAAGAGACTCGCCCGGAGAAACGGATACATTCAACTTATATTATTTTCATTCCTTAATCTCAGCCGCTATATCTAAAGGTGAATTTGTAGAAAAATGAAGATTTAATTTAATTTGGAGACAAATAAGAATGACATAAGATTTAATGTTGATATTCTTACATCGTCAAGTGCTCACTCGTGTACTGTTAATTTATAGTTAATTACAGTTAAAAGTTAAATTTTGGTATTCTTGTAGCCATAAAACATCAGAATATAACGTATTTTAGAAGTGTGTGTGTTAGTGAAGCCTTTTATTTAATACAAATTTATAAATTACGATGGAGCGCACGCTCCTTTAGAAATTTCCCTTCATGCCCTTTCTTGTACCCGCCTGCTTTGGCCCTCTACAAATTTCAACTTTTTCATCGTTTTTTGTTAAATCATTCATAATTTCTCTTGTAATTTATTCCAGTCCCTGACTCCGTTTCATACGAAAAAGAATTTTCCCCACAAACTTACGCCTGAAATCTAGTGCCAGCTTGTGATCAGGGTCATCTTTTCCCAACCATATATTTCTCTCAATACTTCCACCATTACCTTGCCACGCGTCATCGCTTCCACAACTCTCTTCACCCTCCTCCTCTCTTCCGATGAGTGCCGGGTCTGTACAGAAATCTCTGTGTATCCCTGAATGATGTAAATGCACCAGAAGTTATACACTCCTAACAAATAATGGTTAAATGTGGCGTCCTTCAAAGGTCAATTCGACATTGAGGTAATTCCCGGAGGGAAGGGGTTGGGAATAAGTAATGTGAAGTAACTGTGCCATGGCCTTTTGAAAGAACCATCGCGATATTACCCAAGAGTGATTTCAGGAAACCATGGAAAACCGAAATCTGGATGTCCGTCAGAGGCTTCGAAACCGCGTCCTCCAAGTTCAGTTTATTACCACTCACCCATCAGGCTCGGTAAGGATGAATAGCAAAAGGAGGCAACACCCCCTTCAAAATCAGCCCATGCTGTTACGCACATGACCCAGTGGCAATTTCTCTACTCGCCTACTTATGTATTTTACGAAGTATTTCTTCAAATTGATTTCATTGCGACAGGTAATTTGTTTAGCATAACCCTCAATATTTAATTTCAGACGTTGACTCCCTTAGCTATAAAGGAAAAATTTTGCCGTTTCTTTAAACCTGAAATCAAGTGGTAGTTTATGGCCATGGTCATCTTTTCCCGTCCATTCTTCTGCCTTATTGGCAGTATATACTTAATACACAACCAACACGAACACAGCTCATTCACAATAAATTATAAGTCAGTAGCAGTGTTTTCCAGTAATTTCCATAAATAAATCTAGCTTACAACTTTTGAACTTCATTCAAATACTGTATTTGATACCCACAACCCCACCAACAGTTTAACCAAGCTTCTGCCCCAGTTCACTCACTTCATTTTCATCCACCCAAATGGTTTTCCAACATATTTGCCATAATTTTATGGCTCACTCAGTCTTGGATAGGTTCAGTGTGTAATATTACAGGAATTTTACTTACTTACGGTACTTAACTCCTATTAATGGATACGCCGAAACGCCTGTTCCGACCTCAGTTTCCTGGCCATAATATTCAGTTGTCTTATTCCTTCATACACTCTTCTATCTTTCAGGAAATATCCTTTTACTGATCTTAAGATCATCATTTCGGATGATTGAATTTATTTTATCCACCCACGTTTAACTGTCATACATCAGAGTCGGTACTGCCATCTAATATATAAATAATAATAAAATAAAAAAAGCTTTTTAATGTCAAATGTTTTTATAACGGACTAAAAAGTATAAAAAAACAATTTATCTAAACCTTATGAAGGATGAAACCACATACAGATTTCTAACTTCTTCTAAATTGCACTCAAACTATTACTTGGAAATTTTTGATAGCTATTAAATTACTAGTAAGATTGATGACGAAAAACATTGGGCGCATGCAACAGATATTTGATGCATTAAAAGCTCTACTAAAAATTTTATAGCACCACAAATAATGTGAACTGATAAGTAAGTTCTTTTATTGATAGCTACTCTCTACACTTCTGATAGTTATGTATTGTATGCGCCCAATGTTTTCGTCATCAATCTTACTAGTAATTTAATAGCTATCAAAAATTTCAAAGTATAAGTTTGACTGCAATTAAGAAGAAGTTAGAAATCTGTATGTGGTTTTATCCTTCATAAAGGATTAGATAAATTATTTTATACATTTTAGTCTGTTATAAAACATTTTACATTAAAAAGCTTTTTTACTTTATTATTATTTTATGCTTTTTAGGGTTATGTGAGTGGAAATTTGGAATTGATTTTAAATACTTTGATGACATATTCAAAGAGACATGCGACAAATTTCACATTTATTGCAGTCTCTTTTCTTCTGCTTACATCTGAAATAGAAAAATGTTATATCTACATACCAATAATACATCAAACTATTCATTTATTATTATTGAGAAATGAAATAACGAAGTAAGCGAAATTTTTTTATAAAACTTTTATTTAAAAATTAAAGAATCAATGTCAGATCCGTTTTAGTCAAAATTTTAAATATATGACTCCATTCATGATGGTGGTCTTAATTGTCGCATTCGGTCCATCTCCTTCATTGCATATTCGTTGCACGGTGTCTTGCCAGTGAGTTTCGAGTAATCGAGCTCCACAATTCTTAATCCATCCAAAGATCTGACACGGCTTAGTGCGACATACGCCTGTCCTTTAGCAAATAGTGCAGGACCGAGGTATACAACAGCATGGTCCACTGTACATCCCAGCATAGTATTAGCGAAAGTTGTGTTCGCTCAATTGTTCCATAGTTTCCAAGTGCCGAAAACTGTAATGATTTTGGCTTGATTAAATGAATTCCATCTTTGCCAAAGTCGATACGAACAGATGGAATGTCAGTATCGTAGATCTGATCACAGCGAAAGAACGGCCAAACTATTTCAGTTATAATTCCCATTGCACCATTTACAAGTCCTTGTTCTATATTAATATTCAAGCGAAGCATCACTCTCGCTCCGTTGAAAATTTCTAATTCCTTTTGTAATCCTCCATTCTATGTTGATATCACCTGATACAATGTTGTCCATGTTAACATTATCCGCATTCCTTGTCGCATTAATCAGAACATCCTGAGACCGAATTCTGAAAACTCGCATTCCTTGCTCGATATCTGTCAAGGACAGCTGTGTTGTGTGCATCAACTTGTGCACAAGTTGGATATATGCTGATTGCTCTATCCAAGTCAAATCACCAGATGTCTCTGTTAGCACTTTTGACACTAACAGAGCAAAATTTGGGCCTACAACTCACCGACACGTAGAGCATTCAAGAGATCGGCAAATGTTGTATGACCTTGTTGTCGCATGTTCTCTGTCAACTCAACAAGACTGAAGAGTCGCCACAAATGAGTTGCCGGAATGAATCTTTCAGGTTGGTGAAATGTCTGAGCTCCTCGAATAGGTGGCAACTGAAACAAATCCCCAAAAACGATAGTATTGATGCCACCAAAAGGTTCACATTCCCTTCTTTTTCAATTGTCGCAATCTACAATCAATCATACACAACATTTCGTATGGAACCATGGAAATCTCATCGATGAACAGAAATTCTATGTCCTTCCACTGATTTCGCAAGACTTTCAAATAGTTACCAGTGAGTGGTGCCAAATTTCCTAAAAATTTTTCCGTCTTTCTCAACTGGTAATTTAAATAGTGTGTGTAGTGTTGTTCCACCAACAAGTCGTGCAGCTACACCAGTCAATGCACCAACTTTTACTGTCTTCTTACCATAACAGCGATTGACCTGTTCTTTTAGGGCATTAAATGTGAATGTTTTGCCAACTCCAGCCACCTCCGGTAACAAACATTCTAATGCGATCCGGACTTCCATTCATTTGGTCCTGGATACTGTGAGTTATGGTGTTAAATAATTCTCGCTGTCGTAAATTCATTGCAGCACACACATTCTGAAACTGTTCAGTTCATTAACTTCATCTTCAAGTTCTGCTTCAACAATTTCTTCTGGATTTTCAAGATTGAAAGCATATGCCTGATTAAAAGCAAAGTTGTCTATCTCTTGCACGGTGTATTTCAAGATATGCATTTGTATGTCTCAATTGCTGTTCTCGAGCAAGAAAAGCCTCACGTGCATTATTATGCTCATCAATTAAGTCATCTTCAGAGTAAAATGGTACATATTGCACGAGCAGACTATAGAAATAATTTTCTGGGTCCGTCTGCATTTGAAAAAATGGCACTCGTACAATAGCTGGAACATTTCTGATGACCATTTTAGTGTTGTTTACTAGATTTATGAATCTTTGTCTTGTTGGTTGTTCTTCCTTTTCCGCATCAATGCTTTCTTCACTATCTCCCGCTTTCTTTGCATAAAATGACTCAAAATTCATTGAAAATTCAAGTAGACACATATTTTGAAAATCATAACCCTGTTCTTGTTGTCTTGGGCGATTAGCAAATAAGTTTGAGCAAAGTCCAACTGCTTGATTATCCTCAAATCTCAACACTCGATATCGCTGTTCGGGCTTTCTTGTATTCAAGAACACACACTTTCTTGAACTAGAACGAAGTGGCAGGTGACAAAGTCGATAAACACATTCGGACGCGGAAACTTGTCGCTCTTTCAAAATCCGCATGCATGATTTAAAGAGCTTCGTTGCAATGTTGGTTTCATCTTGACGAATAGCTTGAGCTACACTTTGGTTTACATCTGATGGTTCCGTCTTCGAAATATATTTGGCAATGTAATGGGCAATAGATTCGTTTGATCCGCATGGTTGTATATCCATATTAGCATTCCAAAACTTAAGAATCTGTTGATTATAATTATTGACCCATTTCTCATTTGTTGTTCGTTTTAAAGTGCAAAATCTTCCGCCATTTCGAATAAATTCGTTTGAACTCGGTGGTGCAATACGAGTTTGTTGACATGGGTCACGAGGAAAAGCAAATCGACATGTATCAGAGTTGTTCTTATAACATGTATGCGTATGGCGATGAATTTGGTTCAGTTTGACGAGTGTTCTTAAATCTTGATGCTTGGCAAGCGGCATGAGATCACTTGGTCGATGTACGCAAGTCCTTCTTGAGTTTCAAAAGATGGAGCGTTTTCAATCCATGCAACAAGGTGAATATGTGGACTTCCACGGTTCTGAAACTCAATTCGATACCAGAAATCAATGATTTTTCCACCAAGAAGATCATCATTACGTTTAATTTGTTTTATGAAAGCATCAACCCGACGTGAAAAATGTCGGCTCAACACAACAGGATACGATTCAATCAAACGTTGCACTTCATCGACCTTTAATTGGCTAGGATCTTCATCGAGTCTGCCATCTGCAATCAATAAAGCTTTGCGCATGTCAGTCCAATTCAAATCATTACAGCTCAAAGTAAGAAACCAAGTTGGAGGACCAAGACAACGAATAAATGCAATTAATTCATTATGAGCTTTTCGCCAATATGATGCAGATCCTCTGAGATTCTTTAAATATAAATGAAGATGTTCAACAATACCGTGTTGTCCACGTACAGCTCTGCCACATGCATTGATTGTCGACTGCACTTTATGATATTCAAACATCGATAGCGCATAAAACAAATAATCTGAAAACGAGTATCCGAGCCTAGAATTCGTTGCTGAAAATAATCCAGTGGAGTAATTTTGACCGAGCGCTTTTCGTTCAAGCCATTTTTGCCATAGGGGAAGAGATAGAACCATGAAAATTCCTCTGCTTTTAACTCCCAATTTACATATTGTCCTTAGTTTTGTGAAAAATTTCGTTAAATGTTTCTACTTTCTTTAAATTCGTCATTAACATCTGGCTGCTCGTGATCAATTGGTGCCATTACAGATGTTTGCACAGGAAAGAATTGCGATACATTTACTAGCTCTGGTTCTAGATCATTTTGTTCAGTAGAAACTCCATTGACATGTATTAATGGATGTGGTTCTGAATATTGTTGCATTGGTACAACTCTTTCTTTTACGACAACATTGATTGCATTAATTGAAAATTGTGTACCTGCATTGGAATGTGTAGTTCGGCGGATAATACGAAGAAACTGGTCAAGAGTGTCATTCGATAATACATGCTTTTCCATTTTGAGCTCCAATTTTTTTCCCCTTCGGTCCGCATGAATGAGAATCGGTGAAATAAAACTTGTCATCATAATGCATGAGACCATATGCACTACTGGCAACTATCAAAATACCAACATTATGTTCAACGAACAATAAGTCTATCGAAGCACGAAGATTTAGGAAATTAACTCCATCATTTTCCCTGTCGCATAAATTCCATTGAAGGCACCATCTAAATCATTATATTCAACAGCAAAGATATTGTCGAACATAAGGATATCATGTCTTAAACATCAAGATTTCTGATCTCTAAATAGCCGCGACTATCAATTGGAAAAGCACCTGGTTGATTTTTAGTTTCCCTGTCAATCCGTTCGTAAAATCTATCGCCTTCGATCAGGTTTCGATTTAAAACATTTGTATCCCATTGATTCGGTGGAAGAATGGCAGCAAGAATTAAATTTGCAACAACCATGGCAAAGCATTGATGTCCAGCATGTCCAGATCGGAAGATTGTCATTATTTTGATTCCAGGAAGCACGTACGATTGCGATAAATCATTAATTTCCATATAGGCACTGCCAGTTGGAGCATCAGTAGCTTGGTCATCAGATTCGTCGGGTTGTTCCGGCTGAGCTGGAATATCGTGAATGATATCCTGCGTATTTAATCGAGCAAATCGATTTACTTGTACATCCTTGTAGAGTGAGTTATTTGCAATTAACCAATCAAGCGCTGTGTAGACACGATCCGGCGATATGTTGTAATTTCTTGATAAATTTAAGTTATTCAGAGTTTCAGTTACTACAAGCCATTCCTACATCTGCGCTCGATCGAGGAAGAATTTCAAGACAGCTTTTCACTGACTTCAAAAATATCGAGAGCAAATAATGTTGCATGTATTGACCAAATCTACCCGGAAATTTGATCACTTTGACATATGGAATGATGCGCTGAAGTAAACCGTTGTTCTGGTTCAATTAATGCTGCAATTTCACCAGGAATATCACCTGGAAGCAAATTATTCCAATACGCCTTAGATGGAGCATGACTCTTTGAGCTTTTCAAATGCATATTGCATCGATGACAAACAAGTAAATCATTTTTAGCAACAAGTTCCGGTGGCAAGTATGGCTTTGGCAAAGTCAAACGATAATTTAGTACCTGATTAGGGTAGCAGTTTTTTCTTGGCAGATATCACAACACTTGTCACAAAAAGTGTTTATATTTGATTGAAAGCCTGAGCATAAGCCTCACTTCGACATCATAATCTTGCTTCACGTTCCCGACTTGTCTCTCTAGTTTTTGATTCCAAGGATCTAAATCGACTAGATTCCAGTCGAGAGGTATGCTGATTAACCATTTCATTTGCTCTTGCTTTGGCATGTCGCTGTGCGTCACTAGCAAGTCAAGAACAGTGTGTGAGCGAGTTCTCGATGGATCTTGCATGAGCCTTACGTTCCTTATCACCAGTGCATTCGACATTACGCTCATGTTCAGGAACTTCTGTTGCTCGCTTCCGACGTTGGCTAATCTTGCAGACCGATCTGCTTCAAATTCCTGTTGAAGCGCTGCAAGTCGCTTTTGCTTCTCCTTTTCTAAGTGTCACTTGCGTTGAGTGGCTGTCTCCTTACCATAACACAAACTTTTTGCTGTGCCCACACGACGACCAAAATGTCAACACAGTGGACGGGAGGTCGCCTGGAGATGATCAAGTGAGAAACGAAGCAGAGTCCAAGGAAGAAACCGAATGTAGACCGAGAATACACTGAGCCGAGTCCAACACGCGATGCAAAGAGTCCAAAGGAGTAACCGAACGTAAACCGAGATGCATGGTCAGGACTAATAGGCGATGCACAGAGACGGAAGCGAAAACTGAGTAGAAGAGAACACAGCACTGTCCTAAGTGGGACCGCATGGCTTATTTATACTAGGAAGATCGCTTCTGATTGGCCGCGGCAGAAACCCTGCTAGGCGGTGGCGCTAGTTGACCTGTTGTTAGCGCCGTCTGTTGGTTGCCCACCTCTATCTCTTCTTCCGGGCATGTGATGGTGTCAGGCCGGGATACCAGACTTTTTTTATCAGGAAGGCTGTCTACAGTTTCGAATCTGTTTGAGACTAGGAGAAAAAAAAATTAACTGAATACTAAATAATATTGTAACGACTGATCCTACAACTGCACAGTTTATTCAGTGGGCTTCTTTAATTTTAACACTGCATAGATAGAGAAATCAAAATAAACCAACTGACTGCTCTCTATACTCTTTGGATCATGCTGCGGCAATGCGACGACTGTTCCTTGTTTAAAAAAATTAGCCAAATTGGTAGAGAGAAAATAAAGGAATTTCAGCTGTCTCCGAATTTTCCAAAGGCAACTTTTCCAATTTTTCATCCATTAAAAACCTTATTCGCACCATTATGAACATTTAAAAAATTAGCCAAATTGGTACACAGAAAAAACTATCAGTTTCTTGAAATTTTTGGTGCAACTTTTCCAATTTTTCATTAACTAAAAACCTTATTCGACTATTGCGAACATTTAAAAAAATAGTCAGAGCGGTCCATAGAAAAGAGTACTTTCCATTGTTCCCAAATTTTCAAGACAACTTTTCACATTTTCATGCATTGTCAGCCAGTTCTGAGCTATTGTCTAAATTTCAAGTCTCTAGCTTCACCCGGACAAAGACCAAAGCGAGTTACTTTTTCCAGAATTTTCCAGGCAACTTTTCAAATTTTTCTTTGTTTAAAAACCTAATTTGGACTATTAAGAATATTTAAAAAAAAAAAAAAAAAAAAAAAATAGCCAAATTGATACAAAGAAAAAAAGAATTTCAGTTTTCTCCGAATTTTCGGGTAACTTTTCCAATTTTTCATTAACTAAAATCCTTATTCTAACTATTACGACATTTAAAATTTTTTTAGCCAAATCAGTACATAGAAAAGAGTACTTTCAGTTTTCCCAACTTTTTCGCACAACTTTTCCAATTTTTTCACATTTTCATGCATTGTCATCCAGTTCTGAGCTATGGCCAAAATTTCAAGTCTACATCTACATCTACATAATACTCTGCAATTCACAAAATTGTGGGTGGCAGAGGGTGCTCAGCACCAAAGCTAATCTCTTTGCTGTGCATTCCAATCCCTAATGGTACGAGGGAAAAAAGAATTCATATAAGAATCAGTCCGGCACCTTATTTCTCTAATTTTATCTTTCCTGTCCTTCCGACTCAAATAGGTTGGTGGAAGAAGTATTTCACTACACTCAAGTGAAAGTTGGAGTACGCATGTTTCCAATAAGTTTAAACGAAACGTGTGTCGTCTATCTACCAGAGACTCCCAACCTAATCTACTAATCAGTTCTGTGACGCTTTCATAAGGACTGTAGCAAGCGGTCACGAATCGAGCGGCTCTTCTCTGTACTTTCTCTATACTTTCGATCAATCCCTTACGAAACGGGTCCCAAATGGCACAACAATATCCAAATGTGGACGCACAAGAGATTTGTACGCTATCTCCTTTGTTTGTTCATTACAATTTTTCAAGATTCTACCTATGAATCGCAGCCTAGAATTTGCTCTACCTACTAAAGAATTAATGTGTATGTCCCATTTCATGTTCCTTTGTACTGTTACTCCCAAATATTTAATAGAATCGACCATATCAATAACTGTATTGTTTAACTCGTATTTCTGAACAATGGATTTTTTTGAGTTATGCTCATTGTCTTGCACTTTTTACATTTAGAGTAAGTTGCCACTCAGCGCACCAAGCCAAAATAACATCCAGATCGCGCTGAATTTCTAAGCAATCGGCCAAAGTTCTTACTTCCCTATAAATAACCGCATCATCAGCAAACAATCTAAAAAGGCTTTTCACTTTGTCTCCGAGATCGTTTATAAAAATTAAGAAAAGAAGTGGTCCTATTACACTTCCTTGAGGTACACCCGATGTAACATCTAGATTAGAAGAACTTTCTCCTTCAACGACAACATACTGCGACCGACCAGTTAGAAAATCCTTTATCCATTCACAAAGCTGATCCGATATACCGTACGCTCGAAGCTTCGCTAAAAGGCGGTTGTGTGGCACAGAGTCAAAGGCTTTCTGGAAATCTAAAAAAATTGCATCTACTTGTGAACCTGTATCGATAACTTTCATTACGTCGTGTGTAAATAGGGCCAGCTGTGTTTCACATGATCTTTTCTTCCGAAATCCGTGTTGATTTGTTGTAAGCAAATTATTATAATCTAGAAAATTCATAATGTTCGAGCATATAATATGCTCCATAACTCTACTACAAACAGATGTTATAGATATGGGACGATAGTTCCCAGGATCACTTCGATCACCTTTTTTGAAAATCGGAGTTACTTGCGCGATTTTCCAGTCTGAAGGTACTTTTCGCTCTTCTAATGATTTACTGAATATATCAGACAGAAATGGCCCGATTTCGCGCATACTCTGAAAATACTCTTACTGGAATTCCATCCGGGCCCGGTGCTTTCCCCCACTTCAGGAGCTCTAATTGCTTAACGATACCTGCAGTATCTATTCGTAATGATTCCATCACCGACTCGCCACGGCGTGGGAAAACGGGAATACTATCCTTATGTTCATTTGTAAATGAATTTTTGAATACAGTATTTAGTACGTTAGCTTTATCGCGGCTTTCATTAACCTCGGAACCTTCACGAATTAGTGCTGGAATATTGCTGTTGGTACAATTAACTTTTCGTACATACGACCAAAATTTCTTTGGGTTTTCTGTGAGACTCTTAGAGAGAGAGTTGGAGTGAAAATCGTTAAAGGCCTCGCGCATTACATTCTTAATACGTCCTCTTAAATCAGCTAAGGTTTCTAAATCGCTGCGACACCCCTTCCTTCTTGAGCGTGCGTGTATTTTCCTTTGTTTTTTGAGTAATCTTTTGACTTCGCATGTGTACCACGGTGGATCATCTCCCCTTTATTGTCCGCTTTGGTATATGTATTTCCATGCCTTCCCTGACTATATGTATAAAACGATGCCACATCTCTTCAACGGTGTCCTTTGTTGACTTGAAGTTATGGTATTATTCCTCAGGTAGGTTCTAAAACACTCCTTTGAGGCCTTACTGAATCTGTATACAATCCGCCCTTTTTTCCTTTTTCGCTGGTCATTAATTTGATAGTCGCAATTACCGCTTTGTGATCGCTTATTCCTGTGGTCGTTGAAATGTCGGTGAATAATTCTGGCCTGTTGGTAACCAGCAAGTCTAAAATGTTTTCGCTACCGTTATGACACCGCGTAGGTTCATTAACTAGCTGCTCGAGATGATTATCTGACAACAAATCGAGAATTACTTCAGAAGCTGCCTTATCCCTGCTACCTGTGATGTGAACGTAATTACGCCAGTCAATATAAGGCAGATTGAAGTCGCCTCCTAGAATCATAGCATGATCTTTAAAACGGCTAGCTATACTATTTACATTATTTCTTAACTCCTCGACGATAGCTATGTCGAATCAGGTGGACGGTAGAAGGCACCTATGATGAGTTTTGACCCAGCAACGTTGAGTTTAATCCATATGATTTCACAGTTCGTATCGACGTCTATTTCATTACATGGGAGAAATTTACTCACAGCTATAAATACCCCACCTCCATGAGAATGTAATCTGTCTTTACGAAAAACGTTCATGCTATCTTTAAAAGTTTCGGCGGAACTTATTTCCGGTTTCAACCAACTTTCTGTACCGATAACGATATCCGCTTCTGTACTACAAATAACGCTTTCAAGTTCCGGTTGTTTGTTACAAACGCTTCTACAGTTAATTACGAGAACTTTTAACTGACGAGATTCTTTTACGTTGCTCCTACATTCCGGTGTTGTATCTGATTGGGTTGCCCGTAACTGAATTTCGTGTTTCGGGTCTTCCTCTCAGCCTCTAGCTCGTCCAGAAGTTAGTTTAAAATCAATTACTAAATTCCACCCGGACAGACATAGCCCAAAGCGAGTACATAAAAACATTTTAAAATACGAACACACTTTACAATATTTCAGTTAAAAATCATTGGGACATTTGGCAATGGGATGTTCACACACTGAGGAAGTGCTAAGCAGTGGTGTGTGCAAACCAGTCTTGTCAAACGGCCCAATCCTACATACTGAACAAGGTTTTAAACAGATATGATGTAAAATGTCTTTGTGTTAATCTGGCATTACTGCCTTTATTTGCGGTAATAAAAAGTTATTTTCTCTGTCCTTTTTAATTTTCACTATGGAATGAAGATGACAATGGCAACAAATTGTCATGAATCAGACATCTGTCACCGATTCACACAAATGATACATGGTGCTTACTAACTAAGGAAATGTGAGAGACAACTAAACTGTTTCAGGTAGGTCTTGATCTGTGCTGTGGCAACTTGCACAAGTGTGGCCTAAGGTACAACAAAGTAATTTAAACGTCTCATATCAACTCCTTTTTATGTAATGATGAGAAGTCACAAGCCTCTAAAGATAAAATCTTTACTTCAGAGGATTTGTGGGACAGAATTAGAAATCATTCTAAAATGACCATATACACTATAACGTGCTATACATTAAATATGAAGTCTGAATTTAATTACATCTTCAGAAGAATTTCATACTGAATACATTTACTCATACTGAAGATACTTTCATACAAATGATTTGTAATTTTTAGTCACAAACAAAAATGAAACTGACTGCTTTACTACACTAACAGAAAAGAACAAATCAAAATTTAATATTTGCCCAATATAGGGAATATTGGCTGTTGGAAAAGACCATATGTAACTAACATAAAAGAAATATGTGTGATTATAATTACTAATTCTTCCATTGAAATCAACTAATTTTATATTACTATAAAAATAAATAAATAACCGAAATTTCATACAACAGGAGAACAGAACAAATACATACAGGTGCCTACAACTGTTCCATCATTACAATTCTGCTATACCTGTGCAGACAAATTTGGAATAGATGATAGAGAATTCTTGAGAAGAGTTCCTCATGTCTCACCGAGAGTGTTGAAGTTTGGTGAGACTTGGCTGTCAGCAAGTGTGAAAAGTGTGAGTCCCAAGCACATACAGCTTGCTGCTATGAAGTCGAGTAAGCCATACTGCTTATGCTGAATCAAGATGCCACCAATCAATACAGGAATCAGCTTGCAGCATTTGAAGATTACTTGTGTTGGTAGTTAGGTACCCAAGAGATGAGTTAGAAAATCCCATTGTGCCCAGAGTCAGAATGCTAAAAGCAAGTATGTTTTAATTGGTATCCTGTAACATATGAAAAAGTACTTATATAAAATAAAATTCAACTTTACCTAGTTAATTCATATCTGTTCCTCATAAAAATGTAAATAAGAAGGATAGGGAAAATAACCATCACTTACCAGATTATGGCAGGAGGGCCAGACAAACATAAAAAACAACAAAAAAACAATATTTCAGTTT
>CM061921.1:108288068-108303200 GCA_031002005.1 Vandiemenella viatica
CACACGTGAACAACAATTAAAAGCATAGAGGCGTCTAAGAGCTTCCAAAATTCACGTTTTCCATACATTCCTGGATTCATTGCAGAAGAATTCTGGGTTGCTCCATTATAAAGGCAATGACCGATTAGCCACCAGCAGTTCCTTGTCAATAATTCTACCTCTGCTTCAGTCAACTCGATGTCTACTAGCCACTAGAGCAATAATACTTCTAGCGTATTTTTTTTAAAAAGGTAAATATAAATTAAAATCTTTAAGTTACTGAACAGACTAGAGGGATTAATGTCTGTAATTTTACGATAGTGGCACTGAAATAAATGAAGGTAACTTTCATCAAGCTTACGAATGAAATTTATTTAGTAGAAATGTGTTTTTTTTCCCAGTCAACCTTTATTGCTTGATAATTCTGATCTCCTTTTAGAATATTGACATCGACATCATTCAATCTTATACGACTTCTACTGAACACTCTGGGAACTAAACAGACGACACAACACAAATGAAAGACGCAAATGAAACTATGCAAAACATTCGCCTCTGACTTGTCCCACCTCAGTATGAACAGAACTCCCCGCAATCCACTAACATACAGCCACGCCACCCTTATTTTTCCATGTTCCCACATTGTTTTCCTGTCTGGACTTTTCAACATCATCCACCGGAAACAAATTTACAAGATAAAAAAGCAAGAAAAAGATTTACGTAATACTTGGCTCTAGAAATACCTGAAGAAATTGTAGGATTATAATAAGGAAAATTTAATAAAATAACTCGAGTTTTAGACAATTCTCTATTCCTACAGATCTTCAAACGTAACCACAGCATTACACAAGTTAAACTTTAAGCATTAATCTTCCGCCTTCGCCACCTGCAGTTGGTAATACTTTTCAAGTTAAATTTCCATTATTTTTTTTAAACAACCACTGTCCTTTATACAGAAATTTTTTGTAGTTACTGCGACCAAAAGACGTTTTTCATGCAAGAAGACATGAAGTACTTATTGCGAAGTTTCTGCTAACATAAACCACACTGACAATTTTAAGTTAATAGATCCTTATTTGTATTTACTAGCAGCCGGTGGCCACTAAATATTTGTAAAGTCAGACCTTTCTTATTGCTAATGATGTCAGGGGATGCCAGGTGAGTGAAAGCGGTAGTCTTGATAAGTGGAGTTCCGTCGCGGCCTTTTTTAGGGTACTCAAATTAAATGTACTGTACCAAGATGCCTAAGGGAAATTAAACTATCCTCAGAACAACGTTTAACCAAATTAGAAATTGTAGCTGATAACCCAGTATATAACGCTAAAAGTAAACTGTTCCAAATCATTGAATCAGTCTTCAAACCACTATTCTACAAAATATAAGAGGACTTTTTTTTTTTTTTTTAGTAGAATCGATGAATATTCCTTATGCCAAATTAGAGATTATTTCAGAAAGTACGATTTTGATGTTTTGTATTTCTCTGGACATCATTTGCCTGACACAGAAATTACTCAATTGTCCATTACAAAATACAAATTAAGCTCTTATTGTTGTAGATGTAATAAGGAAAGGAGGAGTTGCCATTTTTGTCATAAATAATATTTAATGTAGCAGTGCTGTTGTATATAAGTACTGTATAGAAAAACACTTTGAGAGATGTGTTACAAAACTGGAATTTGGTGAGGAACGTCTCATCGTTATAGCAAGGGATATATGCAAATAGAATAAAACATGCTGTTGTAAAACTATTAGTTAAACAAGGAGAAGTGACATGTATAAATAACTACCTTCCCATTACTTTATTTGATTTAGACTAGAGAGGCCTTACCTATCATGTGAGACACTGTGGATATGAAAAGAAATACTGTGTACTTAATTACTGAATACTGGCGATATGTTCCAATAGATACCACCCGGTTTCGAAATAATTTAGTACTAAACGGAACATAAATAGTACAATACACACTGCAAGAAGTTCTTCTACCGTTTATTAAATCTCTGCGAGTGCTCCGTTAATGATTCTGAAACAACTAGGATGTATTCAGTTTCCTCCAGTAGTCAGTCAAGGCTTTCGGATATGATAGAACCAATAATTGCAACTGTGAACACAGTAGTGTATCAGTTCGGAATTCTTCTGAATAACAAAAAAAAATGTTTAGATATTCCGAAAGAATGAGTAGCATTGCCTCTGGCCTATTCTCCCAGTCCATCAAGGAACAAGAGTCTGCCTGAAGGAGTCAACATAATTAATAATGGTTTTATGGAACTCAAGACTCTGTGAACCAGCTGTTATCTTTGACATCTGGAAACTTGTATCGCAGCCTTTGAGATAAAGAGATCAGCTCAGGAAAGGAAAAGACGGAGAACTGCACTAATCCAGTCGAAAGATTGAGATAAACGGTAAAAAAAATCACCATGACTACAAGACAATTTTATTTAAGCGTCTTCCAATGAAACAAATGTGAAATTGATGCTTTCGCCAGCTTGGAGGGAAAAGTATTCTACATTACTCAAGTTATCGATGTACAAAGAAACAATACATGTGATTCTAAACATGTAGGTTTTTAATTTTCTGAAGAGACTCACATAAAATTGTGTAAAACATGTGCTTGTACATAAAGTAATTTACTATAATGTCTAAATTTCCGTAGATATAGGTTTAGATTGCAAAATAATGTATAAATTAAGATTGCTTTAGCGAAATAATACGTTACAAACATTCAAAAGCCACGATATAAAAATATGTACCGTTCCTTTAATTTAATCTATTTCTTTGTGACTTAATTTTTTTCTACGTTTTACACGTATGTACAACCATTTTTATTACTCATGTAACTCAAAATATAGTAGAAACTTTCCACACACACTAACAAAGGAGCACAACTTAGTCTTAACACCAGGTTCGAGACGAAGTTCTAAATCTAATTAAAAGTATTTAATTTTGTAATAATTCGGGCTTAGCGATTAAATTGTTAATAGTTGTTTGGAATTAAAATATTCGTGATGTACATGACAACACGATAAATCGCCTGACACTATAACACAATTTGAATAACAGTCAGAGAAGTGTGAACTCCGGCGACACATAAATAATCGATTCCTCAATATAGAGGCTTTATAACAGTCTCAGAATAAGTATTGATTAAAAAAACTACATTAGAGAAAAATTGTGAGTTTTTATGTTGTGTTTCTTCTTCTCACGTCCAGTAATACTCTTAAAATACATTGAACACCGGGAACAAGTCTGGATACAAGCAATAGTTAAATATCTGTGGCACATCGAACATCTCGTTTGTTTAGAATATCACTGGTGATGACGCTCTTATCTCGCTGACGCCACAGCCAGCGGCAGCCACACGAGCCAGGGAATGCGGCACAGCCCAGCGCCGCTCGAAGCTTTCCTGCGCTGGATCGCAGCCATCTTGTCACCTGAGGCAAACAAAGGTACAAACAAAATTAATAACAAACAACAATTTTAATGTAAAATAACTAACTGTTACCCGCGACTTCATAAGCGTGGACATTGAATTTTATTTTAGAACTGAATGGAAAATGTAAGTTATGTAAAGTTGGGCCAAAGAAACAAGGAGTCAGGATAATATGACCGAGAAGCCATCACCATACCATTCTACAATCCAACATGTCTCATGAACAGAATCAATTTGTAACATGCTTGAAGATCTCTCGGGCATGAGGTCGGATCAATTGATCGTAGTTCAACGAATTTTTGACGGCGCAAACGTGCCACCATCTTCAGGTTGTGTCTGCTGACCGGCGTGAGGAGCGCAGTCCAGGACGCGACTGCCGGGACGGACCTGACGGGGCGGTATTTATACCCTTCGACCCATCCCCTCCACTCCCGCCGCGACGCTCCGATAGTGGTGGTGGGGATGGTACACTTTGACGCGTCGAGCAGTCATCTCCATTCTGTATGCCACCTTCGTCGCGCACTGTGCCTTTGCTCTGTTGTTTGCGGAATCGCTTCATTGCTGGGTTTGAAACTTGGCTTAGTTGGAATCCTTTGTCTTTGTTGATGAGGTTATTCCATAGCCGGATCTCAATGGAATCCTCGTATATACACTCCCAAAAGTGAGATGTGTTTCTCAGAACTTCGGTGTCCTCATATTTGATAGTATGCCGGGTCTCTATACAAAGTTCAGAAATTGCTGATTTTTAATGCTGCTGTAGCTCGGTATGAGGTTTATGTTGTGTGCACCATTCTTCAAACGCGCGAATAGTCTGTCTGACGTATGCTTTACAGCTCGCGCACGGTATGTGGTATACGCCTGGTTTCCAAAGTTCCAGATCATCTTTAACCGAGCCAAGAAGTGCTTTAATCTTGGCTGGATCGCCCAGTGGTAAGCAAAATGTCTGGCCATGAAAATTACAATAACCCTAAATTAATTATTAACAACCAAAGCTGGTACACCATTTTCCACCAAAACCACACCCTCTCATACGGGAGCCATACCAAAAGACGTAAGCAACCTTTTTAAACAATCTTAATCTTTATTCTTAAGCAAAACCAAGTACATAATCTTAATGTACAGCCTCTTTTACTTTTCAACATAGTTTCCATTTTTCGCACACTTTTTCCCATCGTTCTTTAAGTTTGAAACTACTCTTACAAGGAGATATAACGATCTCGGAAATTCAGTTTGGGAAGAGACTTCGCAGGTTAGTAGTATACCTTAAGGGTGTCCACCCAGTAAAGTAGTAAAGTGCACTAGCCAGAAGATTCAGAGAAAAATAGCTCTAAAGTTTTATGCGCATCAAACATACTGGTCGATTTGTACGCAATGGGACTGTAGCGGAGTGGCTTAGTCTGTAAAGAGTTCACTTGCTACGCGGACGATCCGGGTTCAATGCTGCCTCGGTGACCTTTTTTAAAATTGTTTTATCAATTATAACAATTTTTTTAATATAACTTATGATCTAAAATATTATAAATTAAATCATAATTTTTTATTTATGAAATGACTGTTGCAGCTAATTAAAATGTGAATTAATGATAATTTAATTTTTAAAAGGTTGAATAATTTCAAATGTATTTAGTGGAAGTAAATTAAAACTTTAATTACTACTGTAGTAAAATTTCGGGTAGGGTTTTATTTATGTAAAAAATTTTACGATATCATCTTTATTTGTCAGTTTTTTGTTTTACATACAAGCACCAGAATGATACGTATCGTAATTTTTTGATTTAATTGATAATATTTTATGTTATTAACTTGTTTAAAAAGTTGTTATAATTTTTTAAAACAATTTAAAAAAGTTAACCGAGGTAGCATTGAACCCTGATTGCCAGCGTGGTAAGTGAATTCGCTACAAACTCAGTCAGTTTTCGCTGTGGTGATATGGCGTCCAAATTAACCAGTATATGAGCTGCGCGTAAAACTTTAGAGTCCTTTTTCTCGGAATCTTCTGGCCAGTGCGCTTTACTGGATGGACACCCTTAAGGTATACTACCAACCTGCGAAATATCATTCCTCCGAGACCGCAAGTTCCCCTTGTTAGACTGGAACTCTGTGACACTGACGCACTGCTTGCGTCTCGTAGCGTTGGCATCGCATCTCTTCCTTAACAGAACCCAAAAGATGGTAGTCGGAGAGTGCCATGTCGGGACTATAGGGAGAATGTGGGAGAGTTTGCCACCCAAATGTCCTGATCTCCATTGTAGCTTGAGTAGTATGCGGACTCTTGATGGATGGTCTTTTTTTTTCTAGGGCGTTTTTCGCGCAATACACGACGGAGTTACAAAAGTGTGTTGATGTAGCGAGCAACATATATTTGGTTTTTCCAGGTTCAGGAAACTCAACCAGAATTTAAGTTTTTGTTTCCCAGAAGACACTTCCCGTAACTTTCCCTATAGCACTGTCTTCGGTTTTTTCTTCGATGGCGGATTCAAGTGGTGATGGAACCAACTTTCATTTCCAATCACAATACTAGTCAAAAACTCATCTTCATTTCGAAATCTCTGAAGAAGGTTTTGGGTGTTGATTCTTCTCTGAAATTTGTGGTCTTCGGTCAATAAACGTGGGCCCTACGGGCACAAACCTTTCGATAAACTAAGCTTTGAATCATTTTGCCGTTGAACTCTAAGGTCGAACTACCTTTGAGAACCCGTTATAGTCCAAACAAAAATTGAAACTTTCTCTCACATTTTTTTTATTAACATAATGAAATGTCCGAACTTGTACAGCTTCATGTTGCGTAGTAGAATGTATAGCTATTTCTTTAGTATATTTCTCAAACACATGTTACAAATGCGATTTTCATTTTTTGTTAGTTAAAGGCTAATATTTCTATTTCTTATTTAAATTGAGCTAAATACTACTATTTTCTTTGGAATCCTCTAAGAAAATCTTTGTTATCAATGGTTTGTAATTGAATAATTTGCTCTTCAAATAGTGGTAACACTGAAGGGCATTTTCTGCAGTTGCTTGAGATGCTCAATTGTTTATCAGAATTACACAAACGCATTTTTAAAATTAGTATGTGATACGGGTTTTACGTTCCATCAGCAACAAATCAGTACAGGAAATTTATATTTTGTTTACTAATCTCATATATTGTTTCTTAGTGACATGTTGATAGACATTTAAATTTTCTAACAGCACCTCCTATATTTTTTGTCGTGAGGTTTAGTATCTGATATGCGTCAAGCATGATCTAATGACCCCTTACACACGCTAGCACCACCTGTTAAATCGCACTGCTATGTTTTTATCTTAACTGTCACCCGTGTACTGTTAGCGCAGTTTTGTATTTTCATCAGTGCCTAACCGATTTGTTGTTGTTGGTGGGGGTGGTAGTGGTACTTTTATGGGTAACGTGTAAATGTGTGTTTTTGTATCATTGTATATTGTTTTATTTTGTGGGTGAATGTGTTTATCGTACAATGTCATTTCAGTTTGATTAATGTGCGCTAATTTGATTTGAATAAGGATTGATTCTTTAGGTTTGTACTGACATTGAATACCTTGTTTGAAATTGGTTTATGGATATCTCAGTATATTCGTTAAGTGAGGGTGTTATATTAGAAATTGTTGATTAAGCTATGCACATCGTTGAATGTCTGTATGGAGTCGGTTGTTTTGTAGAAGATATGTAACGAACAAAGTCATTACAGTTAATCAACCCTGTTGAGTTTTCTTGAACAGAAAACAAAAAGTGTTATAGGAACATTTTAATGCTGCGCCGCTATTCATTGTTTTCTGAGTGGGGCTTCACCAGATGTGGAGTACCTCAGGGTTCTATATTGGAGCCACTATTGTTTTTTAATATATATGAATGATCTACCCCTGCTTTACATCTATAAACTCAAAATTTGCCCAATTTTCACATGACCAAAACATAGGAATTAAAAATACTCCAGATTTCTCTACTGAACATATTTCAAACTATATATTTGACATTAGTTATAAATGCTTTATAGCTTATGGCTCTTCCTTAAATTTTGCTATAGCTCAATAAATGCAACTTCAGTATATCACACAAATTATCATCGAATCATAGACATAAAATTGGCAGGCTAGTACATTCAAGATGTTAGAACGTGTGAAATTTCTAGATTTTCATACTGACCATAATTTAAATTGGAGGGTGCATGTCTCTGAAGCGATTGGGTGCAGCCACTTTTGAAGTTCGTGCAATTTCAGCAATACATATGAGAAAAACATTTTGCTTATTTTCACTAAGATCATTTGATTATGTTGTAGTTTCAGCAAATATGAATAAAGTAAACGATATGAAAGTATCTTCAGGTTGTATACATCTGTTTTGTTTCATCATCCCACAAGTCAATCTCTTATACTGGGATCCATTGTAAACCACTGCATTGTTTTGTAAAATAAAACTATTTAAAGAAACAACTGAGTGGCAGCCAAAGTGGAATAAAGTGGGGTCCCGTTTTCACAGGCTACCTTTACTTCTATTTGTCACTTCCGCATGCTGCAATTTTTTAATTACATGCAAAATACCCTGCATGGATTTCGTTGTCCTCTACGTAGCTACATTAAAGCACATAGAACTGCATGACTTAACAGTTAGTGACACTACGTTAGAACGTTAATTTTATTGCCAGACGAGATTAATAACCAGAATGTAAACAATCAGTAATTTTCTGTTCGACAAGGAGTTTATATTCTTAACTGTTTATTTACGGCCGAGCAATAGATCCAGCCGTTATTCTTTCGTACGATACTTGGGCCGTAGTCAACTTTGAGTCAACACACAAAGAAAATGTAATTCCGTTTGAAGTCCGATGCATAATTTACTCAAGGTGCAATTCCGTAACTCGTTTCCAGTAGTACGAAATTAAATTAAGATACAGAATAACGTTTACACAGGAAGCAGCTTTAATTCACGTTTTTCAAATTACGGCTTCTTCCCCATCCTCCCCTGTGTAATGTGTAATTAAGCTGTTTCGTACATCAGTCGAGAGAACACCATTACGTCCCGACTCTGTCAGTTATTTAATTTGAGATTTTTTTCTGTGTGGGAAACGGAATGAAGGAGCCGCAACCACTAAATGATTTTATATTTTAATAAAGGTCACATATTTTGAAAATCGCTTACATAAGTGAAGCCTTCGTTACAAAATACAATAGTTTTGTTATTAAGAAACTGCTGGTTAGGGCCTATTGAGTACACATTATTCGGTTCCCTGGTAATTATATTCTGACCAAAGTATAACTTAGTTATTTAGAGACAAGTTGCTGCAAATATAATGACTTGAAGAATTCACTTTTCTTCTCTTTATAAGTGAGATGTAGCTTGTGCATATCAGATTTCATCATCTATAAAGCCGGTAGCGCTTTCGGAGGGATGGTGGTTCGAATACCCGTCTGGCCATCCAGATATCTATTTTTCATGGTAAAATCGTGTTTGATGGTATGTAAAAAGTCATACAAGTGTTGTACTTTCAAGAAATTTTCGTTACCCAGAAGTGCAGGAGTAGAGGGACAAGGCCGAGTCTAAAACAATTAAAACGCATTAATCATCTGTGGCACGTGGCGGGTGATAGATCAAGGTCACAGACCATGCCCCAACTCAGAAATTCAATTTTTGGCAAATAATTATCTCTTTTTTGGTCCCTTTCCTCCCCTTAATATACCATTTTGTCTGCAAAATGCGGCAACCCATTCTTCTCCACTTTCATCTGAAATTAATTAACGACCTTCTGACTATAAGCCCAGTAGAGTGAGAAACCGCTTCCCAGCATCCACTCTCTGTATGCTCAGATCTTTTTCGACAGTTAAATATGTCACTTATGGCTGCAACCATTTTTACCCCGCCTTCTGCCAGTGTTCCAGTTTTACTAATTAAGTACTTGCAGTCTCTCTCCTCTCTGCGGGGATGATCTAATTTCTGTCAGTACTAATATCTTACGCTATACCTTATGTCCCATGCATCTGGTGTGTAAAAAGAAAATGTACCTAATATAGCCATCTCATTGTTATCTTCTTTCCCGCAAAAGACATAAAAAACTGGAATGATAAAGAGCGAAAAAAACAATGTCATAATCGGCTGCGAGAGTATACGCTTCGCAGACCGTGTGAAATTCGTGTCACCGCTTCCGACCGCCATCAGTACTATTCTTGATATAGATTCTCATTCAAATACTGCATAGCTACACCAAGGCTGTATCACCCGCAAACCCACTGACAGAACTTTAATTCTTTGTGTTTATTACTATCATTATTATATTGTAATGATTTTCATTCGTTGCACGTATATGGGGATGATTTTTGTCTTTCAATGCATTGATTATTCATTATTCACATAAAGGACCATATGCGATTAGACTTAGATAATGTTATGTGATGCCTTTATTTTCGTGTGGGGCAAAGGACACGGCCACTGGCGTCGCCGATGCCCCCCCAAGCATACAGTGGAGAAGGTAGTCAACAGGTCGTGGAATATCCCTGGTGGTAACGTTAGTCTGAGACAGCGAGGGAATGTTTGTCACTATGATCTCTAAAGGAAAATATTTCACTCCTCTATATATACCAGCGTTTGTGACAGGAAATGGGTCCAAGCGAAATATTTCACATCAAGGAAAGCCTGAATAAATCGCATGTGGGAAAGTGAAGGGCAGCTACGAACATGATTTGGTATTTTGCAGAAGTGGAGATGGGTTCACAGAGAGTTTATGTGGAGGGGACTGTGGCAAGCCAGTGAGTGTGCGTGGAAGAAATGCGAATGACTACGTCTATGCACTAGCGATTAGGAACATTGAACTATGGTAAACATTGTAAAATTATTGTAAACTTGTTTTGTGTGTGTCCAATGACGACGGAAAAGTGTTCCTTTCGAGAGTAAACGAGTTATTTGGTGAGAAGAGGAGGTGTTTTATTTCATAGAAAGCGCTTCCGGGTATCTTAGATTCGCTGGGAGCGATGATTTGTATTCTTCAGTCGAGTCTTGTGGCTAATTGATTTCTGTTGATTGAAGTCACAGTAAGTGTTAAACATGAGACCTGTATCTGGCACAACGGCAAGGTTTAATAAGTTAGCTGAATGAAGATCTTATGTAATGTCTATGACTGACTGTACTAGTTCTGTGAGATCATCTGCTTTCACTGATCACCAATGATGGCGACTAGGGTGGTAACGGAGGTCATCTTTGGGGATGTTTTGTTGAAGGGGATGTGGAGGTGGAAAAATAAATTTATAATTATTTAGATTTTAATATCATATCAAAAATAAATTTAAAATAAAAAATTATTTTTCTATACCAAATTCTACATTTTTCATAAGTCTATTTTCGTATAATAGTGTCATTTTTACTTATTTTTTGCTTCATCTTTAAAGAACAAAAACAAGTGAATTAAATTATTTATATAACTTCACATGCGGCTAAAAAACAATTTTCATTATATGAACAGATTTCGCAGCTCAACTAATTCAAGCATCAAGCACAAGGCCACGCCACCGCACTTCTCTGAGCCCGCCACCCGCCTTTCCACCGCTATTGTGGCCCATTCACAGTCCAACTTGTAGGACCTGCGATGATCCGATTTTCTGATAAAGGACTCTTTATGGGCTGTGAAAGGCATTACAGGACTACACGTAGGACGTGTTGGATGTTGTCGGACTCACAGGCAACAAACACGGGTCCTTGCCGTCCAACAAATTATGGCATTGGATTATGATTGGAGGAAACATCCTGCGAATATCCGATAAGGACACTAGTGTGCGGCGAGAAAGTACAAGTGGAAAGGATTGCTTGTAAAATTTTTGGACCCCTTCAAGTATCGTGAATGTGTGAGCGCATCCTACAGTAGTTCTACACTTATGTCATGTAAGTTGGATTGTGAATAGGCCGCTTTACATGTAAGTTCAAACTTGTAAATTCGTCGCTTAGGTAATAACACCATACAGCTCATTGTTACTTTTATTGCAAGATCGTCAGGAAAAAACAAACAGGTTGTTGTTAGCTAAGCGACTATGGCAGAACCTTGTATAAAGATAAAAGAATAATATAGGTTGAAATATAAACAAAATATCCGCTATACATCCGCATTAAAAATTGCGGATGCGGAAGTAGGATTTCACGAGAAAACTCCGCACTTGCGGATATCCCGACTTTGAACCAGCGTCAACTTCGCTGGGATGTGTGCTGCTACGGGATGGTAATAGACCCTGAATAAACAGTTCACTGCGATAAAGTTTTCTTCCAACATCATGCGAACTTGTTTGTTAGCACCAACTGATAAGGGTCTCAGGTTCTCCTATTTTACACAACTTCGTTGTGTAGTGATGCTGTTCCTGGATTTTCAACCAGTAAATACTTGTTTTACTAATGCTCAGTCTCTCTTAGTAGATACCTTCCTTTAATCAAGATTATTCATTTTGTCAATTTATTTAATTGTGCTATATGTTTTCAGTTGTTGAATTTGTTAGTAAAGTAAATTTATTTGGTTCAGTTCAGTTTCGTTGCAGTGGAATGTTACTCCATTTAACCATCCAATGTAATAACGATGATGCATTTTTATCGAATAACCAACGGAAATCCTTGATATAATCAATTCAATTATAGAACGGTCTTGGTTTGTGATATTTTCTACGTTGGGTTGTCTTGATCTTCGAACAGAAAATTGAGTACACAAATTATAAAAATGCTCTCAGTATCAAACAACTGCCTAAAATCAGGCATTTACCAGCTCACGTGCCAAAAAATGTGAGCCAATACAGCAGACAAATGAATAGCAATAAGGCGCACTGTAATACATAAAAAAGTGTGATTTTAAAAGTTGGGTCTAAACGCAACATAACCAGCTACTGCAATTTCTAACACTAATGTAAACAGAAAAAAAAACAATCAGCAAATTGTGCAATTTTAGACATACATTAATTTTTTTTATCGAAAGATATAAACAACAGTTTAATTTTCAACATGACGATATTTGAAAGAGAGGTGAAACGGATATAAAAATTCGTCATTAAAAATCAGATGCTTTGGCGTTACTTATTAACAATTAAATTAATTGAGCAACTGCGGATTGAATGGCCTGCAACAGCATTGCATTAAAGTTAAGAAATGTTAAATCCGTCAGTTTATAGCCTAAATGGTAGGCAATAGAACGGCAGCCGCGCAACTTTGTGGTCTGCCATTCAGGAGTAGCAGCCGAAGGTGTACGGTATGACGCAGAACTCGTTTTCCTTGGTTTTACTGGTAGGGCGCTAATAACCCCGATGTTGACGCGCCCTAAAGCACAAATAACAACAACAACATAACGGTTTTACTGGGTCGGTATTAATTGATCTTCTGTAAAAATTATTCACTTTTTCGTCCTAGGAGACAGGGAAACACGTTTAGTACAAATTATTACTGAGTAGCCTTTTTATCAACATCTAAATACCTCTTTCTTTTCATTTAAACACTGAAATTAAATCGCATCGAGTGTCTCGTAGGTGATCGATAACGTTCGGCTAGGATGATTCCATCAAAAGGTCGTGACCCGAATTCTTTCTCGTTCCTTGTCCACGGTCTACTACTCTGCAAAGTTCCAAGAAAATCAAAATAGATAGCGTGCAATGCAATAACATAAAATAGAAGTCAGAACTGCTCCTTTTAAACAATGCATTTAAAGCAGATATGTACATATAAAAGTAGTATTTCCGTCATATTTCTTGGCCAGTTTGTCAAGAACATTAAAGCAACAACCAAACAAGCAAAAAACAAAATATTAGAGCAGTCTCCAAGGCTGCAGAAATGTTAAAATTACGCAACTCAGTCACTTAAAACATCAGTATTATTCGCAAACAACATGACTAACCTTACCCGCAATAATAATAAACTATTATCAGGTTATTCTAGTTTTGTTAAGGAGGTATTCATTATTTTTGTACAATTTTTAAACAAACACATCAAGTATCAATAGAATTAAAATAGTTTGATTTAATACAGTATCCAAGCAGATCTCCAACTGTAACACGTGTCTTACATTTTATATATATAATCCTTGCACCTTCGTAATGTCCAACCAACATTTCGTATATACGTTTTGTTGGTTCATCTTCCTGAAAGTATGTACAACCAAACAAAGTGCGAATACAGATTTAATATTTTGCTACCAAAATTTTTTCTGGCGTTAAAAGAATGTTAGAAAGTTACGTGAATTAGATCATGCATTTATTAAGAAATAAAAAATAGCCTCAACAGCGATTTAGATAAAAAAATATCCTTAGTGAACTGAAGCATAGATTATAAATCAAGATTACAAAGAAACAAAAAGGCCAGAAAACTCTGGAAGTAGACAAATTGAAAGAATCTGACATTGATCAGAAATCGGAAAATTGAAAATGACAGTGATGGATATTCGTTTGATGGAGAAAGAATGCATTGAAATGGGAGATCAGCAGAGAAAACAACGAAACGTTTGCCAAATTAAATTGAAACTAGCAATATGAAGTTAATAATGGGACTGATATATGAGAAGCGAGAGCATAAAATTTCTTATGGTGGACGTGAAAGTAGTACTGGAATTTTAGAAATAATCAGTAATTCCATAATGTCAAAGAAAAATACTGCTCGATAAAATTGCTAGACAGAAATAAATTGTAGTGGATAGCGTACGTTCATGCAACCCTTAGGAAGATCGGCTGAATGTATCCACATGAGTAAACTACTTTTAAGCTGTCAAGAAAAAAATGAAAATATACACAGTAATTTAAATCAGAGAGACCCTAGATTGTTTTGAGCTAGAAAAAGGAAATATTGTATATTGATACCGAAGATAAAATATCCAATTTTCAGGATGACAATATACAGATCATTGTATGCTTAAACTTAAAAATTGGCTTTGAAAGCGAGTAAAAATATTTCATTACATAAAAAAAACCATATAATGTAACATATAACGTTTATTTAAAATGATAATAACAAATTACCAGGTAGCGGAGATACCGACGTAGTTTTATAAAAAAAAATTCTATTTGGTTTTGTTTCATTGCACAAGAAAGAATATGACAACCACGAACATGGTTTCTGATGCACGTGTTCGTTAAATCACGATGGTAAATTCGTGCACATTTCTTTAATATTCAATGCACTTTCTCCATCTTTGGAAGACATAGGCATGCATAATACTGAAACTGAATTTCTGTTGTAAGTTTCTGGTGATTTTCGCGAATCACATATCAAAATTCCATAAGGTTTTGTTTTCAAATGTTGTGGAATGATTTCTGTAATGGCGCCAGGAATTTTTGGCTAAAGCTGGGCAATAGGTGATTTCATACAGTGTTAACCAGAACCAGGACAGTTGCAACAGGAAAAGAAAACAGTTACAGGCGTTGGAATGTGGCGATGTAGCAGGCAATGACAACGAAGCGGGTCACGTATCAGCAGAATTAAGGTGAAGCATGATGGCACTTGGAAGAAGATGGGAGGGAAGCAACCGTCTTTATTGGTGGAAAAGTCTCCCTACCACTGGCCCCAGAGAGCTAGTAAAACCCAGGTGCACGAGCAGAGAGGGGGATGTCTCTTTCTTGCAGGAAGATCGTCTTTGGCAGCTATGGAGCGATGTAACTAGGCAGAGCTAGGGGCTAACAGGATCACTACGCTGTTAGCAAGTTTCAAGTCGTCAACGGGTCGGCAACACTATAGCGGACTGGGCGAGTAGATTGGATGGAATTGTGCATGAAT
>CM061921.1:108304200-108324197 GCA_031002005.1 Vandiemenella viatica
CCGGCTGAATCTCGGGACAGGGCAAGGAAGCCAGCCGATACTGCGTATTCTTCACCGGCTGAACATCGGGACAGGGCAAGAAAACCAGTCGAAACTGCATGATCTTCGCCGGCTGAACCTCGGGACAGGGCAAGGAAGCCAGCCGAGACTGCGTGATCTTTGCCGGCTGAACCTCGGGACAGGGCAAGGAAGCCAGCCGAGACTGCGTATTCTTCACCGGCTGAACATCGGGACAGGGCAAGAAAACCAGTCGAAACTGCATGATCTTCGCTGGCTGAACCTCGGGACAGGGCAAGGAAGCCAGACGAGACTGCGTGATCTTTGCCGGCTGAACCTCGGGACAGGGCAAGGAAGCCAGCCGAGACTGCGTGATCTTCGCGGGTCTCTTTACAAGACGGAAACTTTAGTATTGGTAGTCGATGAGGGCCACAAATCATACTCGCCCTACTGAGGAACTGGTTTTGGTTCCTCCAGCAGCATTTCAGGGTCCGAAGTGCAGACATTTTCGCTTCGTCTTTCAAGGATGTATCTTTATTTATTTATTTTGGTAGGTCTCTTTATATTCTTCTCCCTGCCACTGGATAGCCTGGAAAGCGGCTAGGAGGAGGACATCACAAATTTTGATTGGTCCATCTCCCGGAACTTCGGATCCCCAGCTTTTCCTTTAGTTTGCATACCATTTGTAGGTCTTAGAGGAGTTGTTACTCCAGCTGTATGTACAACGATCATAGCAGTTGCAACTGATGCTGTTGGAGGTGAAGTCTTTTCAATTGTTTCTGGAGTTGTCGACGTCTCTGATGTGATGCACCCGACGTCCGCGGTCTCGAATGTTTTGACACCGAGTGAGGTGGGTGATCGATAATGCTCTGGCCATGCGTTCGGAAGGACTGGGGTTCGAATCCCCGTCGGGCTACCAGATTTGGGTTTTCCATAGTTTTCGCAAATCATTCCAGGCGAATTCCTGAATGGTTCCTTCAAAAGGCCTTGGCGGAATTTCTATCCATTCCTTGCCCCCAATCCTTTCCCGCCTTTAATGTATTTGACGTCGACAAGGCGTAAAGCCATAAGCAATAAAAAAAAAGCATGTTCTGAAATTCACGGATTTTGCACCACATTTATATTTGCAAGAGCTTATGTCTGTAGCAGACGTCTGAGTAGCAACAATCTTTCCTGACGGGAGCTGCCTATGTTTTCGTGATGCTGGTTGCAAAGACCAGTAGGACAAGTAATTTCTTTGCTTCGCCATATGGTATGCGCTCTTTGGTTTTGAGATACACTCGACACTCCTGGCTCCAGGGAGGGTGTGACCCAGAGCAGTTGGTGTACACCTGAGGGATGGTAGATTCGCTGCCCCCCTAGCCGCATTTGCAGGATGACGATATATGTCCGAATCTTTGGCTCTGAGAACAGCGCATCGGTCCCAGAACACAAGGGCGTACGTTCAAGTTAATGCAACCTGCTTTGATGGTCTTGGTGGAAAACTGGAAATTCGAACGTCAGGATGAAGGTGTTTGCTGTATCCGCACGCCGGCCATAGAGGCGACACTGGCGGGCCGGAGGTCGGCCGGAGACGAGACGGGACCGCGCACGATCAAGTCCACGAGAAGACGCACTGAGTCCAAAAGAGCAAACTGATCGAAGAACCGAGACGCGCACGATGAAAGTCCACGATGAGAGTTACTGTGAGACGGCAACGAATACTGTACTGGTTTAGGTAGTATATATATATATATATACATATTGTCACAGAGTGCTGTTATTTGAAGATTTTTACAAAATATCAAGCAGATTTACAAATGGTTTTCAGTTAGATCGGTTAAAGGGTGGGGTATATTCTGGGTCGTTTCTCTTGGTCGGGTATTGGTGGCGGTCGGTCTATGTGATGGGTTTTGATAAGGATGTTAAGGAGATGGAATGTAGGTGGTACTTGTTTGTAGGAGATGGGGAGGTGATGTGGTTCGGTGATTAGATTTATGGTTATAGGATTATTGTTATGGAGGCTATTGATTGCGTATTTTATGTGGAGGGATTCCAAGTGGATTAGATGTGGGGGAATTTTATTTGGGTGTACAATAGATGGGTGGGTGATGGCAGTCGGATACGGTAGGCGATTCAGAGTGCGTGGCGTTCTATAATTTGAAGTCTATTGTAGAAGCGGTCGGGAGCGGATAACCATGAGGGGTGACCATAAGTGAGGACGGGGTGGAGGAAGGATTTATATGTGTTGATGATGACGTTGCTGCGGAGTTCCTCCCCCCCCCCCCTCCCCGCAGAGGACTGGTACGCAAGTGCCAGGTACGGGTATGGTGAACCCGCGGTGCCCAAGCTGGAAACTTGTGAGCGCCGCAAGTTTCCCACACCGTAAGCTCCTACCATGCTTCAACGATCACCGTAAGGCGTGGCAGTGGAATGTTGTGTGCCTAAGAGAATGGGGATCTTGGCTTCATCGCCCGGATTGCGAGGACGGAACAAACCTCTATAAAAAAAACCCTCAACCTCAAGGTCAGACACGTGCCGAGGAGGCGAATGGGTGATGAGGGAAATCACTCGTTAACGTGCAACCTCAGGGGCACCTGCGCACCCTTGTTGTATGAGCATTTAATTTTATATTGTTTATACTAGTGGGACCAAAATTAAGCCTCACAATAAAACCAAAAAAACCCTGCGGTACGGGTGTGCCGCAGACAAATCTCAATAAACCCAGTTCTGAGAAGCGGGCGGCTTTGGAAAGTAATTGTAACAGAATAGTTTGTTCACTCGCGAATGCTTTTATAGTTATGCAGAGAGTAGGAGGAAGTTTTGAAAAAGTTTCGCCATTTTATATTTCTAAGGGCTTAGAGGGTCTGGTAGGGACCCTGAATACCGTAAAAAAGCTGAGGAACGGGACGCTGCTGCTGGAAACAACCTCCAGTAGGCAAGCTACCCAACTCCTTAACTGTGACAAGCTCGGGTAGTTCGCTGTTACATGCGAACTCCACAAATCCATGAACAGCAGCAAAGGCGTGGTCACCTATAGGGATATTATTGACATAGCTACCGAGGAACTCGTTAAGGAGTGGGAAGATCAAAAAGTGTTCGAGGTGCGTCAGATAACACGGAGGGTAAATGGCAGTCTTGAAAAGACTGCCACCTTCGTACTGACGTTTGACACTCCAGTACTGCCAAAGAACATCAAAGCGGGGTACATTAATTTGAACGTCCGTCCCTATGTTCCGGACCCGATGCGCTGTTTCCAGTGTCAGCGGTTCGGACATACGACGGCGTCCTGTAAAGGAAAAAACCTGTGGTAATTGCGGGAAGGGCGCACATGAACCGGGCGTTAGTTGTACGCTCCCACAGGCTTGCGTCAACTGCTCCGGTTTGCGCTCCGCCTGGAGTAGGGAGAGTCAAGTGTATCTTGACGAGCGCAAGATACAGGAGCTGAAGACCAAAGAGCGGATTCCCTATGGGGAAGCTAAAAAGAAGGCCAAGTCGCTCGCCGCTCCAATTTTTGGAACCACGTAGTTTTGCTAAGATGGCTTCAGCTCCCGTCAGGAAGCAGAGTGTTGCTACCCAGACATCAGTTGCAGACATGAGCACTAGCACCATGTGCTCATGTCAGTGCAAATGCGGTGCAAAATCCGCTAAGGCCGTTACATCTAAGACTGCGGACGTTGGTAGCAGCACGTCTGCGACCTCGACCACATCAGCAGCAGTAGTGAAGGTTCCAAAAGCATTACCAGATAAAGTCATTGCACCTCCAATTCCACCACGTGCAGTGAAAGGAGTAGCAACATCTTCTGCTACCAATACTAATGAAGGCGATCAGAAGGTCCGGGGTCCGAAGTTCATGCAGGCGTACCCGACTCAGTTTGTGAAATCTCCCTCTTCATCCCCTCCCAGGTTACCTGGTAAGAGGGAAAGAGTGTGAGGAAGAATAAAGCCAAAGAGGTGTTTGGTGAGTTCGAGATGTCTGTCTCTTCGGAGCCAGAAGAAACTGAAATGCTGGTGGACGAGCCCGGTCCCGTTCCTCAGCAGACAGCGACCGAAGACCCACCCGGATGGGGGCGGGTGAAACTAAACAGGTAGAATGATGGATGGGTGGCCCCTTTACAGCCACCCATCCACATGCATTGTTTTTAACTTTTTTTCACTGTTATAATTCATGTCTTGCTGGCCACTATACAGCCAGGGAGACAGGTAGTGTTTTAATCCTTTTGTGAACCTGTCTGGCCCCTTTGAAGCCATCCAGGGTTGTACTGTCAAATCGTGGTGGCCCCTTTAAGCCGTCAGATTTTATCATTTATTTCATTTGCTGTTTGTATGGCCGACCCCTTTACAGTGGACCATGCAGATGGTATTTTAGTATATTTTTAGCCAAATTAGTAAGTGGTCATTGTTAGGGCGCTAATGACTTTGCCTTCGACGTGCTCTAAAGCCGCAAAAACAACATTGATTGGGATGAGTGGCCATTTTACAGCCACTCAACCATGTACATAGTTTCTTTTATTGTTGTACTATTAGTTTCAAGATTTTATATCTGGTTGGCCTCTTTACAGCCAACCAAACATGGTTGTGAAGTTCTTATTTTTAATGGCTCCTTTACAGCTAACATTTTAGTATTTTATGTTTTCTGTCTGTGTGGCCGACCCCCATACAGTCGGCCATACAGATGGTAATGCTGTAAATTTTAAGCCACATTGCTTAGACGGATATTGTTTGGGCACTAATGACCCCGTCGTCGACGCGCCCTTAAGCACCACCACCACCAACAACAACAACAACAGCGGAGTCCCCAGGATGTGCCGGTGAATAATTTCAGAAGGTTGAGTCGAGTATTGGCTTTGGTGATGATAGTTTTGAGGTAGGGTGTCCAGGTTAGATGACGGTCGAGGGTGATGCCTAAGTATTTAACAGTGGGTTGTTGCTGGATGGGATGATTGTTGATGGTAATTTTGAAGTCGGCGACGCGGTATCTTCTGCTTGTTTTTCCAAAAATGATGGCTTGTTTTTTATTAGGATGTATGATTAGTCTCCAGCGGTTGCACCATTGTACAAATTTGTCCAGTTCTTTGTGAATGAATTTTTGTGATTGTCCTAGTGATTTATACATGGCTAAGTAGGCGGTGTCGTCGGCGTATCTGAGGATGTATGTGGGTGTTGCGGGTATGGGTATATCAGAAATGTAAAGGATGTACAGGAGTGGCGAGAGACGGATCCTTGGAGGACACCTGCGGTAGGGGGAAAATGCGGGAGAGTGTTAATGGCTACAAATGAGGTACGGTGTGAGAGGAAGGAGGCTATTATACGGATGAAGGTGATGGGTAAGGCAAAGGTTTGTAGTTTAAAAATGAGTCCGGCGTGCCATACGAGGAGATATTGTGGAGGAGAGGGTAGGTGGGTGCGGGTTTGAGGCCAGTTATGCGTCGGAAGGTAGACGTGTAGGCACACACACACACATGGCACCTTTACTGCCTTAGGTTTCAGGCAGGTGGAGGGTGGAGTATTTGTCCGTAGACATTGCCTCCAACATCACGAAGGGGTTACAATACTATTAACTTTCGGTGTGTCTGCTTGTTGGGTGTCAGTTTGCTAATATACTGAGCGGTCTTCTATGCCTGTCAAAGCCGTTGTCATAGCTTCCAAGCGAGTTGACCGAAGGGTTGTTGCATTGTCTGGTGCTGTTGTAAAATTTTTCAGCCAGCTGGCGGAATCTTTCCTTCATTTAGGTACCCCGGCGGCCTCGTGGAGTACATCCGTGGGGAACCGACACGGGAGGTGTAGGGCTCTCTTTAGGGCTCTATTTTGAATAATCTGGAGTTTTCTGATTTGCCTGTCGCTGGCGTATGCCCACACAGGACATGCATACTCCATAATTGGGCGTATGAGCGATGTATAGATCTTGACTCCTGTTGAAGGGGCTAGCTTGCTATCCTAATTTAGGATGGAGTAAAGACTTTGGAGCCTTGTGCTTGCTCTCCGACGGATTTCGTTGATGTGGCTACACCAGTTCAGTCTCTTGTCTAGAGTCACCCCCAGGTAGTGTGCCGTGATGGACCATGGAATTTCTCTGCCATGTAGGCGAAGTGTTGGGTCAGGATGAGTAGGTTGGCGGGCACCAAGTCATTTGGTTAATATGATGGCTTGGGTCTTGGTGGGATTTATATCAATAAGGCACCTCCTAGCCCAGGCCTCTGTTACTTGTAGGACTTCCTGCAGTCGTCGGGTGGCCAGTGCTCTACTGCGGCTGGAGGCTAAGTACGCAGTGTCGTCGGCGTAAGTAGCTGTCAGAACACCGTTGCTAGTCGGAACGTCAGCAGTGTAAAGAGAGTATAGCACAGGCCCAAGCACAGAGCCCTGCGGCACCCCTGCCTCGATGTTCCTGGTAGAGGAGTGAGCTTTGTCCACCTTTACGCTGAAGGTCCGGCCGGTGAGGTAGGATTTTAGTAGCTTCACGTATGGCCCCGGGATACCCTGTTCATAGAGTTTGAGCAGAAGCCCCGGATGCCACACGGAGTCTAAGGCGCGCGAGATGTCGAGAAGTACCATGGCGCTGTAGTTCTTGAAGTTGAAAGCGTGGGTCACTACTTCTACAACCCGCATCAGCTGCTGGATGGTGGAGTGTCCACGTCGAAATCATAGCTGGTGATTTGGAATAACGTTGGCGTCTTCGATGAATGCAGACAGGCGTTTTAATAACAGCCGTTCGAACATTTTGCTAATGGCTGGGAGCAAACTTATGGGCCTGTAGTTCTGGGGTAGATGTTTGTCTTTTCCGGTCCTGTGAATACCCACAATTATAGCGTGTTTCCACAGTTGAGGGTAATGCTGACTTCTTAAGATGGCATTGAAGATAGCGGAGGTGAACAGAGGCCTCTGGTGGTAGGTGCCTGAGGAGGGTGTTGCTGATCTCGCCACGCCCTGGTGCTTTCTGTGGGTGCAGTTTCAATAGGTAGCTGGCTACCTCTTCCGGGGTGATATCATCTATTTGATGGTCATCTTCAGCATCGAGATAGACTTTCAGGCGACGATGAACTGCAGTGATGTGGGTGGGGTCCACGTTTGTTAGCAAAGGCCGAAAATTCTTCACAAAGACATCAGCCAGTGCGTTGACCTTTTCCTCCGGAGTGACTGCTAGGCCTCTTTCGCAGTGCAGAGGGGGAAGTCGCTGCCTTCGCCTGATGAGTCTTCTAGTTTGAAGCCATAGAGACCCATCCTCCGGATGGAGCATAGAGACTCTTGCTTCCCACTCTTGGTTCTGATGTTGAATCAGGGAAGCTTTAATATCCCTCTGCAAGCGATTTAGTAGTCTCCTGGTCACCTGATTTCTTGTGAGCTTCCACTCTTTGGAAATTCGGTTTTTATGGCGGATTTTAGCTAGGAGGTGTGGAGGAAGCTGCGGAGTGGGAGCTGGTCTTGGTGTCCTGATTGGAGTGGAGGCTGCAGTTGCATCTTTGACTGCTGCCTCAAAGACTGAAGGGCAACGTCAATGTTGTCAATCTCAGGTGGGTCAGCTAGGATAGTCTATAGGTGAGCCTGGTAACGTCTCCAGTTAATTTTGTGGAAGTTGAAAGATGGTTCTTCTTTAGTTTACCAGGGACCAACCTCAACCTCAATCATAACTGGACAGTGGTCTGAAGTTAGTCGGTTTATGACTGAGGTGGCGACATAGCCCTGGATGGCCTTGGTGATGACTACGTCTAGTACATCTGGTTCGTTGCCGTTTGCTTGGGTAGTGCGTGGGCCTCTTCTGGTGCCCATACGCACATATTGTACCTGTTTGTGAGGCGTCTCAATGCTATACCCGCTGCGTTATTGTACCTACTATTCCAGTCGGAATGTTTGGCATTAAGATCGCCGCCGATCAGGACTTTACCGCTGACATCTGCCAGAGCCGTGAAGTCGGCTTCTTCGAGCTGTCTTCGAGGTGGTCGGTAGCATGAAATGATGATTAGCTTCCCATTAGCCGTGGCCACTTCAATTCCAACGGCTTCCATCTGTTGGAGAGGTGATGTGGAATACTGTTCTTAATGAAAACCGCGACTCCACCTCCTGCGGTGGGTCTGTCGCGGCGGTAACAACTGTAATTGGCTACTGCAGTTTCGCAGGCCGGGTTTCAAGAAGGTCTCTAACACCAGACATATGTCAACATCTTGGTCTCGAAGGAACTGTCTAAACTCAAGCAGTTGGTTGTACATGCTATTAGCATTCCAAACACAGAAAGATATGGAGTGAATATGTGGCTGCCTATCCATTATGGTTGCAGTGTGGCACTTTGGGACAGCTAGAGCATTAGTTACGGCGCTGGTCATTTCATTCCAGCTGCTCGGTAAGGTGGCACATCATCTTCAGGGCAGACTCCATCATGTTGGTAAGCCTGTTTAGGTTCTGTAGCGCTTCGCGGTCCGATTCTACTGTGTTTCTTTGCTGTTGCTGGGAGACGTGGTGGCCAGTAGGTGGGTCGACTGATTTGATTCGTTGCTCAGTTGACGTTGATGCAGACGGGTCAGCGGGGTACCCGCTAGGGGCGACTCGTTCGTTTCTGGAAGTGGTATTGTCTTCTCTCGACAACAGGAGTTGTTGCTCGGTTACATTGCTCGATCCTATCTTTCTCCTCCGTCTGCGGCGCAGCTGCGACGCGGACATATTCTTTACCGTGACAGAGGGAGCCTGATCTTGCCCTGTTGCGGACGGTTACCTTGCTGCTCAGGAGCTGGAGTCTGGTCTTGCCGCGCTGTGCTGTTTGTTATTGATGCACGGTCCGGTGGTTTTTCTATTTCAGTTGGAAGGCCTCTAAGTCGGTTCCTGGCTCTCTTAAAGGCCGGGCAGCCTTTGTAGCTGGCGACGTGTCCACCTCCGCAGTTGGAACACTTGGCGGAGTCTCGTCCTTTCAGCAAGGTGCATTTGGTGGATTCATGTTGTTCTGCGCAATTAACGCAGGACTGGAGGCATTTTGCAATTCTTGGCCACGTGACCGAAACGCTGGCAGTTGTAACATTGCGCAGGTCGGGTCGTTGCCCGAAGTTTCTCGACCTTCACTTGGAGTGGCAAATTCTCTCCACCCCGAAGATTGCCCAGTTTCCCTGGCAGTCCGCAAGAATCACCAAGAATAGTGGCATTAATATGTTGCTGCCTGGCGGCGAAGTTGGGCCACCGTTTGAACAGTAAATCCCATCTCTGAGAGTTCTTCTTTCAGATCTTCAGTGGGCAGTGTTCTTGGTATGCCCCTGAAGACGACTGCTCCCACTGGAAAAGTGTAGTATGGGACATTGTTGTCCTGCAACATGCCTGTAGCGGCTGAGTAGTCTTCTGCTGTTGTGAAGGTGAACTTTATCTTATCACCACCGGCAGTTTTGGCAGCGAAGGAGTTCTTCACAACAGCTTCAACCTTATCATGGAAAGTCTTATAACTCTGCTCAAATTGCACCACGATTGGAGGAATGTGAGCGGATCTCTGCAGTGGTCGTGTTGGTTCAGGCTGTGGTGTTGGTTCAGGCTGCAGAGATTGGAACTGGTTTCTAGTTTCAACGATGTTGGGGTCCAGCGCTGGTGGAGGTTTGCTAGTGTTTTTGGGAAAAGCAAAGCCTTCGTCATCAACTCGCTGGTGAGATTGTCCCAACAGCTGGACTAGCTGGGCTTCTTGGTTTCCTCGCAAGTGGTGTGGCAGTCACCTGGTCAGTCGCCTCCTTCATCTTCTTCAGCGTCTTCCTATCTTTACTGGCTATATTCCTCTCTAGTTGTTTTGTGCAAACACTGATGGTATCGCCCCTTCTTGGGTGTTTGATAGTTTCTGCAGCAAGGGGCGAGATGCGCCTCTTTGTTACGCGTGGTTCACCCCGTCCTTGTGGGAGCTGGGGCGTCAACATGGGACTTGGCGGGGATGTGTCCTTCCTTGTGTCAGGGTTCTGACTATTGTTCAGTTCCGTCACGTTCTCATTTTCTTCTGAAGAGATTTTTTTTTTTTTTAAGCACACATTTTTAACAGCCTAGTATCTAGAAACTAAAATAGGCCTTAATTTAACACAACAGTTTTACATTTGATATTTCAACAGATAATTTCACAATGAATAATTTCAATTTTTTTTATGTATGGCTTTGGCAATATCTGTACAGTCTTTTCTTGTTGGCACGATACATACGATTGTTCCGATGTTAACATATATTATAACTTTCTAAACTTGCTGCATTTTGTCATAATTGATTTATTATAGTGTTCTAGTTTTGTATGGTGTCTGCAGTTTCCTGTCCACTTTATGGTTAGAATTTTTAATATTTCACTTTGTCACTTCGTACGTCTACCACTACTACTATTACTAAACTGTTACTACTATCTGCTACTCTACCATCTAAGAAAGCATTTTCCAGCATTGGTATCGGTGCGGTAACCCGAATTCCAAATCTCCCGGAATAGCGCACGTTCTCAGTCTCTCTGGCAGCCAAAGTGACCGAGAAGGCCGCCCATCGGGAGACTGGCCACCTCCAACACTGGTTGTGAGAACTAATTTTCAATGATATATATGTAATTGCAGAAGTAAGGAGTCTTTAATATCCGGCCTAGTAGGTTGTTCGTTTCACAGGTGAACTAGATTAGTTTAACATCTACCGCCGGTATTTGTTATTTTCAATATTTGAACAAATTCCTATTTTAAGATTATTGGCTACATAATTTACAACTTTTACTCTTAACTAACTATTAACATTTTTACATATTTTAAGAGACAACAATGTTTTACTTCAGAAGCGGCTCGAGACTGCAACTATTATCTATTATTTGTGTTATTGCAATGTCAGACCACATTTTATGCATCGGACTATAGTTCATGTGAGCACTAGTAAAGAACTTATACATACACTATATACTTTTATACGTGTTGCTTCAGCAAGTTCTTGTTTGTAGGTAGAATCTCCAGTGGTGTTGCTGCGAAATGGTCCATTTAAAGTCTTTAATATGGTTTATAAACACTCCTCTCCGCAGACCAGCTGGTTGCGTTTTCAGCACGATATATGATTCGCTGATTGAGTGCTTAGACACGCAGTTCGCTTGTGGCAGCTCTCGGGTGTTACTCTGTGACGTCATAGTCGGCTTGACTTGGCCTTCCTCTTGCTGTCGCTAAACTTTGCATGAATCTCTCCTTTGCAGTCTGGATATATTCTGCGTCACTTCGTCTAGTTTGCGCCAAAGTTGCTCATTTTTTAGTATGTCTTCCGTTTTCAAGTTTCTTAGTTCATGAAATCCTTCGTTTCTGGCTTCTACCATTTGTGTGCAATCCCAGACGATGTGTTCGGGTGTACCCTCTTCCCCGCACTCACACAAGCTTGTGTCTTTTAGTCCTCTTTTATGTAGTAGGCTGGGATATGGCCCGTGTCCAGTGATGTAATGAACAAGTCCGGTTGATGGATCTAGGTGGCGAAGGTTTAATCTCTCTTGAATTGTTGGCCAAATATTGTAGGTTCTCCTGCCAGTTGTACTACGCGACCACTGTTGTTGCCATTCTTCCATCAAGACTGTCTTTATCTCCCGTGCTTCTGTAACCGGTCTTCCTAAAATTTGTTCTACTTTGTCGGCGTCACCGGTTCGTAGCCAATAGTGTGCCCCTCTCTTTCTAACTTCTAGGTCAAGTGGCCAAACGCCCAACGCAACCAGCAGAGAGTCGGTCGCTGTTGTGTTATATGCACCACTTAATCTTATCAGTATGCTTCTTTGTACGCTTCTTAGTGCCTGGCGAGGTTTACTTGTCGTAACTTATGCGCCCAACTGCTAGCAGCATATCCCACAATCGAGGATAATATACTGTCGTGATACCTCCTTATTATGGACGTTGGAAGATGAAATCTTCTTTGCCCAATACTGATCAGTTTGTTCATCACTATTTTGGCACGACTGCACACCTCCGTTATATGGTCAGTAAAATTTAGTCGCTCATCTAGCGTGACTCCCAGGTATTTACAAGTTCTAACTCTTTTTATGGAGACGTCGTTAACTTTTATTATTGGATTTCGCTTGGGGCGGCCACTGAGAACCATGAATTGAGTCTTGTGTGGTGCAAGGGTTAATTTCACTTTGGAGCACCAGTTTTGTAAATGTCTTAATGCCATTCTGCTTCTAGTCTCTACTTCATCCCTTGTTCCGCCTTGTATCAGCAGTAGAAGGTCATCCGCGAAGGCAACAAGCCCCAGGAGTCCTTCTTGCCCAATCATGCTTTCTATGGCCATTTAGAATGTTACGTCCCAGAACACTGGTCCACACACCGATCCTTGCGGACAGCCTTTAGTTAATTTTTTCTCTATAGTCACTCGTTGACATCTCAGTTTGGCAAATCGGTTTTTATAGTAGTTGTGTAACGTTCCATAGAGGTTACTAGGAATTCCTATTTCTCGCAGGCGGCTAAAAAGAGCCGGCCACCATAAGTTATCGAATGCTCCAGCAATGTCGACGGCGATAGCTATTACATACTTGCTCTTACTACTTTTCACTAGATGCACGGCCTTATTTATGGCATCGTCAGTCGACCTACCCGCTCTGAAACCAAACTGATGTACACTCATACCATACTTTTTCCTGTGTTCCTGTAGTTTCCATACTAAAATTTTTTTCCTGCACTTTTCCAAGCACATTTAGCAGACAGATCGGCCGATAGGATTTAGGATTTAATGGATCCTTGTCGTTTCCCCTTCTTTAGGATCACCACTTCACTCTGCTTCCAGATATTTGGAACCCTGCCTTGCTGAAGGCATTTATTAAACAGTATGCAGAGTGGTGAAGTCAACTGGACCACTAATGCCTGGAGCACTTTAGCAGCGATTCCGTCCGGTCCAGGTGTCTTTTTCCGCGAAGAGAGTGAGCGCGAAGAGTTGCTGAGACTGTCAGGCGCCGACGCGCAGGGTGAATATGTCACTTCCATCTCGTTGTCTTCTGGTTAAGGCGAGCGCGGAGAGTCGCTGTAGTTGACCGAGGTCGAAGCGCAAGAAGTGCCACTCGAATCAGTCATCTTTTCAGGTAGGAGAAGACTAAGGGGGTGTTGTTCCGGTCCGTTGTTGTCACAGTAAGGTTGCCCGAACCGGAAACAACCCTAAAAACTCGCGCCAGGGGGTTCCACTCCCGCAGGAGTTGGCCGTGTGGCGGTAAAACCCTACAGCTCGGAAAGGGTGGGCCAAGGATATCCCCAAAGAAGAAGAAGCAGCTCACTATATTCTTCGCTGGAGCAAACAGAGCCCGCATACGCGAGCAAGAGTTAGCTAACCTCAATGCACTCGCATGCGCACCACTGTGGCTCGTCGAGTGAGTGAGTGACGTGTAGGCAGCAGCAGAGCCTAACTTTCTTCTCCAGCCCGTGAGCTGGAGAATTCTTAGGTGAAGTGTTTGCCTAGTTGGCATTGCCTTCATTTTTACTGGTTGTATTTTTTTTTTTTTTTACATTTTTATATTCTTTTCTTACTAGGCTTTATTTGGTGTAACCTTTCTATTGTTGTTGTTATTTTTTTTTCTTTCATCATTTTTTGTTATTATTATTTTTTGTTCGTATTGGCATGTATATTTGTCCATTGTATACTTATCTTAGTAAGTGGAGCGGTCTGCGGTGCGGTCCCTGATTCACTTCATATTGCGCGAGCGAATTTATGGTGGGATTAGTGCTCTGTTGCGCCTTATTGTAGAAGGTGGTTGCCAATTTTACGTATCGATCCCTGAGCATTGGCACTTCTGCTACCTGATGTAGATCAATTGTTGGGACTGCAATGGTAAATGGAGTGCCCTTTTTAGAGCTCGGTTCTGGAGTCTTTGGAGGGTATTGATGTGCGTTGTGGCGGCGTACGCCCAGACTGGAGAGGCGTACTCCATCAGTGGCCGCACCAACGCCTTGTAGATGTGTACTCCTGTCCTGGGTTTGAGGGTGCTGTTGTAGTTTAGGACAGGGTATAGTTCCCCCATCCGCGCTGCACTCTTTGTCGTACGTCGTCGACGTGGGCCTTCCAGGTCAGCTTCGCGTCTAGGATGACGCCCAGGTATCTTGCCGTTGTCACCCAGGGGATTCTCCTCGCCGAAGAGCTCGAGTGTTGGGCACGGCGGCGTTCTTCTTCTCGTCAGCATGATGGCCTGGCTTTTCGACGCATTTATACGAATTCTCCATTTAGTAGCCCACTCTTCTATGTCATTCAGCGATGCCTGTAGCCGTCGTCCAATTATCCCGGGCCAGCGTGAAGCTGTGAAGACTGTGGTGTCGTCCGCGTTATAGAGCAGTTTCAGCTTGCTGCCGCATGGGCAGATCGGCTGTGTATAAGCTGTATAGAACTGGAGCGAGTACACTGCCCTGCGGGACGCCAGCACGGATGTATCTTCGTGAGGATGTCGCGTTGTCCACTTTTACGACGAATGTCCGTTTCTGTAAGTAGCTGCGGATTATCTTAGGAATCGGCCTGGCACACCAAGTGTCGCAAGCTTGTACAATAAGCCTTCGTGCCAGACCGAGTCGAAGGCTTTGGCCACGTCAAGAAGGACCACGCCGCAGTGATCCCTGTGGTTGAATGCGTCTGTTGCCGTTTCCACTACTCTCATTAGCTGGTGCACCGTGGAGTGGCCGGTCCTAAAGCCATGTTGTTCTGCAGGCACCATGTTTGCCCTCTTGGATATGAGTCTGGAGGCGTTTTAGTAGGAGGCGTTCGAACACTTTGCTTATTGCTGGCAGAAGACTGATCGGCCTGTAGTTTTGGGGAATCTTCGGGTCCTTCCCCGGCTTGGAAATTGCAATGATTTCCGCATGTTTCCAAGCCGAGGGAAAAGTGCCGCTTTCAATGATGTGGTTGAAGTGTCGAACCAGTCTATCGATGGCCTCGGGTGGTAGGTTTTTGAGGATTCTGTTCGTGATACCATCATCCCCCGGTGCTTTGTCAGGTGCCAGACGTGACACTACTTCCAGAAATTCTCTCCTGGTAATGCGCTCGATTTCGTCGTCGCCTCCTTCATCCCTCATATAATGACGTAGGTGGTGCCGGACGTGCCGGATATGATCTTCGTCTAGCGGTTGTGTGACAGGTTGGAAGTTCTGCTCAAAGGCGTTGGCAAGAGCTTCAGCTTTTTCTGTTGGCTTGCAGCATATGCCAGCCTCGGTGTGTAGTGGAGGTATTTGAGGTTTTCTTCTCATTAGCCTTCGAGTTTCCTTCCAAGTCGTTCCGTCCTCCACCTGGAGTGTCGCTACTCGTGCGTCCCATTCACTGTTTCGGTGGGCGACGACACGGGCTTTAACTTCTCTGATCAAGCGGTTCAGCTGGCGTTTGTCTTCAGGCCTTCTAGTCTCCTGCCATGTGCGTGCGGCTCTGTTTTTCTCGGTGATGATAGCAAGAATGTCTGCCGGGAGACCTTTCTGCCGCTTTCTGCCCTGGCGGATGGGCTGCGGATTCGTCCGCCGCATGTTTGATGCGTTGTGTTAGCTGTTGGAGTCCAGTTTCAGCATTCTCGTCTTCTACCAGTTGGGCTAATTCTGCTGTGAGGCGTTCTCTGAAGATTGGCCAGTTTGCTTTGCGATAGTCTCTTCTTTTCTCTTCATGCCATGTAGGCTCTAGATTGGGCACGTCGAGTAGTACCGGCTTGTGGTCAGAGGAAAGGCGGTTAACTACTCTGGCCGTGAGAGGACCCGGCATTCCCCTCGTGATGGCTATGTCCAGGATGTCACCACGGTGACGATGATTCCATGGGGTGTGTGTAGGGACATTAGGTGCTACAACAACACAGCCATGGATGTTGCAAGCCTGCAGGAGTTTTCTGCCACTGATGTTGGTGGATCTGCAGTTCCAGGTTTGATGTTTGGCGTTGAGGTCGCCAGCTACAAGTAGCTTCCCGCGAACAGATAGTAGGGTATCCAGGTCACCTTCGTCGATTTGATGACGTGGTGGGCGGTAGACTGCTATGATATTGATGGGGCCATCGCTGGTCTCCACAACTATGCCCGTGGCTTCAATGGAATTCATCGGTGGCAGAAGGATCCGGTGATGTGCCAGTGATGACCGTACTAGTATGGCTGTGCCGCCTCCTGCTGTTGGCCTATCCACCCTATATGTGCGGTAGTTTCGTGCAGTGAACTTGAGGCCAGGCTTAAGGTGGGTCTCGCACATTAAACATACATCTATTCCCTCTTGTTGTAAGAATTCGACGAGTTCTCCCTTTTGTTGGAATACACCATTAGCATTCCATGTACAGAATGATAGGCTACTTAGCTGTCTACGTCTATTCATGCTGGGAGGTGTTTGCTGCTGGGTTTGTTGGAACTGATGTGCGCTCCAACAACTGCTGTGTCAACTGATCTAATTTCGTTGTTATGCTGAGCATAATCGTCATCGTCGATTCCATCATTTTTACCATGTTACAGAACTCTGGTGAGGACAGACTGTTGATGGCGTGGTGATTCAATAGTACTGACGTAGAGTTTGTTAACGTCGCCTCATCCGAGGCGGGCAGAGGCGGCCAGTGCTCCATATTGGTTAATGGAGGGGGTGGCATCCTTGGTTGTACATTTTCAGGTAGGATGTGTTGCCTTTTGTTGCTTGGAGGTGATGGTACTTTGTTTCTCAGCCGTTGTCGAACTTCTTTAGCCACTGGACAACCTCTGTAAGATGCGACATGGCCTCCGCCGCAGTTAGCACATTTTACACTGTCACTTCCTTTCCTTAGTTCACAATTTGTTGTTGGGTGCTGTTCGCCGCATTTGACGCATCTGGCAGGCATGTTGCAGTGTCTTTGTACATGGCCGAACGCCTGGCAGCGATGACATTGCGGTGGTCCTTGGTTGGCCCTCATCTTCTCCACGTTGATCGTGAGGCCGAGCATAGTTCTTATTTGGTATATTTTTCTGTTTTCTGGAGAGTCGGGTAAAATTGTTAGAAACAGTGGCATCACGTTACCTGTTCCAGGCTTTCTCATCTGTGATATTGTTGTTATATCGAATCCAGATAGAGCTAATTCGGCCTTTATTTCTTCCACTGGCATTGTTGCTGGGATACCACGTAACACTACCTTTAGATTACGGGTTGGCTCCGAGCTGAAAGTGTAGTATGGCACCTCAGCTTTGGAAAGCTCTTCCGCTATTTTTTTTGTAATCCTCTAGGCAGTATGTGTTAATTTTGTATTTGTCAATCCCCTGAGGCTTAACACTGATGTTTTTGGAGCATTTGCTTTGTAGTCTTTTGTATAGTTCTGGGTAGGATCCCGCGTAGGTTATCATTAGTGGTGGTAATACCCTATTGCAGGGTGGTGGGCGAGGACCCTCATCTTCTGGTGCTTTGTCCTCACTATGCAGGTTTTCGTCTCTGTTGAAGACATCCATGGGTTCGACTGTTTGCATCTGTCTTACTTTGGCTGTCTTCTTGGGCCGACGGAACTGCTGTTCATCGACGTTGGGTGCATTGTTCTGGTGTCAGCTTGTTGTCCCAGCCTCTTAGTGAGGGCTGGTGTTGAAGTGTCTGTTGAATCATTCTTCCTCTTGCTTCTATTGTTGTGTTGGGTCTGATCTGGTGCTGCTTTTGAGTCTGTTACGTTGTTGCAGGTGACTGGCGGCCGGAACGGGAGACTAGCACTGTCGATGGTTTTGTTTAGGATATCTTGCCTCTTCCTTTTCGGTAGGTAGGCCAACAGCATGTCCAGTTCGTGTCTGTACAGTGGAAGGTACTGGAGTTCACTGGAGTTATGGTGAGCTGTTGAGCTTGCTAACGGGCTGGATACCTGCTGTTGAGCCCCTTTCTGGGTGTCTTGGTCAGTTTGTTTGCGGTTTAGCCGCGGGTCGCGACTTATTTCCGAGGAGCCGCACGTTAGTCCGCGCCGCTCTTCTGCATATCCTACTACAATGCAGGGGGTGCTTGACCCGATACCTTTGTCGGCCGGTTCTGGACTCTCCGGAGTTTCTGGTGCTTGCGAGCCTCCAGTTCCGCGCGGGGGAGGTGTCTGAAGGTCGGAAGATGAAGTCGTTTTGTAACCGGAGCCTCCCGACGATTGAGGCAGCATGTCGGACGCAGAATAGTCGACCGTACCAGAGCAGCTTAGTGTGGTGCAGCCAGCGCTGGTGCCCAGCGCGGAGTGTGCAGTATCGCTGCCGGTAGGCTGGAGACACAGTGGTGCGCCCAGCACTTCGAACTGGTTGCTTAATTCGAATCTAACTGGGTCTAGTGACGGCGGGGGCTTGCTGGTGCGATGTGCCAGCATATACCCCACCCTGTCGAGCTGAGTGCCGGCTGTTCTTGTTTTGTGGCTGCCTGATGCTTTCTTCGCTGATGTGCCGCTGTGCTGCTCCGTAGAAGTCGGTGCGGGGAAGCTGAAAGCTCCCTTGATTGTCTTCTTCCCTGCCTTCTTGTCCTTACTGGCCGAGGCGAGCTGTGAGACAGGCACGCTGATTTTTGCATTTCTTCCCCTCTGTTCGCTCCTTGGCAGCTTAACTTTATCGCCGAGGAGTGGTGAGGTGCCTCGCTTGGATGCACGAGGATCTTCACTTGGGTCAGGCCCGGTCGTCATCTGCGAGGGGTGTTCCGCCGGAGTTGTGTCCATAATCGAGTCCGAGTTCGGTTGCAGGGTTGTCATACTAATGTGCGAAGCCGTCCTATTCAAGTCCGTTGCCAATTCCGTGTCCGTCAGCCGGGTCGTCAACACAGCCGCAGCTGTCGCCGGCAAAGCCGAGTGCGCTGGGGCACTCGGCCCGCCTGGCGCGACAGTGCGGCGAGCACTTTCCTCGTCGCACATCTTGACTCAGCGGATGCCAACTCGGAACTAACTTACTGCACTGACGTGTAGGCAGTGCAGCGTGGCTGTATTTATATCCGCCCCGTCGCGTGTTGTTGGCCGTCACGGAGCCTCTGAAGTATAGTGGCGCTAGTTCCATTGTTGCCAGCGCCGCCTATCTGCTGTCCACTACCATTTCCTCTGGCGGGCCTGCGAATGCGTCGGGTAGAGATACCAGAGTGTTAGTCTTCTCAATACTGTTATTTACCCTCCATGTTATCTGACGATTCTCGACCACTTTTTGTATTTCCCACTCCTTAAGGAGTTCCTCGGAGTCTAAGTCTGTCAAATCGCGGCAGGTGATGACGCCCTTACTTCTATTTAGAGACCTATGGAGCTCGCACTTCACTGCGAACTGCCCGATCTTCTCTTACCTAAGGAGTAAAGATGTCTGCTTGCTGGTAGTGGTTTTCAATAGCAGTGTCCCGTTCCTCAAATTTTTCACTGACTTTAGTGTCGCTGCAAGACCCACTAGTCATTTCTGTATATAAAAAGGAGAGATCTTTATGAAGAATTCTTCCTTCTTGGACACTATAATGAAAGCATTTGGAGAATAGACGTGCTAAGTACTATCAAAATCAGTAAAAAAAATTTGGTTTGTATGAAGAACATTGAAAAAAAATTAAGGGGTTGTTATAAAGGTGGAGATGGGTAGGTTTTGCAAAACAGATGCAGACAGATTATTTTGTTTTGTTTCTGTTAAAGTGCACGTGTGCAAAATTCAATCGAAATCGATCAAAAACTGTGGGTTTATACAAAGATCATTTGAAAACATTAAGGGGTGTGTAGGGGAAGAGAGGGCGGTTTTTTATATCGCAATCGGATGAATGGTATAGGAAGGCATAGAAGACGAACAAACCAACATCATTTTTATTAAAATGTTTTTATGTACTCGCTTTGGGTTTTGTCTGTCCGGGTGGAATTTAGTAATTGATTTTAAACTAACTTCTGGATGAGCTTGGAAAAGTTGCCTGGAAAATTCTGGAAAAAGTAACTCGCTTTGGGCTTTGTCCGGGTGAAGCTAGAGACTTGAAATTTTGGCCATAGCTCAGAACTGGATGGCAATGCATGAAAATGTGAAAAGTTGTGCGGAAAATTTGAAAATACGGGAAAAACTGAAAGTACCTTTTCTGTAGACTGATTTGGCTATTTTTTATGTCTTAATAGTTAGAATAAGGATTTTAGTTAATGAAAAATTGGGAAAGTTACCCGGAAAATTGGAAAATTCGGAGAAAACTACTTCTTTTTTTCTTTGTATCAACTT
>CM061921.1:108325197-108408434 GCA_031002005.1 Vandiemenella viatica
ATACCTATATTTACATATTAAGATAAATTAGGCTAGCACAAAAAAGGTATTAACTTTTTCTCCTGCTGAAGAAGTGGGTATACCCAACCATTACATAAGTGTTCCATGTCATGCTGACATCATCTGTGGTGTCCTCTGACTTCACTTTCTTTTATATAGAAAGGAAAGTAAAATACACCAAACACTCAAACGTTCCTTTCCATATAAATATCGTCTCACAGCATTTCTTCCACTCAATTGTATACTTTTATTTCTAAATATAGAAATTAACAGTTTATTTCAATATTCTGCCTAACACTACATCTCAACCATGAACTTTAAATCACAAATATCCATATATAAACCAACAGCTTAATCTATAATTCCTTTTATAAATCTTGTCATTATCATATTAACAGCATACCAGAGTGAAGATTTTTTTTTGCCAAATCCATTTCATTACCAAGTACTTATCTCCATCGGTTTTGCTAATCCCTGCACGGCAAAACTGTTCCCATTATAGGCTACATCTTAGCGGCAGTGTTATTGTATATTAACTTATGAGCCTACATTGATCCGATGCATTGAGCACTTTTTTACAAATTAGACATACAAGGAAAATAACCCTAATTTCCTTCGAAGTTTGCAAACTTATCATATCCTGGGCTTCATAGGCCCCACTCCTATACCAAGGTCATCTAACTGGAAGTGGATATATCCCCCTTAAATGGCCATAACAGGACCTTTGTCTACCCAACCAAACTCCAACACTGTCTATACTTCTGCTGCATTTCACACCAAATGATCCTTTCCTAACAGCCTGCTCATCCATAACTGTCACACATGGTCTAACCAATCCATCATCCCCTATTTCAATATCTCTCAAGTCCTAATATCAGCCGCCTACCTGTATGAGTCCACACCATTATGAGCTACAATTTCCTTTGCTTCAGCACTGAAATAAATTCTTTATCATACTATAGTTGTGGTTAATTAGTTAGACTAATGCAATCAGGCATTCAACAACAATTCACAGGAAAATGAGTTTCAACGGCCTTCTTTAATGATGCTTTATAGTAATCACCACCAACCCACTTGCAACAGTTTTGTACCAAAATATTGCATTTTTTATAAACTTAAAATAGGTCAACAAAACTCTGAGTGCATAAAAAAGTTTTGCCTGAAATAATTCACAGCTGAAGATTCTGCTTGCGTCCATGAAGACAGGCATTTCTGCACATTAAAATCATCCAGTCATATTGAATGTTCAAAGGCTAAATTATAACAAATATTAATGCAGCAACAATTTCCCACTGTTGTGATGTTTGTTAGCAACTTACATATAATATCAGTAATGAAACACAGTATTAAAATTAATAAAACAGCTTAAATACAATTTGTTGTGATAACACTATTTAGTCACAAAACAATAGCAACAGTAAAATAACATAATTCCTATTGCAACTAATGTAGAGGGCTCTTAATGTTCAACAATCATAGTTCAGACATAATAAATAGTATTAACTCCCGAATTAATGTTGTTACGTTACACCCTCCTCCACAAAACCCTTGTGTTCCACCCAGAACATGGTCCCCATCAACAAAGTCCTGATCCAGAAATGCAAGTATTTTTCAGCTAGCAAGACAAATGAATGGCATCTTCTGATACAACAGGCCATGCAATAAGGCTTGTAATATACACACTGTACACCAAGACCATATCAGGACAGGAACATCTAGTAAATGGGACCAAGTTTTATATTAATGAATTCCACTTCAAATTTAAAAGTAACTTTGCAGTTTTTACAATAGAGTTTGAGTTAATAATGTGACAAAGAAAGTTATTTTGAATGGTCATGTGTTCTGGAAGGAACTGAAAGTTAAGCTAAGCCACATGAAGGATTAGTGGTGGCTGACAGCAGAGAGAGTCAGTGAGAAAGACAGGTATAGGTCTCAAGCAGGAAGCATCATGCCTAAATAAGAGGAAGTAATTATTAATGTAACAGATAATGATATTTCAGCATAACAGTTTTTTAAGACAGGTAAACTGGATTATGAAACATTAATATCCCCAAAACTTAAGACTTATTCAGAATGCACAAGTGCCACCTTATCAGTGGCAGGCATGAATTTCATAAAGGTGACAAGGAATAAAAGCAAATTTGGAAGAAATCAAGCATTGTGAGAAGGAAGATTATATCGCAGCACAGTGACATCATTGCTTTTGTGGTAACAGTTATGAACTTCAATTGTATTCTAGGGAAGGATCAGTTATACTCGTGCCAAGCAATCATTAATAATAATACAGGATCAGTACAAATACATGTGAGCAATATAATATTATCACTATCTACTCAAGATACCTTGAGAAATCAACTGCAAAAGGCCATTGAAGTGTTAGCTATATCACTAAGAACACGGGAAAGCACCTTAGAACAATTCCCTGTGAGATTGGAACACTCTTGTATTGAAAAAATGACCAAGATTGACCTCCAATAAAACAGAGAAGGTTTTCCAGGACTTGCTGTGATACAAATCACATGGCTTGGGCCCTTAAATTACCAAGTTTGAAGAGGTGAAAAATGAACTCCCTCATGAGTCCACGTCAATGTTAACGAACAAGGTCATGTTCTGTAAAGAACCCCCAAAAACTGATAAAGTATAAATCCAGTTCCCACAAAAGCTAGTGAATTATGTAGATAAAGTCAGGTTAGTGTTGTAAAATTAAAACACAATGCTAAAATAAGAAAACTGTGACATCACAAAGGTATTAAAATTACAGTTTATATGCCGGGTTAGTGAGTGCCCAAGCAAAATCCTCAGTTCTAGATGGAGGCCCACATGTGGTAGAGCAAAGAAACTATAAGAATGATTATACATCCAGTGAATAAATTAATAAAATTGCCTATAATGTGATATCACTAAAATCTTTTAAAGTTCTAGACACAGACAAATTTGTTTCAAAAGGGAAAGTGTTAATCAGAACATGTTATGCTGCATATAGTGCGATGCAACCATCATTTATGATGCAAGAGGGACATGTGTTACAAAATGCATGCATAGATGGTTAATCAGAATGACTATGGATAAGACTTTAAGAGAAACCAGTTGAAGAGTGCTGTGAGATGAGTAGGGTATGAAGTGATTCAGTCTTTACTAGCACACTGTCTTAGTATGGTGTACTTAGCAAACACGATACGCCACAGGTGACCTCACTATTTCTTCCACTTCTGTGCCCTCCAGCCTCTGTTGGTCAAATTGTTCCCATTTCTGCACCAATGTTGTAATGCCCCATGACTAAACATCCATTTTTCAAAATTTCATCATCTCTCATTCTTCATTACCATTAAAGATTTCCATTATTTGTCAATTCAATTTTATGTGTAACATGTTTTATGTAAAAAGGGCAATTGTATTTTAATTTTTGGACTAAGAATTCCATCCTGGAATTCAGAATAGGTTCTCATATTGTTACCCCTGGTTATTCCAAGGTATTTGGAAATGTTGAATCAGTTTTAATATGTTCAATATTCCAATTTTAAGTTTCATATGGTACATGGAAGTAATACACGTTACGTAAAGGAGAATAAACAATTTTGTAGTGCATTCACAAGACATTTAGTTACCTGGTGGCACATGCCTCCGATCACCATTAGATTTGGTGAGAGAAATACTTTTGAAGCTATTGATTGAACAATACAAACTTTGAATGTTATTAGTAGCAGTTAAAAGTATGACTGGAGACATGGTGCGAATCAATATTTTCTATGCTTTCAGGTATTTTTAAGTCAACAATTTTTAAAGGATTTTAGTAGAATAATTTTGGCAGTTGAGTGAAGTGAAATTATCCATAAAGGAATAAACCTGACATCAAAAGACATTCCTAAAGAATTTCTACTTGAGAGGATGATTTGCAATTCTATATTTTTTTTATGTTGAATTATAGTACATGTACATTGCAGTTGGCTGGTATCATCTGCATTGCCATATCTGTAGCCATCATTAGCTGTTAGTCTCTCTTGAATAATCGATTTTCTTTGGTTTTAAATATCTTTCTAGATGGGCCCTACCAGCGGCACATCTAGGGATTTTCAGAGCCGGGGCAAAAACTGTGACATTGCCATCCCTTAAAACTTATTTTGCCACACCCATTGTTGCCACCAGAGGCAGTAGTGGATGTGAAAAAAAAGGCAACCTAGGATGCCATGACATAAATTGCTGCCCTTCAAACATGATCTCAAACACAATTTTGTATCCCCCTGAAGTTTCTGCATGGGGTAAGCATCCCAGTTTACCCCCCCACTCCCCCTGCCCCATAAATCCAGCTCTGGGAAGCAGCACTTATCTTGGTTTATGTTGCTACAATATTTTAAATTACATATAAAATTTGCAAAACAATCACATATATATAGATTTATATTTGATCCTTAATATTTATTTATTATCTGTTTACTTATTTTTCAGTTTCATGACAGATATTCTCTCTCTTCTATGTGTAAACTTAGCCATTTCACCTCTAACCTCTGGAAATCTGTTGTTCACAATTCTCAATCCATCTCCCCTCTTCCATACCCTCAACCACTACAACATTACACCTCATTCCTCCTGGATCACCACACATTGCACAGTCAACATTACCTTCTTTAGGTATTTTCAATTAAAATAATGAGAGGGTATTCTAATGATCTTACTGCAAGCATTGCTATTTCATGAAACGCTCTCCCCTACATAGTTATTATAATTTAACACTCTCCCTATGTTCTGGATAACTTCAAACTCAAAATTGTAGCACAAACTAACATAGTGTTGCTTCAATCAAAACTAGATAAAAACTGACCACTGTATGATGCAAGGGGTTTTATATCCAAGACCTCGGCTTGCACATCTGTGTGCAGCCACACCTCGAAAACAATGGAACCTTACAAATCTTGTTCTTAAATCTTAAAACTTTCAACAACAGAGTTAATAATCCGCTCCTTTGACTTAATATTCCATTTTACAACTTAACTAACTTATTTACCCAGTAGATTAGTCTTTCACACAACTCTCTTCCATTCAAATCAGTCAGAGCTTTCTCTCTGCCCAGAGTTGTGTGCATGTACAGAACCTTCCACTCAAAACCAACAAGAAAGAAACCATTTCCTGAAGCCATCACTAAAGATCCTTATAAAATAGAAAAATTATTTAAAGGTGTTAAATTTACTGCATTTAACCCCACAACATTTTATTTGACATGCAAATGGGTATATTTCGAAATTAACTGCTTCATCACAATGTGACAATGAGGCTGCTTATTTTAACTGACTTGAATGACACTCTGATAAAGAATAAGCTAAGAAGCTCGCATTTCAATGATAAAAACATAACAATTATACAGATTGTAAAGTAAAGAACTCATGAAAATAAGAGGTTATATTTGCACATTAGAATTAAATTTTACTACATCAGGCACCAGATCAATAAATCAATCCTTAACAGTTCTTTCTATAGACGAGGAAAATATAAAAACAATTGATGACAGCAGGAAAGTGAGCCTATTTGGAGCATGGACATGTGTACTAAATGATTTCAGAATGCACGAAAAATAATTTTATTATTATAATAAATCCATTTTTTTTTTACCTCATGTCAACTTCATAATGAGATTAGACTTTCACACTACTCTCTTCCATTCAAATCAGTCAGAGCTTTCTCTCTGCCCAGAGTTGTGTGCATGTACAGAACCTTCCACTCAAAACCAACAAGAAAGAAACCATTTCCTGATGCCATCACTAAAGATCCTTATAAATTACCAGGTAAATAACTGAAAATGTTCAGTACCCTGGCACAAAAATTCCAAACACACAGAAACATATAAACATTTAAACAAGAGAACAATCAATAAAAACCTATAGTATTCACAAATCTCAGAAAATTGCCTGAATTTAATACGCAAAGAAAAACACTCATCACTTTTTCTTTCTACATCTACATCCATACTCTGCAATTCATAAACCATGTGGGTGGCAGAGGGTGCTAAGCACCATCCCGCGCATTCCAATACCGAATAGCATGAAGAAACAAAGAATACCTAAAAGCATTAGCACGGCATCTTATTTCTCGAATTTTATCCTTTCGGTCATTGCGACCCAAATAGGTAGGTGGAAGAAGTATCTCACTGCACTCGTAGGCCATAGAATTTAGCATATTCTTCAATAAATTCAAACGCAAATGATGTCGTCTGTCTTCCAATTGATCCCAGCCCAATCTACGTATCAATTCTGTAATGCTTTCATAAGGGCTGTAGCAACCAGTCATGAATTGAGCGGTTCTCCTCTATACCCTCTCCACTGAGTCAATCAGGCATTCAGGAACTTGTGATATGGATCCCAAACTCCACAACAGTAATCCAGATGCGGACGCATTAGTATTTTATATGCTATTTCCTTTGTATGAGCATTACAATTCCTCAGAATATGACCTATGAATCATAATTTAGAATTAGCTTTGCCTACGGCGGAACTTATGCACAAGTCCAATTTCATGTTGCTTTGTACTATTACCCCCAGATACTTCAGGGAATAAACCGTGTCAACAACTGAATTGTTTAATTTGTACTCGTGAGCAAACTGATTCTTTTCTTACTTATTCGCATTGCCTTGCACTTTTAGCAATTAAGTGTATGCTGCCATTTATGGCACCATTTGGAAATAGCATCCAAATCACATTGAATTTCTAAGCAATTGTCAGAACACCTTATTTCCCTACAAATGACTGCATCGTCAGCAAACAACTGCAACCAGCATTTAACATTGTCATCTAGATCATTTATAAAAATTAAGAAAAGAAGTGGACCTATTACACTTTGTTGAGGAACGCCAGAAGTAACATCTAGCTTAGAAGAGGCTTCCCCGTCAATAACGACATACTGTGATCGACTAGTTAGAAAATCACGTATCCATTTGCAAATCTGATCCAATATACCGTATGCACGAATCTTCGCTAAAAGTCTGTTGTGTGGTACAGAATCGAAAGCTTTCTGAAAATCCAACAATATTGCATCAACTTGCGAACCTGCTTCGATAACTTCAATTACGTCATGGGAAAATATGGCCAATTGAGTTTCACACGATCTCTTCTTCCGAAATCTGTGTTGACACGGTGTAAGTAACTTGTTCTCATCTAGAAACTTCATAATGTTAGAGCATGTGACATGCTCCAGAATTCTACTGCATACAGATGTTAGATATGGGTCAATAATTCCTAGGATCACTCCGATCTCCTTTATTGAAAACAGGAATTACCTTGGCAATTTTCCAGTCAGAAGGCACTTATTTCTCTTCGACAGATTTACGGAATATATCTGACATAAATGATTCAATTTCCTCCGCGTATTCTAAAATACTCTTACTAGTATACCTTCGGGACCTGGCGCTTTACCCCACTTCAGGAGCTTTAATTGCTTTACAATACTTGCGCTATCAATTTCTACCGGATCAATCTCTAATTCTACATGATGTAGTAAAGTGGGAATGTTTTCCATGTTTTTGCACGTGAATGAGTTTTTAAATTTGGTTTTAAATACAGTAGCCTTGTCGCGGCTGTCGTCAATTTCCCAACCGTCTTGGATTAGAACTGGTTTATTGTTGTCACTACAACTAACTTTTTTTTTACATACGACCAAAATTTCTTAGTTTTTTCAGTGAGGCTCTTAGAGAGGGAATTGTAATGAAAGTGATTAAAGGCCTCACACATGGCATTCTTAACATGTCTGATTATCTAATCTGACTTATCTAAATCAGTTAGTGGCATGTACTTCTTAATCGTGTGAAACAATGATGAAGGTGAAATTCATTTACTTTCAATTCAGTCTTAACTCCCCATCACCATTAAAGTCATTAGAGGCAGAATCAAATTCAGAATTTAATATTATTCTTTTATACCATTAAATGTTTAGGAGGTTCAAAATACAACATTTACAGCAATTTTTATGAAGACAGTGATCAAATATAAAATATAACTCAAAGGTGTTATTTTTTTTAACTTTAAAAAAATACTACAAATATGGGTAAATATTTATAAAAAAATAAAACATTCAATTTTTAATGTTTTTCCTACTTTTTTAACTTGACCAAATTTTTGAATTATATGTGAAAGACCAATTATTCTGCTGCGTATAGAAATTTTTCGTTAAAATTGGCCCAGTAGTTTATGAGATATTAAAAATTTGGTTGGCAAAATTAGATGAAGTGAATGATTTAACAAAAACAAATCTCCAAAACTGTTAGATTTAGATGCATGAGTTGCAGTTTTTTGTTCCATATGTGATAGTTTAAAACCTAAGGTTCTAGGTTCATAATTTAAGTGACTAAAATAGGCTCTATTACAATGCAAAATGGGTTCCAAAAATGGTGAAATAAACTATTAAATTGTGGTTACTTTTATTAGTGTTCATCAATAAAAATGCATAAATTTAAAACATAACATGGAGAAGTCTAACGTAGTAGAAACAAGTAATATTTATGTTTTTTTTTTTTTTTTTAAATTACTGAGTGATAAATAGACAACAAGAATATCACTTGTGTTTACTCTTTCAAGTCATCAATTTAAATATACAAAGAAAATAATATTATTCCCAAAATATACAGGTATAAAAAGTAAACTGAATCAATTTAACAAGAAATCTAAAATAGCTCCTATAAAAATGGTTTATATGCATGTATACAACAGTTAAGAACATCACACAATTTGATAATCTTCTTTCAAAATTCCACTCTTTTTTTTAACAATTGAATTTAAACAAATAACAACAGTACACAACAACACTGTAGTTTATAGAGCATAGTTCTACTGTATTTTAATTTCATAAATTGTCCTGGTCCTATTGAGGAAAAAATTGTGAAAAGAACATGCAATTAACAATTTTTAAATATCAGTTTCTAATACATTTCTAGCAAACTAGCATTACCTGCGACTTGTTAAAATGATGTAATATTTGAGTTGTAAAACTGATTGTCCACTGCTTTTTTCAGTTTGCTCAAAATAACTTGACTGATGGGAAACAATAAGTGTAACATCAAAGTCATCTGTATGTTTCATGTCTTGTGCATCTTTATATGTTATATGAGGTGTGTTTTCCAGCTGCACCAAAACATACTCGTTATCCTGTAAGTAATGAGATGTTCACAAATTATTTTTATAAGTGGATTATAATAAGAATGATGTCTAGATGAGAAAAAAAAACTGATCTCACATCTTAAATATAGACTAATAAGTAACTGTGATGCATTTGTGTAACAAATAGGATACTAAAGAAACTGTTGTACGGTTTCTAGAAGTTCTGAACAGTTGGTACAGTAAATTCAAGCATTATAAAAATCTTAAAGCCAATTGAATCTAAGAATGTTGATGATCTATATAAAACGAACAGTTTAAAGTAGGCCTACTGTTTTTAATACATAACTTTATGTATAATTTCCTTTATGCAAGATGATGGTGTGAGATAAAATCATGCCATACAATCTTAGATGACAGCATACAGACTACTTGTTTTATAAGTGAAAAAGCAAAGCAGTTTTAAGAAGATAAATGCAAAGAAGGGTCAGCCTATTAGGTGCACAGATAAAACACTAAAGATTATGATTATCAGATGGGGAAAGAATTGCTTGTTCAATACTTGAAGCGTAAATATATTGGCATAACATTTGATAATAAACTCAATTGGGCATGACACATTGGTCAGGTAGTAGAAAAAGTTTTCAAATTACTTCACTTGTTGGAGAGAGTGATGAGGGGATGTTCTAAAGAAGTAAGCAAATTGGGCTACAAAACATTGGTCAGACCATTGCTTGAATATGGTAGTGTAGTATGGGACCCACATTTTGCATATCAAATACAGGAGTTGGAGGGGATGCAAAGAACGGCTGCTAGATTTGTCTCTGGAAATTACTGCAGAACACAATCAGTAAGTGATAAGATAAAGGAGTTGGAATGGGGTTCATTGGAAGATAGGAGAAAGTGAAGAGAGTCATGGGATTGTGCAAGGCATATATTGGTGATAAGGTGTGGAAAGATATTGGTGGCAGAATTAGGAGAGTTGCATGGAAGAGAAAAGATGACCATGACTACAAATTGGTGCTCGATTTCAGGCATAACTGTGTTGGAAGATTTTCTTTTGTAGATAAAGGGGTCAGAGACTGGAATAAATTATTGAGAGAAATGGTGCATAATTTACCAAAAGCGGTAAAAGAATTTAAAGTTGAAATTAGTAGAGCGAAAAGGTATGTGTGAAAAGGAAAGGGAAAAAATGGGTGTCAGGGAAATTGCCATTGGAACAAATTAAATTAAATCTTCTCGACAAAGGCCAAGAATATTAGAAAGTGGTCTTATTTGATTGATATCAATTGTAATGGAGCTTACAATGCCTTGTCACCTTCCCCAAATGTCTACATTATGCCTTATAAGCTCTTGAGATTCTGTTCAACAACTCACTCTGCACCTAATTTTACTCCCTTATGACCGAAATCAAGTGTTAAATTTGGGTTACAAATATCGTCTTCTATTTCAAATACTACAACAGAGATTAGAATAATTTACTAAAAATGTTGACAGAATTTAAAGTTTAAATTTGTAGAGGGCAAAATAAGGTTGGTACAGGAAAGGGAGAAAATGAGTACAAAGGAAAATTGTCACCGGAACATGCTCTCCATCACAATTAAATTAAATTACTGAAAATTCAACAAGAACACCTTAAACCTTGTCTTCTAATTCAAATACTACTCAAAATTCTTTTCTCAGTATTCTACAAGACCCCATTAACAAAAACCACCTTACACATAGCCACCACTATTTGTACCTGTCTGCTGTCTTCCAATTATTACCAACCTATCTCCGTTATTATATCAGTTAGTAAATTTGTTCTATGGTAATTTCTGCAGACTAATTTAGATGTTCTCCATTGAATTCTTTCTAACTCCTTTATTGTTACAAATAATATTGGTACCATAGTCAACAGAATAATTCATCAGAATAATAGCCAACAATGGTCCAATGCACTACCCTGTGGCAAGCCAGCTCTAACTTGCTGCCCTCACCCTAAGGTTCCTATCTCTTAAGAACTACATTGTCAAACAAGTCACTTGATCAATCCAATTTGTTTTGCCATATTGCCTCCATTTTACAGCTCACTCTGTAAATGACTTGGAGAGAGCCAATAGCTGAGAGTCACATGAATAACTCCTACTATACTTGTGCTACTGATTTGTAAACAACTTCTTTTCCTTGCGTATCTTTCTAACATAGTGATGGGCAAATAGCTCTATTTGCTCATCACTGATTCAAACTAATTGACCTTAAGATCCCAGAACTAATTATCTCCCCTTCCTAATGAATTGATATTAACAAAAAACACCTCATACATATCCACTGTCCACTTTACCTGTCTTCTAATTACTCTCATAACAGGTACAGAATGTGTACTATGCCAATTTCTGCAGACAATTCAGGTGTCCTTTCCATTCCACACAACAAAGACCTTCTTACAAACAGCTCTACAAATATGTTAACCACTAAGGAAGGAAAGACCTTTCACAAATACACACATCACTTATTACCTGTGAATTTTATGACTATACATTAGGGAGTTAATCAAATCCGTCAACAGATTAAATCATCAAAAGCACTATATCGTTAATAATATGCACAATTAAATAAATGCAACAGGAGATAAAAGATTCTTGCAACTGCTAATATTTCAATTAAATTAATAAACATGATGAGAAAAATGGTTATCTCTGTCTCCTTTCACTAAAATATGTAAACATGTTAAAGGTTTCATTTTCTCTCATTAACTGCAGATACAGCCATCAGTAGTTTATGCTTATAATATAAGGCATATTTCTAGATACTTACATTGGGAGTGTCGGTTTCATAAGTAACTGGAACCATACGGAACACCTCCATTTTATACACCTTTTCATGACTAAGAAGGTAGTTGAAAAGCTGTCTAGCTGATGTTGATAGATTGGTAACAGTAAGAACATCTGAAATTCAATTAAAAACATTAATTGTAACCTCATACACAGTGTTGTATAAAAGTACTCAATGGAATAAAATAAATTTTTAAAAGAGCAGTACTCTCAGTTAACTGTAAGTAAAAGTAATATAAAAATTCAGAGTTCTAAAATTTGGAAAAAAACTTTGTTCAAATTGCTAGTTTTAATAATGGGAATCTTCTACCATGAAAATAAAAATTTAAATTGTGCTTTATTCATTACTCTTACACAATAATTTAAGAAGAACAATATTAAAAATTTTGCTTCAAGAAGTACAGTACAGTGTTTGGATGGCTATAAAAACATTAACATCTCAAGTTAAAGCCACAAATGAGAAAACCATCCCATGCCAATAACTAGTAAAAACCTTCAGTAGATTCAAAAAATCTTTCAGTGGATGCATGGAAGAAGCTGAATGTTGCACAGAAATGGAAAATTGTTTCTCATGGCAAGTAGAATGAATGCTAAGATATGCTCAAAGCAGTCAAATACACACTTCATCAATTAAATTGTTTACTACTTTTGACATTACACAATATCATATCAATTCAACTGATAAAGTAACCAGTTTTGTGTTGTAGTTGTAATGGGATACATTTTGTCCTTATATGGTAATTTTAAAGGGATTACAGAATTTAAGAACAGTAAACAACAACATAATTGGAAGTGGAAGTGTTAAAAAGAAGCATTTAGAGGCATCACACAGTTTAATGAAACAAAACGAAAAAGGAGTTGAATAAGGGATTTGAAGAGATATTAAAGGAATAGTAAAGATATTGTAAAGTAACCTAAAAAAATTTGTAACTGCGTGACAAAATTTGTTCTTAGAACTGCGAGTTAAATTGAATGGTGTTGAATATTATTTTTAAATTCAGTAACTAAGTTTATTCAAGCTAGAAATCAGATTTTTACAGTTCCGAGATAGTATTTTCTATTGCATCATCCTCAAGCATTCACCTGGAGGAGTTTACAAAAAAAAATTAATAATAAATCGAAGAAAGCAGTTAGATACTTTAAATTTGCTTAGTGGTAATTTTTGAATACATGGAATTGATTAAAGCCACTTTTAGTTTGATAGCTTTAAGAACTTAGAAAATATTAATTAGTTAGATTCTGTTTTTGGTAGACAAATTTTATTTCACTCTTCTGCAAATAGTAAACATGCCTTGTTTGATAGCAAATGAAAGAACAGTCCTTTAGAAGTAAAATAAAAGTTATTTCAGTTTCGTAACTGCAAAATTGTAAAAGTTATTAACAGGTTTTGGAATGTCAGAAAATGATTAGTTTTTTTATGGCCAAGCTATTGAAGATATGAATTTTTTTTATAAGGATTAAAATTAAGGCTTTTTAGAAGATCTAGCTATTCTCAAAATTTCAGAATGATAGGAATATTTTTAGTCATCAAGGCCAAAATTCTGATGCAAGTTTCAAGCTTGGCATTTGACATTTGATCAGTTTATCAGAGTACTTCGGTGGGAACCCAGAAGTCTTTGCATTCTTATGGGCGTTTCTACTTATAGCCGCCCAGATTTTTCCTCGCTCTCAGTTGACCAGCCAGATTAAGTGACAGAGCAACTATGTTGTTTTGTGTCGTGATGCAGACGCCTTCTCAGTCGGCAGCTCCAGTCTTGCAGATTAAGTATGAGTGTGACCATACTCTGTGGTATGTTATTCTGACACAATGTAGACCCACACTCAGTCGGCGAGGTTCAGTTAGAACATGTATGTATGTATTTTTGAAGCCGTGTTTAACACCATGTGGTGTGTCGGCATAACTTAAGTGTTCGTCGGCATACAAGTCAAACTTTAGGGGAGTGTGATGAACTTTTATATGCTTTCATGTGTTAAATAGTTGAACTTTGAACAATGGGGTTTGATCTGGCCTGTTCGGTTGATCGAGTTTGCAATTTTATCTTTGGAAACATTGTCTGATGCCAGTTCAGTTTTGAAGAACATAATTATTATTTACCAGCAATAGACTTGTGACCATTACTATCTACACCATTTCCTAGCTTGGGGTTTAAATCAAGCAAGGTGGCGACCAAATTAATGTAGCAAAGCAAGAGCTGAAACTATCCACAGTCATAGTTGAGACAGAACGTTTGGTACAACCCCAGCCAACATTTCCGTCTTACAATATATTGATGTAAAATGGTAGATTTTGAGATTCAGATGATTTAAATCTTGAAAATGAGATGTTTTGGAATTATATTAAGAAACAAGTCAGCTTAACAATGTGAAATAATTCCTTAGTGATATTTAAAAGGAGAAAGGAGAGATATAAGGAAATGTTTGATGATATTAAATAAAGTGAAGCAAAGAATTTTTGAGAGAAATTTGTATTAAGTAAGGGAATTAACAGATGAATAGTGTCACTATAAATAAGAAGAGCATTTCCTGGAAATTTATGGAAGTGATAAACATTTTTAAGGACTGCTGAGAATTTATGCAAATGGTAAAATGGCCTCAAGAGATTCTGTGATTGGATAATCAAGAACACTTGGGTGTTTGATAGGGAGGATTTTGAGGTAGTATGAAAAAAAAATAAAAAAAGTAAATATATAAAATAAATAAATAAATAAAAAATAATAATAATAATAATAAAATCATTTTAAAGTGATTCCTAAAACCTATTAATAACTTTCACAATTTTGCAGCTACTAAAGTGAAATAAATTTTATTTTACTCCCAAAGGGATGCTTTTTAATTTACTATTAAGCAAAACATGTTTACTAATGTCAAAAGGTGAATTAAAAATCGAAATCCAAAAACATAATCTAACTAATTAATATTCCAGAAGTTATTGAAGTTATCGATCTGAAATAGCTTTAGTCAAATCTACATATTCAAAAATGATCACTGAACAAATTTAAAGTCTCTAACTTTTTTCTTCGATTTATTACAAATTTTTGTTGTAAATATCACTCCTCCAGGTGAATGCATGAGACTAATGCAACAGAAAATAATATCTCAATACCGTAAAGATGTGATTTCTATCTTGAATTAACTTAATAACTGACTTAAAAAATGATATGCAATACTATCCAATTTAACCCGTGGTTCTGAGAGCAAATTTTGTCACATAGTTACAAAATTTTTAAGATACCTGATATGCTGTCAACATTAAACAGTCACACTGGCCATAGACTGTTCTGGCATAATTATTGGCCTTTGTTTTGTTTTAAAACTATCACCAATATTGGGTGTTTTAGAAAGGTTATTGTTTTTTATGAAATTTTACAGTGCCAGTCAACTAAGCTAACTTGCGTTTGCAGATATTTCTTTTCTAAATTGGTCGCCAAGTCACAGAATAGGATTCAAATCAACTGTTTGTGAAATAAATAATGAAAGGAGGCACAAAATAAAAGACTGTAGAAACATTTAAATCACTGTACATTCTTCAAAAATATAATTACAAAAAAAAAAAAAACAGATAACAAACTTCTGCGACAAAAGTATACACTAATATGAAAATAGATAAGATTCCTCTTTTTTAAGTTATGACACAGAAATCATACAGGGTGTCCAGAAAAGGACTCCCTGATTTCAAAATTAAATATCTCGAAAACAAAGATCGATAGAGGAATGCAGTAAACCGTATGTTTATTGTGACAGCTGTAAGAAGTGTATACAGCAGTGTGAAATAATAGTTACAAAAGCTGCTAACAGATGGCGCTGTACGCTGTACAGCTGAGATCAGCATACATAAGTGAAATAATCGTATGAAAACAATCTTTGCAAACAATCACATCACAATGTTTTCAAAATGTTCACCATTGGCACTACAGAGGTGGCGCAAACGAAGAATTAAATTCGCCATCACATTTCGTAGTGTCTCGACCGAAATGGATTCACATGCCGCAGAGATCGCCGATTCCAGCTCGTCCAGCGTGGCGGGATGCTTCGGGTAGACCATGTCTTTCACTGTGCCCCACAAAAAAAAGTCACAGGGAGTCACATCCAGCGAATATGGAGGCCAATCCATGCCTGCACCAGTAAATTCGGGATATCCCAAAGCGATGACTCAATTCCCGAAGTATTCCTCAAGAAAGCAAAACACTTGTTCGGTCCGATGTGGCCGGGCCCCATCCTACATAAACCATTCAGTACCTGGTCGATCCTCTAACGCTTGCTGTGTGGCGACAAATTGTTCCAAAATTGCAACGTAACGTGCACCAGTGACCGTTTCTCGAATGAAAAAAGGGCCAGCAATGCCTCTGCTGCATACTGCAGCCCACACAGTAACTTTAGGAGAATACAGGGGTTTCGCTTCACACCAATATGGCTTTTTGGAACCACAAAATTGCCAGTTCTGCTTATTCACGTAGCCATTCAGGTGGAAATGTGCTTCATCTGTAAACCAGATGCAGCCAACATCAAATCCTTCACTGTCAATTATTGTGAGCATCTGAGTAGCAAAGGCAACCCTTTGTTGCACAGCTCGTCAGGGTATGGCCTGGTGTGTTTGAATTTTGAATGGAAACATGTGTAGGCTCTTTCACAGTATTTTCTGCATGCTGGAACGCTTCAAACCAGTCTCCGATGCAATTCTACGGACGGATGACATTGGATTTCTCTGAATAATTCCAGACACTGTGGCGACATTTTCAGGCGTAACTGCGGTTGGCTTGCGGCCAACATGCCCCACTAGATCATCAGTTACGCTGCCTGTTCGTTGAAATTTTGCGAAGAGCGTACGAATGGTTTTCGCATCGGGTCCTTTTGGAACATTAAATCATGCTTGAAAACTTCGCCGTGTTGCCATAGGACTCTCTTCTAACCTGTGGTACTCTAGCACCAGAAAAATGCGTTGTTCAATGGTGTACATGGTTTTAAACTCTTCCTTCGGTAAGCTAACCTCCTTTCACGTTTCAATGGTGGAACTGATCGCCCTGAGCTTCAGATCACTATTTAGGCATTACGTATGGTGATTACAGCGCCATCTGTTAGCAGCTTTTGTAACTATTATTTCAAACTGCTGTATACACTTCTTACAGCTGTCACGATAAACATACCATTTACTGCATTCCTCTATCGATCTTTGTTTTCGAGATATTTAATTTTGAAATCAGGGAGTCCTTTTCTGGACACCCTGTATGTAGAAAATCTAAGTGTTGTTCATAACAGCATGTTAAGCATTTTAATTTTATCACACAAGAATTCCATTAAAAACGAAACTCGTGGTAAAAGTATGGGAAACAAATTCACCAAAGGCAACACGTTCTAAGTAGCTACAAGACATATGCATTCACGTGCATGGCATGGAACAAATAAAAATCTTCAAATGTGTGAATACGGTGTTGAGGAAAATTAATGTTAAATTTAAGGCAATTATGCGAGGGATTTTGTAACAAGTTTCATATAATGCCACATCAATCCATCTGTATGATGATTAATTCAGTTAAGATTTTTTAGCAATATGTTTAGCTCAATGGAAATTTACAATGCAGGATATTCGAGACTGCTAAATGTTAGTATGCAAGAATATGTTTTACAATACTGCAAATCATTAGAGTATTATTGCATCCGTTCGGGATATCTAAAAATCATTGTAGTGTGCTTTTATGACATGAAACAAAAACTATTCACCAACTTGTATTTATCATTTCATTTTAACTATTACTACAAAATTTTATTAGATGTATATATAGGCAAAATTTCTCCTTTGTACTGCGCAGGAGCAATTTAAAAAGATTTCAGTGCACATAATTTAAATTCGGATATTTACAGCATAGAAATATAATAAAATTTTCAAATAAAATGGCTAAAATCAAAATTCATAAGGAATTAGTTAGTAATCCATTTATTATAGATTTCTAAATTCCCTGTGTGGTTCAAATAATGCTATAAAAATCCAACGTCTGGCTGAGTTACTGTAGCTCTCAGGCTTAGAAGAATGCTACAGCATGTAGAGCAGACTGACTTTTCTGTAGCTCTTGGTCTTTATTAGAAGAGTAATTTATAAGGTAATTAAGAAATAATCCACTTTAGTTGGATTATCAGGCAGAAAAAAGTTCAAAGAAACAGTTCTTGTTTGATACCAATAGACACCACGCAAACTACTGTTTTAGTAGTATAAACCTTGAGCTAGATAAAGAATGATTATGAAATAATAAGATAAGTGGACATTCATTGTAAGTAGCGTTTTTTATTTAAATTTTGTTTGAGCACTCCAACACCAGAAAAAATAAGAACATGCAAAAATGATCAAACGTCACACTACCTAAAGAAAACAAGTTCTAAAAGAGGCAAAAAAACCATCACCTGTCACTCTAAGCAGCCACATACATCGATTACAACTCACACACTACAAAAATGCAACATGGTACATGAGTAACTTCTCATGAAAGTAAAAAATTCATTCCAAATGTTGCCTATCTGTAGCATGGGTAGTGCTGTCTGGTCAATCTTTATTAGTGTCATTTCCAGCACATTTTCATATTGAATAATATAAACAAAAAACTTCATTAAATCCTTCTACTAAAGCTAAGTTAACTAACAGAAACCAACAATGCTGAGTAATGAGTCACTTCCCATGCACAGAGATATAAAACACAACATTAGAAAACATAGCTAAAGTCTATCTGTCCTGCCTGAAAAGCTGCTGTGAATCTAACATCCAACTCCTTCATCATAAAGACGGCAGAATGGGTAATATCATTACCCCAGGATACTGTGCAAATTGATAATCCCTGCTCAAAACTCTCAGGATTATTCCTGTCCTGATTTATTTGGGGTAGACTAACTAATGTGCGATACAGGAAGAATTGCTTCTATTTTCCATACCATGAATTGTCAAGATTCACATTCCTGTGACTGCGGTAAGGTCACATAAACTGTGATGCACACTGTGCAGGATTGCCTACACTGAGACTTCCCTGGGAATTTGAAGAGTTTAGATTTGGCTATGTCAGAGCCTAAATTGAGCATTTAGATATCAAGTGAAACAGATCTACCGGCCTTTACATCTATCATCTGAAAGCATTGTCTGCTCACCTGTATATATATTTTTTAATAGTTACAGTATGTTGTTAATTGAGAATAATTTTGAGAGTTAATTTTCATAAATGTTCATAATAGTTCTATAGATACTAATGTGTCAATTAATCCCTTGTGATAAGGATCCCAAAGGGGTGGATGGACAAAGTTTTGGTATGCAATTTTCTCTGTATTCTTCAAATTCTTTAAAACATGACCTATGATTCATAATCTAGAATTAGCTTTACCTACAACAGAAGTCACGTACAGGACCCATTTCAAGTTGCTTTGTACTATTATGCCAAAATACTTTAGAGAATCAACTGGATCAACAACTGAGTAAATGGTCTCTTTTTGTTAGTTATGTGCTTTGCCTTTCACTTTTTGCTATGTAGTGCAAGTTGCCATTCATAGTACATTCTGAAATGGCATCCAGATCGCACTAAATTTCTAAGCAACCATCAGAGCAACTTACTTCCTTATAGATAACTGGATCATCAGTAAACAATCGCTATTGACATTATCTCTGAGATCATTTATAAAAATTAAGAAAACAAAGTGGTCCTATTACACCTCCTTGAGGAATGTCCAAAGTATCATCAAGATTAGAATATTCTTCCCAATGAACAACAAGACCAACCAATTAAAAAATCTCATATCCATTCATAAATCTGATCTGATATACCATATGCTCAAACCTTAAGTAAAACTTAGTTGTCTGGTACAGAGACAAAAGCTTTCTGAAAATCCAAGAAAATTGCATCAACTTGTAAGCCTACATCAGTAACTTTCATTGCGCCACCAAAAGATATGACAAATGAGTTTCACACTATCTATTCTTCCAAAATCCATGTTGATTCAGTATAAGCAACTCACTTTCATCTAAAAAATCATAATATTAGAGCATTTTACATGCTCCACAACTCTATTGTAAACGGAGGTTAGAGATATGGATCGATAATTCCTAGGATCCCTTCGTTTTCCTTTCTTGAAAATTACTTGGGAAATTTTCCAGTCAGGTATTATATTCTCTTCTAAAGATTTACAGAATATATCAGACAAAAATGGTTCTATTTCCATCACATGCAATGAAAATTACTTTTCCTCACATAAGGAGTTTTAATTGCTTTACAATACCTACACTATCTTCTTCTTCTCTTCGATATCGGCCATCTAAGTACCACAAAAAGTAATCCTGTGTATTTATTTCAATGTTTCTTTTCTTGACTTCAAATAGTTCTTTATCCTCTCACTTTGCTGTTTCCTCCTTTCTTCTGTCCATATGTTGCTAAATTTCCTCTTCTCCTTTTCCCAGAAACCCTTGAAATTTTGGATCAATCTCCTAAAAGTTGCTCTATTTTGTATTAAATCTTCTGTTATTCCGATCTCAATCATATCTGTCTTTACTCCTTGGAACCATTCTTACTCTTGTAAACATGGTTGAAAATTCTTTTGGTAAGTCTATTGCTATCCACTCTCATTATGTGACCAAAAAAACTGATTCTCCTCTTTCTGATTGTGTCTGATATCCTTTCAATTTCTTCTTCTTTGTATAGGTCTCTATTACTCCGGTGTCTAAGTTCACCATTTTCAAGTTTTAGTGGTCCCCAAATTTTTCTCAAGATTTTCCTTTCCCTTCTCTCTATCTCTTCTATTTCTCCAGTTTTCATAGAGAACAAGCATTCTGAGGCATACAGACCTTCTGGTTTGATTACTGTGTTGTAGTTTTTGATTTTAGTTTTCCTTGATAGATTTTTCTTATTTTATGTATCTTTAGTGAATTGGTATGCTAGTTCTAGTTTTATTGCTCTTGATATTATATTTGCTTCCTTATCAAGCACATTAATCTGAATTACTTCACCTAGATATTTAAATTTATTGACCTTGTTAATTTTTTCGTACTCTGTGTTTAGTTAGTAGTGTGGGTGAATCCCTAATATTAGTCATGAATTTAGTCTTCTCAAAAGAGATCTGAAGTCCAACTTTTCCTGCTATTTCTTTCAGAAGGTTGGTTTGTTTGAGTATGGTTTCTATACTTTCAGAGAGAACTGCTATGTCATCGGCAAAGGCCAAACAGTTTACCCCAACCCCTCTTATTACCTTCTCCAAAACGCAACTGAAAAGTATTGGGGAAAGCCCATCTCCCTGCCTGACACCAGTTTTTATTTTAAATTCCTCCGAGATCTCCAACATAAATTTCACTTTTGAATTTGTTCCAGTGAGGGTCTGTATGTTGAGCGATTTGAGTCAACAACATAAAATCTTGAGTAATGTCATCAGTCTTTTGACTGGTTTGATGCAATCCTCCATCCCTTCTTATCTTGTGCTAACCTCTTCATCTTTACACCAAGTGTAAAAGTGGGTAGTGATGAATTCTCAAATAAGTCTACTGGTCTGGATGATATAAATGTGAGATAATAATGCTACCATAAGGTTCTCATACAAATATTATGATATTCCAACATTACAATGAATAATTCAACAAATTTAGAAATTCACTTTGTTTAATTGTTTCTTTTTTCCAAGAACTCAGATTGCATCAATGTTATAATGTAAAATGATGGAATCATACTTCAAACTCTTTAGAAGTTAGTAGGTTCTGTTTCAGACTGCACTAGTACATAGCAGCCAGTAATCTCATTAATTTGAGGTAAAAGGATTCTGTTTTGGATAAGTATTCATGTATTCATTTTTAAATATTGTTCCCATGCACTAGAAAGCAGATTACTGTTAACATAGATTTCATTACATCCCAACACGATTAAAAAAAAATTCCAACATAGTTCCTGAAACATCACGCATAACACTAAATTCGACTCTGTTTCTGAAACACACTAACATAACTGACTGGCATTGGCCATACAACATTACTACGTGCCACTCATCCTCACTCAATAGCCAAAATAATGACATAAAAGCCAGTTAAACACTTAAATTGAATTAAAATTTTCTGCTGCCAATCCTGACAAAATATACAAACTAATAGTGAACTGAATCAATAAATTTTTCTAACTACTTAAGCATACCTAAAATTTAATCCTAATCCTGATACAGTTACTATTTCCTCTATCTCTTTCTGCATAATATTTTCAGTGTTTCTCTATCCACATGTCAAGAAATCAATTGTTGAAATCTCTTATAACTTTTATCCTACTCTTTTAATCATAAAACCAAAATCAAACAAATCTTCCTGATGACTTCTAGTTTGTTAATATTCCCATCATTTTCCCATTTCAAGCTCTTAAATTATCAAAATAACATGTTTTGTCACAGTGCTATCCTACAAGTTGTTTTTCTAAATATTTTAAGTCTTATCCCTCATTTTATTCCATCACTTTGATGAATACTTTTCATGACTTTTAAATTACCAAACTTTACTATCACTATCTCTTTGTGACTCTTAGCTAACTGAAAACGGGTATTTTTCCCCATATGCTTCCAACTACTTCGAATGCATTTATATTTCATTTATCTCTTTATCTATGACCTTGATTATAATTAAATCTGCCTTTTCCTTTTCTCTAGCTTCTTAATCCCCATACCATACCTCTGAAGTTTTCTGATATAATCTCTGTGTTTGAAGCTTTCCTGTACCACCTGATACTTAAAAAGTCTTTTCTCTATACTGTAGAACCCATTACATTTGTCGTTACAAAACTGCAGATATAAAACTATCTAAAAGCCAAGAAACCAAGACCAGTTGTGAACTAATGTTAAAATATCAAAAAGAAAGTTCAAGTTTACAACTGCTCTAAAATCTTGATTCTAATTTCTTAAATGGACAGTTTTGTGGCAAACCTTTAAGTACTGACAATGATAGAAATACTGACATCATCCAACACACTGCCACAAAAAGGTAGTTATGAAAACAATAACTGAATAAAACAATGAACTACAGACTGTTCAGTACACTTTAAAGGGAAGTGCCCAAATATTTTAAAATAATGATATTCCATACCTGCATATACAAGATTTCGTGCAAAGTTTGGAGCCTTAGAGTAATATTTCATAAAATCATCTAAGAAATGAGTCAGATGGTAGCCTTGACGCAGAGTGGCTTGCCTTCCTGATATGTAGCCTGTAATGCTCCGCAAGTGATAATCATAAGTGAATGAATGGAGGTGCATAAGTATCTTGATCTTATCACATTCATCCAGAAATGAAAGTGTAAACTGCAACAGAAAAATTAAGATTTATTTGTTCTTTACACTCATGCAACTAAACAAATATATAGTGCAAAAAATAAATGTCAACATAAGATCAACAGTGAATAATAATGGAGCCAAAGAAACTTTAAGAAGATATTCACAATAACTAATGTTTACAATGATTTAAGAAATTAAAGAACATTTTCAAACAAGTACCAGTAAAATTGGCAAACACTTATAACAAGAAATTTTAAACACAGCTCTTGAATTATGCATTTATTTTCTCGTGTTCACTTCCCTTACAGCATTATGACTTTGTTATAATTATTTTTTTAAATAAATAAAACATACTTGGGAAATTAATGCACTGGACGCCTTTGACTGAAGACGTGAACATTCCAAGGCATGCAGTCTTGCAAGAAAGAATGGTTCACAAAAAGAGATCTCAAACAGCAGAATTCCACCTAGAAGTGACTTCTGAAGATACCACACACCCTTCTCGACATGGTCTGTTGCAGGACCTGTCTTTTTACCATCATCCTCATCTTTCTTCTTATGGGATCTTTTGTGGCTGAAAATAAACTAGAACTTACATTCTGACCACAAAGTTATTTTTTATGATTTTAAGTAAAATAAATTACTAATTAGTGTTCATGAAAAAATATTTTTTTTAAAAAAAGTCAAAGCTGTGGTTACCTCTTTTTTTGCACTATTGGTTTCGTTTGTATAGTGATGAAACCTAGTGTCTGGAGGTATTGCTTATATTCATTAACAAAATCTGTACATAAAGCATTATGCCATTTTTCTTCTAATGACCGAGATGATGGTGTGTCAGATCCAGTACTCAATGTATCCTCAGTATCTCTACCAATATGTACAGGTGGGTTATTTGACTGTAACATGGAAAAAAAAGCCTAAATGGTAAAGTTACATATGTTGATTAGTGACTTTAATCAGTACAAGGAGAAGAAATTAATATTAACACAACAAAGTTACTTATCAGTAACAATTTCACTTAAAGTACCTGTGCTGGATTGGAAGATGCCTCAGCGATAGTGCTAACTGATGTCGAAGTTGAAAGACTCAATAAATGGTCTCGTGTTGCTGCAGCTTGAATACGCCACCTGTTAATCAACAGAGACAATAGATCCATTTGATGCAATGTGAACATGTCTAACATTTTAATAAGGGTAAAAAAAATTGGGTATTGTAAGATAACCCTTGGTTTGTTATAGAAGAAAAGCCCCTAAATGCCACTGAGCTCTTAATTACTTAATCAAGTTTAGCAGTAAGATGACAATGCAAGCTTTTAATTAATTCTTGTCCTTTTCTTGACTTTAATGTAAAAGTTTCTTGTCTGTCACAGCTCCAAACATTTTCACGTTATTTTCAATAAGGCCAAGTCTGCACTGCCTCTCCATAAGTGAAGGTGCCTACCCTGCCAGTTAACACTTTTGTGTCAGTTCTGCCCTCTGACCTGAGTGAAAGGCCTAGGTAAAACTAATAAATTTCCTTAACAATATTATTATTTCTCTGAACAAGGGAACAAAAAACCTAAGTGCTCCCTTACAGTATGTCTTTGTATATTAATGTACACATCATAATACAATAATATCATACAAAATATTTATATAGTAATGAATGACTCGTAGAAGTGAGAGAGGCTTTTCAAGTCCAACTTATGAAATGTATGGTTTAATTTTACATCCGTAACACCTAACCATCTAAATGCTGTTGCATATGTTTGATAAAAGATATTCCCTTTGGCTAGAAGCAAACTAATTCAATTATTACATACAGTATATGTAAAGTTCACTAAATCTTTGGAAGCTACAAATTTAGCAACTTAATACCTTTTTCTCAGTTTTGACTGAGATGTTTCTCCAAGAGCAACCATGATTAAATAAGAGTAGAACTGCTCTTTTAGAGTACCATGATATTTTGTATTGTTAATGATAGTGTCTTTCATCTTCATCTGAGTCTAACTCTTTTCCATGCTCCATATTAAGCTTTGATCAACCTTAACTGGATAACTTCAAGATTTTGGTACATTCTACAGCAAATGCATTATTTATATATGTGATTGCATGTAACACTTCTCTTACAGGCCTGGCACATTAGCAATGACTCATGTAACACTATTCTGTTGTTGATGACAGCATGTGAACCTTACAAGCATTTCTACTTGAGCGTTTGGGCTACACCCGAACTTCTGGATATGGGCAACTACCTTAACTTCCTTACTATTAAAAAGTCCTTTGCCTCCGGCGTGTAACCATACTCGCTGGTTTGTGTCCAATATGAATACTTAGCAACTAGCTTCCAGGTATATAACCTTGTAACTCCACTTACAGCTGCCAGAACCCCTCGATTTCAACAGTGTGTGATAGTGAGCAGTTGTCATAAAGAAATTCTTGAAACAAAATGTATATAGAGATTACTCAGGTAAATTAAACATTAAATTTTCTGCCACCAGTCTGTTGTCTCAAAAATACAGGCTCTTTTACAGAGACTCAAAATATTTGTTTAACACTGGTTTCACTCATTCAGAAAAAAGTTTAGGAGATGTTTGCAAATCATTATGCAACCCTCGTACACTCTAACGGTTGTATGTAACTGTCATATCATTACAAACCACCACAGAGCTTGATGTTTGTTTGTGTACACAACACACACGTGGCAGCTGTTGATCTCTAAATACCTTTGTGACCTGAATATGGGTATTTCCTATTTACTTGCCAACTAGCATGTTGGTTGTTCCCTCTATTAAACCTTGCACAAAGTTTCAACATCCCACTTAGTAGACAGTAATGTTACATGCAATTTGTTCCACTATTACCCTCAGCAGTAAAGATGGCACAATTTTGCTCTAGTACATGGCCAGAGTCAATAAAATGGAACAAAATAGTTTAGCAAAACTATATATCCCATACAATTCATGGCATGATGATCATAATAAATACCTGAAAATTTCTATTTTTTAAATAATTTATTTTTTTAGGTTTCATATTGCACCGAATTCATCTCATTAGAATACCTTTATCACAATGGTCTTGTGTCCAGTATTAATTTATTTTCAGTTTTCCATTTTATTTCTCTGTCTTGAATTGAAATCTATTAACCATTGTTGTGGTATCTATATGCAGTTTTCTTGTTCATCTTGTTCTACAATTACAGTCATAAGTATGGATTAATGCTGTAATATATATCCAGTATATGCCCTGAAAATCAAGTTGATATATCCAGTTAGCTGCAGCCATCTTTTTTTATCATGTTATACTAGCTACACAGCACTTCCCAATTTCTGACTTCATACAGCTAGATAATTTTTAATATCCCTTCAAAATTGTCACATTTCTAGAGCTTCAAGACACTGTCTTTCTTGGGTCCCTTCCATCAGGCTGATGAATGCGCAATAAACAAATCATATATTGGGATATGTAATGGATTCTTAAGAATACATCATACTGAGGCTGTGACAATCAAGCATTAAGTAGCTACAGACTAGTGAATATAATGTTACCACTATCCCAAATAAACTGGTCTACAAATGAACTGCAAACTTATGTTTATTTTTTGGTTATCAGAGCATGTAAATCCATTTGCAGTCTGTAGCAAGATGAACCTTCAGAATAGAAACAGTTGTTGAGGAGAGTATATGAATTCGTTAAATGATTTAAAATAAAAGAAAAACACATAAAAGATAGAGTACAGATGACTCACTACTGATAAAATTTCAGTTCTAGATTTCTTATTACCTTTGGCGACCTTCCTTACAGGAAACTATGTAAATATGTCCAAAACTAAGCCTTGAGAAGTGATCAAAAACGAAAGTGGCAGGAGAATTATACAGGAAATGACTGCATCAACTTAAACAAAATGTGAGGTATACAAACGTGCATCAAATAGATCCAGCTTGATACTACTGGTTTATCACTCATCTGAACCATTGAAAACATATTATTATTCATTATAATCCAGCCTTTGCTCTGCCAGAACTTTCCCTAAATGCCAATTTACAGTAGTATTTATGCATATTTTTACATTAAACTCTTTCCCTATTTAAAGTATACAATTTGGTGACTTCCATGCAATCCGTTACAACCAAATCTGCAAATGAAAGATTTATAACCATATTATGTTTAAAATCTCAAGAAGTAACTTATAGTCATCATTCTCTCTTCCCTTTTGCATGTTACTCCTGATTCTTAATATCCATATGATCTCATCATCAACTTATACCTAATACATAAACACCAAACAGTTTACTCACCTACCATGGCTTCCAGCTTCTTTTTTTACATTAGTTACCAAGACTATTCTATGGTAATAAAACAGACAAAAATTGCTGCTGTCCTTATCATACCATTTTGTATACGATACTCATAACTTTTACAACCTGCTGACTGAGTTTTGAATAGCTGCACATTTTGTCTTTGTTGTGATGGGATATACAATTTAACACTGTAGCTAATGAAGTATTCTAGAGTATTCATGTAAACAAAGCAAGGACCATAAAAATACTTGGCCACTTGGGTTCAAACAGGGGCCCTTAATTTTGTAGATGAGCACTTTATTCACTGAACTACAAGAGAGTTCTAGAGTAAATTCATGCGATCTTATTAGCTGATAACAGAGTTACAATTTACTGCACACACATATAGTTTAATGTTGAATCTAAACCACAAAGCATCATGACACATCTCTCATGATCAAGTGGAGCTCTTAAAGATTCCTGGCTGCCCTGGGATTTGAACCCAGAAGAGCAGGTGTCTTTGACTGAGCACACCACCCTTCATATTGTGGTTACTATATTACTTCAACATATTTTACCAGTTATCCAGTGTTTCATAGATCCTCACTTTTATGGTTAAAGTCAGAAGTTTGCAGAAAATAAGGTAATAAAGATGGTGTAAGGTTTGTTAAATACAGCAACATTCAGCTCTTTTTTTCTTTATTTTATTTTAATTTGAATTTTTAATTTATTTTTTAATTTCTTAAATACCATCTACACACTATTTGACATGGATGCAGCACACTGTAAAACAGAGTGACTAAGTCAAGATATAAACCACAAGCAATTTCTGCAACTGCTTTTGTAAAAAATAATCTAAAATTCCTATTTTTTAAAGACTCCTTTACACAGATAGAGCTCCCAAATTTTCATAATAAAAAAATATTTCAAACAGAAATGCTTGCTGCCAATTAAGTACCCAATGTAACATACAAAATAATATCAGGATAAGAAAATTAATGGAAGGTCACAGAAGAAAAGAATAGCAAGAAATTGTATATTAGCTGTAAAAATTTCTCACCTTGGCAAGAACAGCAAAGGGGTGAGACAATAATGAATCACTCTGGAATGACACTTGAAAATGTCAATTATATCTTCATCTAGTGGTATATTTGGAGTAGCTCCTCGCGTCTGCCACATATGGTATAGTTTTTTCTGGTCTTCTGACAGGATAATCAAAAAATGCAATTAAATAATGAAAAATCAATATATCATAAAAGTATGGTTAACTTTGTACAATTATTTTTAAATATATAACTGATTTTTAAATAAATTGCTGAAAAATGATCACACTAACAATACTGATTTGTCAGAAAAAAATGTGCTTGATAGCAATTTAAGATGAAAAAAGGAGAGAGATAGAAACAACCACTTTCTACAAATCATGGCAGGGCCCCTGTGAGACAACAGGATTGACACCCCTTAAAATATGTTCATGTAATTTTTAATCTCATATTTTATTACATGTTAGGTTGTCACAGGTTTGCAAGACAGATGACAAAAGTAAGAGTAGTAGTATCATTGGAGCAATAGTGATAAAACAGGGAGATTATTACTATGAGAGGGTGTCGCACACAGAGAAATTAATTATCGAGTTTCTGATGGTATATAAGAATTTTTCTTTTTTCTTTTTGCTGTCATCATTCTTTCGACTAGTTTGATGCAATCCTCCATCCCTTCCTATCTTGTGCTAACCACTTCCTCTCTACATATCACTTACAACCCACATCCTCAATTATCTGCTTCATATATTCTAATCTCTGTCTTCCTCTACAGTTCTTACCATCGACTGTTCCCTCCACCAGCAAATTAACCAATCCAGCATGTCTCAAAATATGACCTTCCATCCTGTCTCTTCTTTCTGTAAGCTTCTTCCACAAATTTCTTTCATCACCCATCATTTCCAAAACTCGTTCATTTCTTACTTTCTCTGTCAACTTAATTTTCAGCATTTTTCTGTAGCACACATTTTAAATCCTTCAATTTTCCTTGTTTCCGGTATTCCCAAAGTCCATGATTCGCTACCGTAAAGTGCTGTGCTCCACACATAGAGTTTTAAAAAGTGTTTTCTAATTCCTCGATCAATATTTGAAACTAAAAGATTTCTCTTTTTCATGAAGGCTCTTTTTGCTAGTGTTATTCTGCTTTTCACATCATTCCTGCTTCGGCCATCGGTTGTAATATTGCTTCCTAAGTAACAGAATTCACTTACTTCTCCAACTCCATTCGATCCTATTTTTATGTTTCATCTACTACTATTCGTATCATTTATGCTTCATTTAATCACTTTAGTCTTGCTTTGATTTATATTTAGTCCAAAATCTTCCTTCAGTATTTTGTTCATGCCATTCAGCAATTTCTCATTGTCTTCAGCCCTTTCTGCTAACAAGACAATGTCATCAGCAAATTGTAGCATACCAATTTTTTCTCCCTGAACACTTATGTCACATGGAAATTTTTCTTTTACTTTCTTTATTGCTTTCTCTACTTACAAGTAGAATATTAACGGGGATAGACTACAACCCTGTCTCACACCCTTTTTAACTGATGCGTGTCTTTCATGGTTCTCTACTTCTATTATAGCCTCTTGATTCTTATATAGTTTATAAAGTATTCTTCTATCTCGATATTTTAAAATTTTGAACATCTTGTCCCACCTAACATTATCAAAAGCTTTTTCTAAATCAACAAATGCCATAAAAGTATCTTTGTTTTTCTTGATCCGCCCTTCAAGTATTAATCTTAAAGCCAGAATTGCTTCCCTTGAACTGTGATTTTTCCTAAACCCAAACTGATCTTCACCTACTATCTCTTCTACTACCCTTTCCATTCTGTATATTATTCTGGTCAGCAATTTTGAAGCATGTGATGTTAGACTAATGGTGCAATAATTCTCACATTTGTTGGTTTGTGCTTTCTTTGGAAGTGTGAAGATGATATTTTTATTAAAATCTGTTGGAATTTCTCCTGTTTCATAACTTGTTGATATCAGCTTGAATAATCTTTCGATTCCTTCTTCTCCTAGGGATTTAAGAAGTTCTGAAGGGGTCTCATCAATTCCAACTGCCTTATTTGCTTTCAAGTCATTCAGAGCTCTATTAAATTCTGTCCTCAAAATAGGATCTCCTAAGTCATCAACGTTGACATCGCCTTCCATTTCCATTATGCTATTGTTCATGTCATCTCCATCATACAGTTTCTTATTGTATTCCTTCCATCGGTTAGCTCTATCATCTGAGCTTAAAAGAGGTTTCCCATCGGCAGCTTTAATATTCACACCTCTTTTCTTCATTTCTCCAAAATTCTGGTTGATCTTCCTATATGCAACATCTACTTTACTCATGAAACCTCACCAGAGTAACAAAAAGAGGTATCTGGACATAAGTTCAACAAGAATTGCGGTATTTAGAAGAACATCTCTGGTCCAATATTAGCTAATTTTCAATTTTTTTCACGCGATGCATCAGAAATATCATCATATTCAGTATCTTTCCACTTTGATATTCAAGAATGCACTGATTCTGGAATATTCGCCATAGTGGTTATGTAAAACCGATTCTTTTCATCAGCTATATATTTCATCAGTTCTTCTGTAAAAAAAAAAAAAATAACATGAAAACTGACAGAATATTTGGCACATTCCCTATTTGACACACATGTCCCGACAGCGTATCATCAAATGTGTGACTAACTGGACGAAAATCATTTTCTTTCCAGTCAAATTTATCACTAAGAAGTAATTTCTACGTAAGCATTTCCCTATCACTTTCTGATTCTTCAGATTCAGAACAACTAACATCTCTTGTTGAAACATGAGACTGCATTGTCACCCCTGCTGACAAGTACGGTTTATGACTACAGCCTTCCAATTCTGTGGAAAAACTATCACTTCCATCAAAATCAAGTAGTTCATCCTCGGTGTCACTCCTCGTAAGAATCTCCATGGTTTCTTCCTCAATGCACCCATGAAGTCTTGCCATTTTCTTCATAAAATACAGGACACAAAGAAGATTGATGTAATTTCTGTTGAATAGTGAACTGTAGAGCAACGCCTAGGCTCCCTACAGACAAACATTCGGATGATAAGCTAGAGACCAGAACTACAAAAGGCTATTGAGAAATGGGTCGTGAAGTCCACTGTACGACTCAGGTAGAGGCGCATCTATATTTGTCATCAGCACTAAGGTAGCGGCAGGCGGGTGCGGCTTAACTCGTCAACGGCACTCGGGGGAAAACCGGCGGCTGCGTCTAAACTCGACATTAGCACTCGAGGCCAGCAGGCAGCATGACAAGTAAACTCGTGAACAGCAGTCAAAGGGTTAAACAGTGTGGTCACCACTACTAGCTTATATCGTTCACAAAATTCTAACATCCTGCTTCCTCGCTCATTTCTTTCTCCTAGACCAAAACTTCCTACAGTATTCGTCTCTTTTCCTTCTCCCACTATAGCATTCCAATCACCCATGATTATTAGATTTTCCTCCCCCTTCACATAATGGATTAATTCTAAATGTTAATGGTTATTTAAATGAATACTAATAATAACTGAGTCAACTCGTAATACATTTTCTAATAAAAGATAGTTAGATTAATTCTAGTAAGATGCTGTACTTGTATAACAGGACGAAATAACATCATTTCTTGCAAAATGGCAACCATAAAGAGAACACAGAATTAATAAATTAATTTGATAAGCAGAAGAACCAGCAATCTATAGAGGAGATGAGATTCAGAGGTAGAAACAAGAATCACATTTTAAAATAAACAGAATCAAATAAGTGCAAAGACATTTAACAGTATAATTAAAAGTGGTGTAAGTGAAATTAGAAAACACTGGATAGTTAATATGAGTTAGGGAATAAATTTTGCATGACCATTTAATTGACTTCCGAATTCAATTTTTTGTGTTCATAAACTAAAATATTTGTTTAGTAATACAGTGGTGATAGTAGTAGCAGTTTTCTTCTTTTTGAAAATATTCGGTAAAGTGATTTTTAATAACTCTGTATTTATCTAGTTGTTTACAGTTATACTTCTTGTAGTAATATCTTTATGGAAACAAAGTGATATTTATTACTTATTGAGGTAAAAATTAATTCAGCCATGAACACAGAAGGTTTAAATATGTTTAAAAATTTTGGTATTGTCGGGGAAGAAAATAAAATAGTCAATGCTCTACTGAATTTGGAAGCAAAAAAATAACAGTGATGGGTCATATATAAATGATGGCAAAGAAAAAACTATTAATTTTAGTTAGGCGGAGACAACTGACGGACAAAAGATGATACCATGTACGTAAGAAGAATAATGAAAATAATGAGTACAATGAAGGAAATTGAACAAGGATAACTCAAATTGGATGAAGGGATGGGTGGAATAATATAAGAAATGAGTAAAATCAAACTGGACGGTAGTTTGAAAATGGAGACGATATATGAACATGTATCTATTTGAGAACAATTGGCTTTGCAAGAGGTGCAATGTTTAACAAATACAGAAGAAGGATAAAGAAAAGAATCAGTAAGAATGCTGATGAACAAACAGTAAATTTTGGAAAGCTAACTTGACAGAGATATTCAACAAATGAGGATGGCATGCTATAAGAATACAAGCACTTTCAAGCAATAATTTTTGGCATTTCAAGAAATAGTTGGTGAGATGACAAAAGAGGTAAGAGTGTTAAAGCAGGATGTAAGGGCATACAAGAGAACAATGGAAGGAAAATTGGCTGACCTGAATAGCCACTACCAGGATTAAGGAGTCGAGAAATACATTTTGGGTCAATTATGCTGCTTGAAAAATTGGCTGACCTGAATAGCCACTACAACGACGTAAATTTTGGGTCAATTAAGCTTCTTGAGATAAAATTTACAATTGGAGGAGACTTGCACACCATGTATTTTTTTAAATGTGTAAGGATTTACTGCCTGAGTATGGGATTGAAGAAGAAATAATAAACTATGTCTGAATAATGCTAAGCAACAAGGCACTGGAATGGGCATATGAAGCAATTAAGAATAATGAGAGTATGAAGTATTTCTGCAACTGTATTGAGGAAATACTAGTCTGAGAGAGAAAAAAAGGAGAGTAAAACAGGAATTTAGAAACTGAAGCATATTTAACCAGCAATATGGTAGTCTCAGGCAGTACTGCGAGAAACAGTTGAAGATTTTAAAATACTTATCAAATCCTATCTACCCTTATGAAATTATTGAAGTAATGTGAAAGGAAATGCCCTCATATAATACAAGAGAAACTTGATGGAATTGAATAAATGATTTTTCGATGATGTGGTGAATATTGAGAGATAGAGCATTTGGAAAGAAAAAAAACAATACTCAAATTATAACCATGGGTATAGCAAAATCGATACAGACAAGGATATGAGCAATCTGTACCATAGGAACAAGAAAACTATAATGCTAGAAATACAGCATACAAAGATCAAAAAGTAAATAATAATCAGAATTAAAGGATGCAGGAGTCATTAGTCACCCATTAGAAATAAGTGATTATCAAGGATCGAGGACGTGGGACAAAGGGCACCATCAGGAAAAGGAGATTATTCGAAAAGAAAACATAATAGAATAACTTGTAAAAAGTGGAAGAATGAATGAGAGAAACTAAGAACGGCTTTTGAAAAAGCTTGTTCACATGCCGCAATGAACTACCAAAAGTGACAATGTATGTATATGGCAGAAAAGATTATGGCAGACATAAGGAGATTAACAGAAGGTGGAATGGAACTGAGGCATTAAGAGGAGTGAGAGGTGAATTAAATAGAAACAGAAATGAAGACATAAGCCATGGGATAAAGAAAAGTGAGATAAGGAAAAAAAAAGAGTACAGGAAAGAACAACGATCAAAAGTGGAACTTTAGGTCCATATGAGAGCAGCATAGTGACACAAGTGAACAACTAACAATCAGATAGTTTGAATGGGTTAATGGATGAGGTTCAGCTTCTGACAATAAGCAAAGACCATAAAAGGTGGAAGATGAAAGGAGCGATGAATGAATAAGATATCATTATAATGAGAAAGAAACCATTATTTACCAGAGATGATGCACACACACAAAATCACAAAGAAACTTAAAACACATCATGTTCTGCTGGCAAATGATTTCCATCCCCTAGAGTCTAGACCAAAGATTTAATTTTTTATGTTTCCCAGTGTTTTCATGTATCTTTAACATTCGGCTGTTATTTGTGCATAATAATAGTTTAGTCTTTACTCTTACTTTAATTTGCTAGTCAAAACTTTGTTTCATTAAAATAGATAATTCTGTTATTGCAGACACATAGTTACATAGTCAGTCAAATTACAATTACATAAGTAAGAATACATTGCTTTTGATTTGTTCGTTCACTCCAAGTTATACATGCCATCAAGCTGTACAATCATATTTTATTTCACTTTTTTATTATTATACCTTTCTTATCCATGTTGCGTGCTTCAATCATCTGCTGAATAATGCGCAGAACAGGATCCGATGATAACAGACCCCTGCATGATTGTCGGCTAGGCTTACTATCTCGAAAAACATTTCTCGTTATTGTATTTAGTGAATGAGTTACTACTGGGTGGCGTCTGGAAGGAAGCTCCTTTAAGGTTATAGAAGTTGGAAAAAATTTTACCAGCTGCTCCATGTCCGTCACATGGGACATGTAAATATTTGTGGTCTGAAATAAAAAATTTCTACACAGTTACCTAGCTCTGCTCATTTCCTTAAAAATCATCGTAGGTTTAATTTTGTAATTTTAGTATCAAATCTCCTAATCATCTATGCAGGTGTATCATAGAATTCTTATTTTGTTTTTATATTGTTTAGCACCAGGAAATAAGTATGATAGAGTAGTCACATTAGAAAATGCTTCACACAAAAATGTGAACCCTAAACCCTAAGTCCAGACATAAGGAAGTGGGAAAGTTTCTGTTTTAGGCAAGAGCATTAACAACTAAAAACAGTTACAAGAGAGGAGCTAAGCAATTTATCTGAAACACTGAAAGTAAAAATGTGCTCAATACAGAAGTAAGTATGAAGGAAAATTGTCACTAAGGCAAAAGCTCAATAACAATTAATAATAATAAAATATACATCACAATTACAATACAACACAATACGATTCATTCATTTTCCATGGATCCCAAAATAAGAGATTGGCTCTGGGGGATGTGGAAAGTTGTCAGTTTGGAGATAAACAGTTGCATATCAAAATAGATAAATACACACAAAAAGATGCAACTAGAGGAGCAAATAATATTTTTGATGTGATTGCAAAAGAATATTGTATCAAGATTTCAACAAGCAAAGTAAAGACAATGGCATTGTCAGGTAAATACCCCATCCTTACAAAAATTCTAGATGATGGGAAAATTATTGGGTAGTTAAAGATAGACAGGACTTGATTATTTTTGCAAGCAGAAGGTTCATGAAGTATGTGGTGGTAACCATCTTGTAGATAGAAATGAATGAAGTTTTCCTCAGCATTGTATATTCATGAATGTTTCTTGGGAAACCAGCTGTGTAATACTATAATTTATACCACCACCAAAACTAAGGAACATATTTTGCTCTCCGAAAGATGACCTTGTCCTTTGAACACTGGGAGTTTATAGCACTCCGTATGAATACAGAAAAAAGTACATGGGCCAGATGATGTAGTGTATTAAGCAACGTTATTTGGAACTTGCCCTACATTTTCACCTGGGGCAAAAGGGATAATCTGCGGTGGTGGAACCTAGATTGGAACAAGGCATGGATTCAATTTCAAATCAACCAAGGTGCTGGCACATGTGAGAGGCTTCAAGGACAGTGTCAGTACAGAAGTGTTTGAAATTTGCCTCGCATCTTATCTGGTTAACCGGGATTGTGGTTTCCAGCTAAGTGATGCTTGGATACCGGTTACTGAGGCTGATCATCAGCAATGCTCTGTTTTTTGTGCTTCACGGGCATCTAATAAAGTCTGAGATATTGCTATGCAACATTACAATGTCTGTTGTTACCACGCTGGCTTTTCTACATCACGTTCTAGGCAAACTACACATGAAGAGGGTGATGGAGATTTATGTCACCAAAATATTGTTAATAAATAATAGTATTATTGACTGGGACCCAAGAAACATTCATAAGCATCTTGTAGATATTGATGAAAGGTATAACATGAGACAGCATGAAAATGAAAATTGATTTTCCCAGGAATAGCTATCCATTAGTGTCTTGAAGGTGAAAGGGATACAGGATTTCAGAAAAATGCAGCAGCCTGTTATTTGGAGTAGGATGATGATAATTCACAGAGGATTGAATTAATGATTTCCTTACCTGAGGGTGACTGCCTACATGTTTTTTCCGTCCAACTTCCTGGTTGTGAAATATTCCCATCTTCTGAGCTGTAAGGCACGTAAGTAAACATGAACGAGCAGAGAGCCACTGTCCTAAATGATTAACTTGCTTAATCAAGCTTTCAGCTTTATCCTTTGACCAGTTGTATGTGTATATAAGGATCTGAAACAGAATGAAGCCATTGAGATACTGCCTAAAATTATGGACACTAATACAGATGCTAATAAGAAATAGGGAAAAGTTTTATTTAAGGCAATGTAAATACAAAAAAGTGTACAAAGTAATCCCGTCACTTAACAAAGTTGATTATGGGAGAGTTAAGTTCAACATATAACAAAAAAAAATAAAAAAAAAAAAAAAAAAAAAAAATAGAAACTAACATTAATACAAAATATTTCAGGACATCCAATAATCATGTGAGAGAATCATGAACCAAGCAGCAGTACATCTAATGTATGTTTCTAGGCTGTAACATGGCTGTTTTGTGTGACAATGTATATGTAAAGTGCTGCATATTTGATCTTCCTCTTGCTCAATGAAGGGGTCATCTCAATTTCTAAAACATTGATTAATTGTGTTTTTCTTTTTGTGTCAGTATAGCCCATCAGCATCAATCTTTGGTAAATGATCGTTTTACTATCCCTATCCTTGTTTGAGAACACTTAACAAAGCAGTTTCTTTTAAACAATATTTTTTAAAAGTGAATTATTTCCTACATATTACAGATCAATCACTGTACTTTCTATGAAGAAATGAAATTTTGTCGAAACACAGTAATAAAATTAAGTCACAAAAATTAATATATTCTAATTACTGCTTCAAATAAGACAGAATAAGTTAATTATATAAAGGATATGAAAAAATGTCATATAGGTCAGTTAGTGATAGTACAACAGAGAAACATGAAAAGTCTGCATTTTCTGGCACAATGTTAACCTCAACAGACAGACCATTGCAAACAGCATGTATACTTTATTAGGGTGTATAAATTTGTGTGTGTATGTTTATGCTTGTATTCCTATGTAATCATGGCATCAGCTAGAATAAATGAATGTTGCTCCTTGCATCCATAGTACAACATACATCTTTAATACATTTACATTAAAATTCTAAAAATAAATTTGATTTTTACCTGAGAATCATTCAGAATAGCTGAAAGAAACCACTGACGAGGTACAAAATATGTTGTATTTGAAACTGTTTCTAGAAGAGATGGAAACTTCTGAAAGCTTTTCTGGGCTAAAATAAAGAGGATAAAAAAAAACATCTTAATGGTACATATTTATGTTCAAACAAATAACAGTAATAGCACATGAAACATTTCTTAAGTCACCAAATTTTCCTCTCTACGTGTATCTGATACAATGCCACATTGGAATAATCTGTCATAGCTGCTTTGCTGGTGATTTATATAATAATAACTTGTTTGGTCTTAACTACTTACAAGCTGCCATCACGGACAGAAAAAATAGCTACAAAATAGTCTAAGACAAATAATTAGAGCTATTTCAGTACATTATATTGCTATGGCTGAGATAAAGCTTTTGAAATTCCTCCTGGCTGCCAACCTCGAAGGTATAAACATTACAAACTTATTGTTATTACTACCACAACTAACTATCACACAGCACTGCTGAAGCATTCACAAGCATTAACAATTGAAATTAGAGTACCCTTCTTGGCTTAAAATTAGAGGCAGTTGTTATCAGAGTGAAATAAATCTTGGCTCAGAAGAAAAAGTTACATATTACCATTATACTTCTGCTGTTTGTTCCCATCAAACAAAACAAAATAATCAATCGCACAAATAGCTGCAATAATTAATCGAACAGTATACCATGGTATAAATCAAGGACCACCAATGCCTGTACAATTATTAGTGGGAATATGGTTAAAGCTTCGTTTGCAGATTCTTTTCATCTGCATGATTGGTTGATTTGTGGAATTACAAATATATGGTGCCATGTTGTGGTATCATTAGTTGTTGCAGTAGAAAGAAATTTCAGCAGTATTCCACTCTTGGGTATTTCCAAATAACTAGCTTTTTATATCCTTATTTCTGTAGAAAGTATATGTAAGATCTACAATTGTAATGAATTCTAACTGTTTACTAATTTCTTGCAATGAATGTGCCATTTTACTAAATGTGACTTTTAAAAAAAAAAGTGTAAGATTCCACACTACTTTGGTTAAAATTGCCAGATTTATGGCTTGTGTACATAAAATGTACAGTACATATTTGAGAATTACAAGTACTACGTAACAACAACATTTGTGTGTTTTAACAGTGGCTGTATAACATCAAATATTTTAAAATTATTAGCAAGTCGTTGCCACAGTGTTATGAATGATGCAGGCTACACTATCAAATTGGACTCCATTGTCCATTTCATCTGAAATATTTTCCACAGCATATGCTAATTGAGATTAACAAGAATATTATTTCTTAAATTCATGTTTCTGATCTACAGATAACTTTATTACTTCACAGGCATTTATTATATGGCTACATATTAAGGCTGCCATAATCTTAAGTACTTGTGAGGAAAAACTAGTTGCAATGTAATTTTCAAATGTATTTGTCTTCCCTCCTTTACAGACCTGTACTACTATGCACTTTCCCAGTCATCTGGTAAGCAACAAGTCAAATATTTCAAGGTACTATGACAACACAGTGGGGCCTTTGAATCAATGAGATGTCAGTTATTATGTGTGTTATTCGTAATTTATATTCCCATATTTGACAGTTTCGTGGTTGGGGGATAGATAGCGCTGATGTCTGGAAATTGTGATTTTGACATCTTTAAGGTAAAGTGATTGTGGAACAGTGATAATAAAAGACGTATATGGGGACAGTCTCCAACAAGCACGTGAAGCAACAGTTCCCTAGTGGACTGAAAATAAAAATGATTTACTAGAAATGTAATCTAGATATGAGGATTATGGGGAGGAGATCCAATGGCCACGTTTTTTGCTAAAACGATGGAGCAAGTCAGCTGGCGACAGTATAAGCTATGAGCAGGACCATTTATTTCTGAGTCTAGGGGTCAAGAGTGGTAGCAAAGTTGCTCCCGCATTGCAGCATTAGTGTTGGGCAGACGAACTCAAAGAATACAGAAAGTCCTGTGTGGGAAGTTGGTGGTACCTCTCCCGTAGGAATATTTTAGTTTAACAGTAGTGATGTGGACTATTTCTAAGTGTATTTGTGAATGAATATTGTTTCAGTATGTATCACCTATAAATGTATTTCTTGTCAGTTTTTAATAGCATTTGCAAATTTATACCTCTTGAACCTTAGCATTCTTCAGTGAAGAATCTAAATTAATGTATTTGATGACTACATGGTGTTTAGTTTGGGATTAAATAAACCTTTGTGATCTATAGCAAGAGGATATTTGAGACCATTTCATCATTCACTACTGTGGATTTCAGACATCATCATATCAACAAATTTTACTATCCTGCACTAGAAAGGTCATTTTAGCATGGTAACAGTGCCTAATTATGAAGCTAAAGATCTACCAGGTGAGAGTTATTGTGACTGGACTTATGACTACATTAGGGTATAGGATACTTGCAAGTTTACAAGGCAACAATCATGGCAGTGACTGTGTTGAGAATATGAGCAGCAGAAAGGGAGATGGCATTAAACTTTTAATTTCTGTGATCACGTACAACTGTGCAGAAATTTGGAACAACAAAGGAGTGGTGTGAAAGAGAATAATGTTGTTACACTAAGCAAAGGGAATGGAAGGAAAATTATTCAATGCATGGAATACTCCATCAAAAAGGGCACAGATATTTCACACTAAAAGCAAGGAAGTGATGGTGCTGGCACCCCTCAAGGAGCAGCAGAACATAACAATTGTGGCAAATCTCTGAAGCAAAAGCAATGTGGTGGTGGCAACAATATGCTGTGTGTTTTTTTTTTTTTAACTGCTTTACGTCTCTTTTTAACATCGAGGTCTTTTAGAGACGGGAAAGGATGGGGGCAAGGAATGGGAAGGAATTCGGCCATGGCCTTTTGAAGGAAGCATCCCGGCATTTGCCTGGAGTGATTTGGGAAACCATGGAAAACCCAAATCTGGATACCCGGACGGGGATTCGAACCGCCGTCCTCCAGAATGCGAGGCGAGAATGCTAACCGTTACACCGCCCCGCTCGGTCAATATGCTGTGAGGAGCAGCCAGCAGCAATTAGTGAATGAGTGGGGATTACCGGCAGTTTACAGAAAAAGATGTCAAAAGATAAATAGTAATCATTTTCCTTTTTGTCCACCTTCTCCATTTTTTCCATGAAGTTCCATTAAACTTTGGTATAAATTTCTGAAGGAAAGAAGCTGAGTTTATGAGGATTTTCTCCTGTTATTAAATATTTAAGTTTTAAAAAAAATCTCCAAAGTTTAAGACTTTTTTTTTACTTATGGCTTTACGCATCGTCGACATCGAAGTCATCAGAGGCAGGATGGGGCTGGGAACAAGGAATGGGAAGGAATGCGGCCATGGCCTTTTGTAGGAAGCATCCTTTCATTCTCCTGGAGTGATTTGGGGAAACCATGGAAAGTCCAAACCTGGATGCCCGGACGGGTTTCGAACCACCGTCCTCCCAGATGTGAGGCCACAGCGTTAACCACTCACCCACCATGCTCGGTCATAGTATAAGACACCATAGCAAGTGTTCACATACAAATGCAAACACCAATCGCTTTTAATAATCTGCATGCTTCCATGTTTTTCTGTTGGCAAGTAAATACATTATTTATAGAACTCAACTGCATATGTTTTTGCTCTTAAGTGTTTGCAGTTTGGAGAAGGTGTGTCCAAGACCAACTGTTCATTCTCAGAATGTGTATTCATTTCTTTATAGTTTGATGACTTAAATTATTATCAGGGATGCTGTATCAATTTTATTTTAAAGTAAGTTAGTTATCTTCTGATTTCGTTGGGGGTACATTACAGAAAAATTGTGTTACCATAAGGATTTAGTTTAAGGAATAAGAGGAGATTGTTGTGCAAAGACAGGTAAACCATGCTCAGGATTATTTGAAGAATTTATATATAGGGAGCCAAAGTAGAGAGTCAATTTGGAAGGGACTAGAAGAAGACTGAATGAAGGACCTTCAAACTAATAGAAAAAGTGCAGAAGAGATAGTGATTCATGTATGGGAAAGAAAAGACCAGAAGAGCAAGCTAGAATGTGCAATCAAGAGAATCGAGTACAGTTTATTGAAAGGCGAGATGCATCCCTAAACATTAGAATTCAGTGAATAAATGACCTCTACTATTTGGCCTAGCTGATAATTAATAAATATATTCTTCTTCTTCTGGTCCCTATCCATTCTGGAAGTCAGCAACCATCTTGGCTGACTCATCTCTGCCGGTTGATGCTCGGATTAACACCATAGTTTTCTTGGAGGTCCATGTTCTCAGATTTCTTAACCAAGTTCTTCTTCTATGAGCACTTCTCTTTCCTGGTATTTTCCCCTGGAGAACAGACTGCAGGAGTTTATAACGGCTACTATTCCTCATGATGTGACCAAGGTACTGAAGCTTCCGTGTTTTTATGGTGGTCAGTATTCCCATATTTTTTTTCATTTTGCGGAGCACTTCCGCATTTTTTGGTGTGGTCTGTCCATGGTATTCTCAACATTCTTCGATATAGCCACATTTCAATAGCTTCTAACCTTTTACTGATAGTTTCAGTTAATGCCCACGTTTCAACGCCATACAGGAGGACAGAGAATACATAGCAGCGCAGGAGTCTCATCTTCGTGGTAATTGATAAATTATGACTTTTAAGAAGATTATTCATTTTATTGAAAGTAGCCCTGGCTTTACCAATACGTGACTTTCCTTCATCAGATGGATCCCATTGGCTGTTTACTATGGTGCCAAGATACGTATACCTTGATACACATTCAATGATCTGGTTAATCAGAATATGGCATTAGCATTGTTGTTTTTGCCAATGACCATTACTTTTGTCTTATTTATATTAATGTCAAGTCTGTATTTGTGGCTGCTTTGTGATACTCTATCTATAAGATACTGTAAGCATTCCTGACTGTCTGCAAAAATGACTATGTCATCTGTGTAGCAAATATTGTTTATCCAATTTCCATTCAACAGCACTCCCATCATTACATCACTCAACGCCTCCCTAAAGATATACTCTGAGTAGATATTAAATAATAAGGGGGACAGGATACAACCTTGTCTTACACCATGAAGAATGTTTACTTCATCCGTATTTTCTACCTTCAGTCTCACATGAGCAGACTGGTTCCAGTACAGGTTAACAATAATTCTGAGGTCTTTGTCATCCAAGCCAATACTTTTTAAAATTTCTACAATTTTCTGATGCTTTACCCTGTCAAAGGCCTTCTGATAATCTATAAAACAAGCATAGACATCACAATTTATATCTCTGCAGCGTTGAAATAGTACTTGGATGCTAAACAGAGCTTCTCGTGTTCCAATTGCATTTCTGAATCCGAACTGTGTAGGTGATACATATTCTTCACAGAGCTTATATATCCTTTGGTGAATAACCTTCAGAATGAGTTTTAATGTGTGGCTCATAAGGCTGATCGTTCTATAGTCACCACGTGACTTAGCTCCGGTTTTTTTTTTGGTAATGTAATAAACTCTGATTTGAGCCAATTTTGAGGAATTCTGCCAGAGTTGTAGATGTCATTGAACACTGAGGTCAACCACTTTGTATTATCTTCATCAAGCAGTTTAAAAAATTCTGCATTTATCTTGTCAGGGCCTGGAGTTTTATCATCTTTCATTCCTTTTATTGCAGCTTGTACTTCAGTCAGTAAAATGCTTGGACCTGTTTCACATTCAAATTGTGAAGGTTCCAGATGGCTATCTGAGAACAGTTGTTCTACATGTCTCTTCCATGCATCTCTGATATCTTGAGTATCAACAATGATGTTTCCCTCATTGTCCACTAGTTTATTCACTGTATTAGGTCTACACATGCCTGTTACCTCTCTAACTCTCCTGCGAATATTTAAATTGTCATATTTCAACATTAGAACCTCTATTTCAGCACATTTCACCTGTATTTCCTTTTCTTTAGCTTCTCTTATTTTATTTATTATCATCTTATTGATACTTTTATATTCATCAGGATTACTTTTTACAATCCTTCTTCTCTCCATCATGTCCAAAATTTCATCTGTCATCCATGTCTTCCTTTTGGCCAAATCTGATTTCAGGTGTTCATCTTTAACAGATAATACTATCGAATTTAGTTTTTTCAATTTTTTCTTCTGTGTGTAAATTACAAGACATGTTTTTAACTTCATTATTGAGATGTTCCTCAACCTGCCTTCTTATGGAGGGCTCTCTTAGTTTCCGAATATTAGTATTCAAAAGCGTCTTTTATGTAACGTTCTTCATATATGCTGCAACACTATCCAGCACATCATAGACAAATGGTGGAGTCAGAACTTTTGAAGATGACTGAGCTGTGGAAATTTTGGAATGACGTGGTGGATTTTATTGAGTTGCTGACGAATGAGAGAAAACAAGCCATCCAAATTCCCAAACAAGATTATGATGAATGGGTTGAGAATTTCTAAAGGTGAAACCATCTAGGAAAATTAACAAGAAAGAATAAAAATACCACAGCTTCAAATACCAATACAGACATTGGAAGAAGAAGATACCCCCAAAAATAGACCTCGATGACTATATTAAAAACAGAATTTGAACAAAAAATGAAAGAAATATGTAGTGAAAGGAAGGAGGAGGCTAAAGAACCAGACAAACTTAGTGGTGGGGAATTACCAAACAGGAGGATTCAGAAGTAATGAGCAATAATGAAGCAACAACCAGTGATGGAAGGAACTTCAGAAATATTCAGTACTGGTAAAGAAAAATCGGGGTCAACTTTTCAAATATGGAATGAGAAGGCTCAGCACACTATTGAGAAAATGCTGGTCACACTAGCTCTTATGGCAGAACAGGAAAAGTCACCATCACAAAGAACAAAGAATTTCCAAACTGGAGACTACCAACACTGACTAAGCAACATACCTGCTGCTTTGTCGGATGTTCTCAACAATGTTGTAATAAATGGATGGCAATGAATTCCAGTGAGAATATATGGAAAAAATGGTTGACATCATATTAGCAAGAAATTTGGGACTCAACTATTGTCAAAGTCATGGACTTATCAAGTCATCCTCATAGGTACAGTACTTTTCTTTATTTTCAGTTTTTGAATAAACACTTCTTCCCACATTTTTACTACTTCCTTGCAATATTTCAAACTCCTCTACAATGTACATGTGCTCTCCTCCTACATAATTAAACTTTCCCTATAATATCTCTTCAATTTTGAAATATGCAACTTTTTTATTATTGTACCTATAACATCTTCAATTTTGGTCACTGGTTTATTAACTCTTTGACATTTATCAGACTTGTTATATATTCACTAGCTTAGGTTTTGCTAGTAAGACCTTTTTTTTTTTTTGTGCTGTAATCAGTCACTTGACTGGTTTGATGCAATCCTCTATCCATTCCTATCTTGAGCTAACCGTTTCATCTCAGCATATTTTCAATCTTAGCATGATGCTGGGGGTGTGCACACACACTCATTAAGCTATTGACTGTACCTGCTACCAATTAGATTTTGTTCTTCAACGGCCGTCAAACTTTTGTTGTAACCCCAAAAGATAAAGGTGTTTCAAATAATTAAATAGTAAACTGGTTACGATTTTAAAGTTTGTTTTCAAATAGAAGTTCTCATACACTTTGCAGTTCCAGAAAACTCTGAATAAGACATCAAACAATCAAATCCATTAATCTTTAAGATTGTAAGTCAGGCTCATTCACTGCAGGTGAACCTCAATCCTAAACCCCCTAACTAGGATGAAATCTTATAAGTTCAAGTTGAAAAGATACTTTGGCTGACACTGATACTTCACAAATGCTTAAGATGTTATTTTGGCCTACTTTGCATCACATCCTGCTGCAGACCAGTCTAATTGAAAACTGGCGAAATAATGGACAAAATTACAAGATGTCTAGTCCTTAAAAACTTTGAGGCATATCACATCAACTTGATATTTTAAACCATGACTCAGCTATGTTTCTTATTGCAATTTGCTCTTAATTTTCAAACCTTAGTTATTCCTCAATGGTGCTTCTACTAAATTTTTATTTAATTTCATTACATCAATGTTTTAGTGTGAATTGTCAACAAAGCCAAAATTTGAAAATCTCATTTTTCTCCTCAAAAGTTTAAGCTTTTTCTAAAACTGACAATACAATCTTCATCTTTGTGATTTTATCTATTTCCTGAACCTATTTTTGTTTTTTTTCTATATATTTTATTACAAGTTTGGATTTTCTTGATGTTATGAAAAAGCATATTTATAATTTATTCAATTACTCAAATTTATGTTCAAAAATTGCCTAACCCTGCTGACAACACATGGCCTGACATCACTAAAAATTGAAATATCTTCTTAACTTAAGTTTTTTAGAGCGTAGTAAACACAGCTTAAAATGATCATCGTATTAAGCTTTCCTAAAGGAAATGAAAGCAGAAAAATTCTTTAAGTCTGAAAAACAACCTTATCTGAAACCTGTGTCTTTCATGAAAGTGGTTTAAAATCGAGCTAAGGATTAATTTACTGTTAAGAAAAGTTAATAGAAATTACTTGCTGTGCGAATTATATGGAAAAGCCTCCTTATGAATGGTTTTGGTGAGGTTATAGATATATTACAATATCCCTCACAACCTAATCTTCAATTATCTGCTTCAGTTTTCTGGTATTCTTAAAGTCCATGCTTTCATACCATAAAGTGCAGTGCTCCACATTGCTCCAAGAGTTTTAAAAAGCTCTTTCAGAGTCTTAGATGAAACTAAAATATCTCCCTTTTTCATAAAAGCTCTTTTCACTAGGGCTATTCTGATTTTAACATTATTCCTGCATTGACTGTCAGTGTAATTTTACTTCATAAGTGGCAGGAATTCATTTAATTCTCTTATCACATCCAATCCTATTTTTATATTTAACTAGCTCGTACCCGCGACTTCGTACGTGTGGATTAAGAATTTTTTTACCAGAATTAAATATAGAAAGTTGTTGGTAATGAAGGATTAGTCCCAAACAATATCGAGTCGGAATAATATGACAAGAAAGCTATCACTATATCACTGTACCATCGAACCTGTCTCTTGAAGAGAATCAATTTCCAATATATTTCTGTCACCATTCGATAAGGTCTCAAAATTTCGTGACTACAACTGTTAATCATACTGGAAAAAAATATCCTGTGCCCTTCATACAGATTTCCTTATAAAATGCCATCACAACGATATAACCATTTAGTCGTCAAAACGTAACAAAAAGACAGAGACTTACTTCCGTATTTATAATAATATTACTGTGGTTCACACTCACACACTGACTGCGAACAATACCTGAGGGATCATTATAATGTAAAAAAGTGTACACCTACAACATTGCAAGACTACCTACAATTTGCCTCACATTGCACCCCTAACTTTCTAATATCTACAGTTTAACATTCAATCTGAATAACCCACGGCCCAGGCCCGACTCTTACGATGAAAAACAATTTTTAAAAATCTTAACCTCTACGGAGATTTGAACCGGAGACCACGACATTTGTAAGCAAGCGCTTTAACCACTGAGCTGGCAGTCCACTACACGCCAACACGGTATGGAGACGTCCACATCCAACGTGTCTGTCTATCGCCGTATTTCGAAGTTATGAGACAACATGTGTTATTTATACAGATAATTTTTCAACCAAATGTAGACAGTATTTTTCTCCTTGTTTCAATGGATAAGTGTGCAAAGTTTCATTGAGATCGGATGAAAACTGTGGATTTGTATGAAGAACAAACAAACATACATTGATCTTTATATATAAAGATAAACCATTCTTCTATCTCAATATTTTGCTCCTGACTTCCTTAAAATTTTGAACATCTTGTCCCACTTGAAATTAAAAAAAGATTCTCTAAATCATCAAATGTCATAAAAGTATGTTTGTTTTTCTAGATCCACCTTTCAAGTACTAATCCTAAAGCCAGAATTCCTTCTCTTGCACTGCAGTTTTTCCTAAACCCAAAGCGATCTTCACCTACTATCCTTTCTATTCTTCTGTATAGTATCCTGGTAAGTAATTTTGTAGCATTTGATGTTAGACTTATGGTTCAATAATTCTCACATTTGTTGATTTGTGCTTTCTTTGGAAATGTTTAGATACTACTTTTATTAAAAAACAGTTGGAGTCTCTTCTGTTCTGTAACTTTTTGATATCAGTTTGAATAATCTTTGGATTCCTTCTTCTCCTAGGGATTTCAAATGTTCTGCAGGAATCTTATCAATCCCAACTGCCTTATTTGATTAAAGAGCTGCCAAAGCTTTGTCAAATTCAATTTTTTAAAACAGGGTGTCCTAAGTCATCAAATCTGACGCCCCTTGTTTTTCCAGCACACTGTTGTTTTAATTGCCCTGTTGTTTCTCTGTGTTTTAATTCCATTGGTTAACTGTCTCTTCTGAGTTTAAAAGAGACTTTCCACCAGCAGCTTTAATGTTGATACATCTCTTCTTCATCTCTCCAATCATTTGTTTGATTTTCCTATAGGTCACATCTACTTTACTTTACAACCATTTCTTTTTCTACTTGTTCCCAATTTTCTTTTGCTGTTTTGTATTTCCTGTTTACTTGATTTCTAAAATGTCTGTATCGCTCCCTTCCTGCTTCATCCTGGCCATTTTTGCACCTTCTCCTCTGATCCATCAACTCGAAAATTTCTTCTGTGATCCACCCAAGGTTTTTGGTTGACTTGTTTCCTAAAGCCTAGTGTTCCTTTATCAGCTTTCATTATTTCCCAGGTGAACTCCATTCAGAGCTATTTCTTAGGCCCACATCTGCCATCTGTCCTAATTTTGCTTTCATGTTAGATTGTTTCAATTTGTTTACTTCCAGTCTGTTCTGTTTGCATTGCTTCTTTATTCTCTTCAATTTCAGCCTGGACTTCATAACTATCAGATTGTGGTCAGCTCCTGGGTATGCTTTACAATTTAGTTTCTCCCTAAGAGCCTCATCTTCATTATTCATTCTTCCGCGACTCTAAGCAGTCAAGACACTATCTTTTTCTTTTGTATCACCCCAAAATGTACCTAACTTACTACTATAGTGTACGAATACCAGAGAACTATAGTAGTCTTTATTAACTTGGGTGAATACACCTTCACCAATTGCTCCTCTATAACTGTTGGAGAAAACCTCACTCTTTAGCATGTGTTCCTATAATCTAGACCCTATCCTTATAACAATTTAAATTTGTACAACTCTACTAAGTCACCAAAGTTTATTACTTTTTTCACTAAACTCCTACAGTTTCCTAGTAACAGTATTAAAATTGGATTTGTCACATGCTCAGTATTACTCTTCACCCTCCTAGGTGCAACCCATTGGTCACCTATTTTTATCCCCTTACAAACTGCCTATTACCTAAAACAGGCTGTAAGACGTTTGCTTTTCCTTGGGGTGGAGGTAAACAGCTTTGTCTTAACCCTGACTGCGTGTAAGCCTTGCATATGTCCAGTTATGACTTTATAATACCAGGTCGCCACTTAGCTTTATTTTAACCAAAAGCTAAGGAAAGGTAATAAGTAAATAATGTTTTAGAGTCCCTTGTTGTTGAAATCACTATATTCTTGAAATCTTACCAAGTCAATAACTGAATAGGCATCAGAAAAAGTCACAGAAGTAAAGTTTTCAAGTTCGATTAACCGACTCGAGCCAAACCACACCCCATAGTTCACTATATTATGGATTATTACTTGAAAGTATGGAAAAGTTCTGTTTAAGGCACTTGGTTAGCCAGTGACTGACACTTAAGAAATCCCGAGGCCCCACCTGGCGTAATACTCCTTCACTGCTACATTGTAATAAAACTTAAACACGCGAACCTACATTATGCCAAAATAAAACTTGCACAGTAGTGTTTCATATGAAACTTAGAGGCCTACTAAGCTACATGTTATCAAGTTCGCGGTTCCTGACAGACTGGGCTTACATCCTGAAGCACTCACAGTTTCTGCACGACTGAGGCAGCGGGAAGGTTCTAGGCGTCTACATGCTCTCTCACGAACTGTGGGAAACTGCAAAGCTGTCGCTTCCCATGGGTAGTTTCAGGAAGGCTAATCAGATATCAAATCACATATTTGAAAATTTTGTCAACCAATTTTGACCTTGACAACAAAACTAATCCTAACTCTCTGAAATTTTACAAATCGCTAGATCTTGTAATAAACATCTACTTAGTTTTTATAAAAAATTTCGTAACTTTAATAGTTTAGCCGAAACAAAAAAATTAGATACGAATTTTCGAAATATTACTCCAGGTGAATGCTGAAGGCTGATGCAATGCAAAATACTATCTCAACAACTGTAAAAATCTACTTTCTAGCCTAAATTATCATATAAACTGACTATAGAAATAAAATACAATACTATCCAATCTAACTCACAGTTCTGAGAATAAAATTTTGTCATGCAGTTACAAAATTTAATAGATACCTGACAAGGCACATATTCTAACCTCATAATAAGTGGTTGTGTACTTAATCACTGCTTTGGCTAACAATTCAGGAAGTGCCCCCTTACATTTAATATAGGCCAGGCCTTTTGAAATCCCATCTACCAATGGTGTACACAGGCAAAACACCCATGAGACTGCTAATCTGTTTCCCAAGCAGTGTCTCCATCTCCATGTTTACCCACCTCAAAGATGGGTTCAACTGTGGATGATCATGATGATTATGGACCAGCATCATGTGAGTTCCCACATCACCAAACATATATATATAATTAATGTATTATATGCATTCTCTGTAAATCAGATAATGCTCCACAGCATTAGTAAAATATTTAGTGACTGGGGTAGCTAGTAGGTTTTGTGTTAAAATTAGTAATTTTTAGTTTTAACAGTTAGTAGAAGTACAAGCCGAGAGTGGCTGGCAGAGAGTGTGGGTGAGAAAGTAGCAATGGCGCATTTGGTTTTGTTTGAGTTAGTGCAGAGCACAACCTCTTTATATGTTAATTGTTGCTTAAGTAGAAAGTAAACATGTAAAATGTTTTGTACAAGAACGTGTACATCACAGAATCGACCAATATGCAAGTATTAAAGATCTTCAGTTAGATAGAGTACTGTGTTGCATCACTGACTAGAAAAAATTAGGTTTCCCATACACATCCTGTTAATAACTTACTGTGACTGATTAAACTAAAAGCAAGGGGAGTAGCAACAATGTGGAAATGACCCACAGTGGTATTAAACAATTGATACTGTTTACATATGGGCCAACACAGTCATTTGAGCATGGGCTACTGATTACTGTGTCATTTTAAAAGTATTAAACAGATAGTCAAGCTATAATGTTAAGAATTAGCAGCAGTTATTTTTAACAGAAACTAGTCATTAATTTTTAATAAAAGAACCCCCGCAATCAAGACCACCTGGTTATGTTGAACCTCATTAGTCACTCGCTAATCTCTAAATCACATTTCTGTCAGTACTATTCTCTGCACCGTCCTCTATCACTACAGTTATGAACTGGTAGATTGTGCCAAATTGATCATGCAGAAGTGTGCCTACACTTATTTTTTTTTTTTACTTCCATGCCTGTTGCAACTTACCTATATCTGCATGTGGCTCCCTCCCCTCCCCACTACATTACTATCATTGAAACCCAAATTATGAATGGCTAAAAAGGTATTTGAATTCAAAGCCTCCCAAATGCCAGTGTTAACACTCATCCACCAGGCTTGATAGCATAAAATAGGTAAGAATAACTAACAACAAGAAGGCAAGTTGAAAGTATTCTTTTTAAGTGTAAATATGAGTAATTCTATTGAAACTAAAATTAATCCCATCCAGTTTTTAACTAATTCAACAAATAAAAATTCACTGATAATGGAATAAATCACAGTTACTTATTACACATAACCAAAGACCTGTCTAGAAACTATTCTTCTTTAATGAAATCACTTATTTTTTGATAAGGGTTATTATTTAACTTCTTGCAAATTTATCAAACCAATGTTAGCAAATTTTATTGCATATCACAGGTAAAAACCAGGTTTCAGCACTGAATTCAATTAAAACTGTAAAAAATGAAAATATAATATAATAAACATTTCAGATGCAGTTATCCAGAAGGAGCAACAACTACTGATATTAATTAAATGTTCCCAAAAAAATAAATTAAAATGTTTTAATACCTGACTGACCCAATGTTAATTAAAAAAAATTAAAAATTTCACATACTAATTAATTAAGTCACTAATGAAATATGTTTAGTTGCTTTCAAATAATTTATTTCAAATCTTTAACTCCATATTTAGTACTGCATAACAAACTGAACCTTATCACTGAAAGCATCAAATAACCACAGAAGTGAAACTACTGCAATAAAATTACAAGATATTTCAAAATTGAAATTTTTAGTTCATTTTTAATTACATAACCCTAAGTTGAAATGTTGAAAATTTTAAGGAAATAAAATACCACTTCTGAATATGGAACATGCCCAGCCAAAAGATTACATCTTACCTCTAGGATCTACATCAGAATCCTCAACCACTCCTCCTTTGATACATGCCTTCCAGTGAGTTATATTTCTCCCAAATACAAGGCACATAGAACCTAGTTCTTCTTCGCATTGAAGCTCATTGCTTGGAGTCAGTTTCAAAGGAACAAAGGATTTTTCACCAATTCTCAAGTATTGATCCTCAGCTTCTCGAAATATAAGAGCAGATGAATCAGGAGCATTTATAGTCACCAAATTTCGAAATTCTTTTACCATCACTGACAATGAATGTCTGTAAACAAAAGGAAAATTATTTTATTAGAATTGCAAAAGAGCAATTTGTACCAAAGTGTACCTGTATTTTCAAAGCAGGTATTCAATAATTATGTATTGATATGGGTGCGAATCAGAAACTCTTTGTCCCTATTTATTTTTAGCCAAATTATGGCTATAAATGTGATGTCAACATATCCATTCCCAATCTTTCTTGGAATGACATGGCCTTATCTGCCAGTTTTACAGTGCACAAGCAACGAAGGGTGTTTCATTTTCTATGGAGCAAGAGACAAACAGCAATCGAAATCCACAGGGAAATGCAACCCACATATGGGGAAAAGTGTCTCACTTTGAGAAGTGTGGGGCGGACTTCACAAAAGGTCGTGTAGACTTGCAAGATAATGATCAATCAGGAAGGTTGAGTTCATCGCTGACTGACTACATTTCCTGCATGGATGCAATGATGAAAGCAGATCAGTGGATGCACTACAAGGGCATTTCCTGGGAGCTTGGCATTTCATATAGGAGTATTTACAACACTGTTCATTGGTCCTTATGGCACTGAAAGGTTTCATGTTGGGTGCTTAAGCAGTTGAAGCACATGATGAAAGGCATGCGAATGATTGCTTCACTGAATCAGCTGCAACAGTATGCTAAGGAGGGTGACAGTTCCCTGGACTGCATTGTTACTGTTGACAAAACAGGGATACAGCATTTCATGCCAGAATCAAAGCAGCAGAGCATGTGTGGAAACATCTGTGTTTGCCAGTGACTAAAAAAAAATTGTTTAGTGCCACACTGTCACGTCTGCAGACTGCCATCAGCAAGAAGCGCCGAGGGGTTTTTGATTTAGACAACGCGGTTATCCTCCACAACAATGCGAGGCCACATGTGGCAATCAGAACCACCAACAAGGTCTGGTAATTTCCCTGGGAAAGTCTGCATCACCCACCATACAGTCTGGACCTTGCTCCTAGTGATTTTCACATGTTTGGTCCACTGAAGAAGTTTCTAGCAGGACAGCGATTCAAATGCAACAATGAAGCCAAGACAGCAGTTTGACAGTGGTTCCACAGTCAGCTGGACAATTTCTACCACAGAGGCATCTCAAATTCATTGCTATGATGGGTCAGGTGTCTGGACCAGTGTGGGGACTTTGTGGAAAAAGTAGGGTAAGGTACATAGAATAGTACATATATTTGTAATTACCTACATGTATCATATATCTACTAAAAAAAATAAGGGGCATAGACTTTCTGATTTGCCATTTTAGTATGAAGAGTTTACTCTTTTGTCACACACAAATTATTGCGAGTGGACTGTACAATTTAGCAATGCAGTGTGATGGAATCTATGTTGCTGGACTCATCTGACACAACTTGAAGTGATTCTCATTCCATATATCCACAGTCTTTAGATTCAAAGAGTCCCAAAATACATGTCATCAAATGCAAGAATGGTTTATTAGATGTATGGTTATTAATGATTTAGCCTTTTTAATCATAATAAAGCCTACAGCCTATCTCTAATAATATCAAAACTGATGAGTTAGGAAAACCAGTGAACCAACCAAAGAGTTTTTACTTAGCCTTATGGTCCAGTGCTTGAGAAGCAGTGAGCAACACAGAGCCCATAACTGCTATACCCCTCAGTTCCCAGTTAAGTTACAACACAGGGTAAATGAATGATTGGTATGCCATTGATATTTTGTGTACCAAAATTGTATAGGGGAAAAACTAATCTATAAGTCAGCTTTGATTTTGTTCAACATGAATACTAGCAATTTTTTCAGCTGTAAAATATAAAGACAGCTATATCTGTAGAATAAAACATTAAAATATTTTTTTCAACTTTAATCTTCCCCTGTCGTGGTTCATCAAAATCGAAGCACAAAGTGTCAAATGCTTTATTGAAGCCTAGAAATAAAGGCTGTCTTCAGTAACTACTTTCATGATGCTATTTAAATAGGATGTTGAGTTTTGAGAAAAAAGATTATTTTCAACAAGTAACATTTGAACATTTAATAAAATAAGTGCAGCAGCACTATCAAATAGATATACACTTATGAATGAGATTTATAATTTGTTGGTTTGTTAATTTTAGAACACTGTTTTCATCTGCACCATTTCCCACCTTAGTGACCTTTTTCTTCTCTAACACTTTTGAACTCAGTTGTTTCGAATGATGTGAATTCTCCTATAGTTCAAATTTATCTGAACCTAATATCATTTTTTAAGCCTGCATAGTATTCTGGTTTTACATATTACAAATCAATTTAAAAAAAAAAAAAAAAAGGCTGTGGTCCAACGGCATTTTGCTTCTAATAACAATAATTTCTTCATGTTATCTGTCAGATTTGTGGAAAATACATAATCATGGATCTCATTTCCATTACTCTTTCAACAATTCCCCTAATTCATATTAACAGACAATATACTGAACATGGAACATTCATGGTACCCTTTAGAGAAAGATTCACTCTTTGCACGTATGAAGATAATCTTTACTTTCTTGAATAATTTCACAAACCCTCCATTTAAAAAAATGACCAGACTGGGGTTTGAAATAATGTAATTTAAAATATTCAGTCTGTATGTCACCACTCACCCATCAACATCAGTGATTCAATTAATTAGTGACAATTTATATGACATGGTGTAAGCTACCTTACTCTTTGTATTTTCAATAGTTAGTTAAAAAACCGACGAGAATTGGGCTTAACATTGATACATGATACTGCAGCTTAAAACCAAATCCACAACACATTAAAGCAAGAAAAGTAGATAAACAGGTTCCAATAATAATAAAGAAACAGTTTCTAATAAGAAAACACTTGTAAACTTACCAAAATAAGCGTAATCCATTACCATCCAAAATTGTAAGTGAACAGATTTGGTTATGTGAACATATCACTAATATTCCACACATTTTTCCACTGTAAAGCACTTTTGAATAATAATTATGCCAAGGAGGATAAAAATTAACTAATAACTCATAGCTTCAGATAGGTTCAAAGAAGTAAATATGACTTTTAAACAAATCTTCCATGTGCATACTTCAATAAAAGATATCAATCCAGTCAAGTAATTTCAGATCTTTAAAAGCAGTTTTTATACCTCCAAATAATATTCACATTTATATTCCTGAAGTTTCAAATAGCTGTCAACCGTTTAATAAAAGATATAAATAAGTTTAAAGTCGCAAATTTACGACGCCATAACAGCCACCTTTTAAATAGGTTTTTGAACCGGCAAACATCTTCAAGTAACTAAAAACATTTGGAAATCACTTAAATAAATTAAAGAAAGGTTTTAAAAATAGTGTCAGGGCATAACAAGCTGTAAATAAAAAATTAGCAAAATTGAGTAAAGTTGGAAAAACACCGATTTTAGAAAAATTTATAACTTTTGATCCACCCAACCGATTTTAAAGATTGTTGGCTCATTTTAATCAGCAGGCATGTAAGAACATTTTTGCAATAATTTAAACACTTAACAATGCACAGGACTGCCAAAGTCGAATTAGCTGTACTATTCCACCAACTTAATAAATGTCTTACACCGATTTGAAAGCATTTAGAGAAAAAACACACAGAACACAAAACACTTGTTGAAACACGCTCTACACATTGTGATTTTTTTGAAGCCCTCCGTGAACACAAAAATTTTGAACACCTGTTGATCCTAGCAGTGGAATGCCGTTTTGATATAAGGAAATCCTGGGTGGCCATTTTAGTAGTATTCAGAAGTCCACGGTGCTAGAAGCACGTATAGCTCGCCAAGCAAATTCGGCGTTTAGCCGCGCAAGGGTTCATGGGAACTGTTGCTTGCCGGAAACAGTAATGGCGTTGGTCAGGGAGGCCATCTTTGGAAAACTGAACTTTTGCTAGACACGTGATATATCAGTATAAGAACTTTTATTTTCTGATCGGGGTTAGGCGGTTCTGTTCTGCTTCATTACTTGTGATCTTTCGTGTGACGATTAGATTGATGCCTTAGCTAACTGCCATTAACTGTACTTTGTGGAATTTTCAGAATATATGTTTTTCGTGACATGAACTCCAACTATTTTCATTTCTAAATTAGTACCCTCCTTACATAGGGTTTGTTTATGTAAGTGGCGGCCGATTCTATAGTGCAGTTAGTAATTTCAGAACATTTCTTTGACTGTTATCAGTATTTGAAAATACTCCAGTTTAGGTGGACAAGCCGATACGCACCCTGGTATCCGGTTTATTCCCTAACAATGGCCTATTGATGATATATTTATTAAGATCTCATTGCAAATCACACATACAGCTAGTGTTGTACTTTCCGCCAGCAAAGATAAAACAGTCTTTCAAGAAACTTTGTCTCTGGAGTACAATTCAGTATAATATACCTTGATGTAAGCACAACACAGTGTCTTTTTACAGCAGGGACTCCCAATTCTACGCCAAACTCAAGCCATAGCTTCATTGTTCTAGCATATGTTTCATGAAGAACTCCATCTTCTCCAGTTTCATATACACTGAACTCATTTTCAGGTTCTACCAACTCATCCACCTGAAACAGACAAAAATATGTGAAGATATATGTAACATACTAATGGATATTTGCATTAGTGAGACTTAGAATGCCAGTATCAGGTAATCTAAGTATGTGGCGGGGGGGGGGGGGGGTGTAAAAAAGGCAAAATCTAATGTTCCTAGCATGTTGAGATCTTCTTTGAGTATAAAGAAATGTTTTGAAATAGTTCAGTAAACACATCAATTTTGACCCATTCTAAAATCAAACTGAGGACAAAAGATGCAACACAAGAAGTTAGAAATTGGTTATTTCAGCTTTTTTAGAGCACTAAAATAACCAATAACACTGAAAATTGGAAAATCAGAATGAATTAGGTAGTTTTGGGATCGACTATATATATAGATACTAGCTTCTATCTCAAACACTTAGTATTCTCTAATGGGCTAATTACGAGATAACCACGCAATGTATATGTGGACACTATCCAACCCAGGACGTTCTCCCCACACCACAAGCTTGGTGGTGGAGTGCGCTTCTCACTCTGTGGACAAGGGATTCATCCTATCTCGTCAAAGAAGCAACATTGAGACTTCATGTAGAATTAACAGGTACTGGCTGATACATTCTGCATACACTCTGCCAGCTATGAAGGTTACTTCAGCTAGCTAAGATTTCATCAGTAATGTACTTGAACAGATTCACAGCTATTTTCATACAGTACTTCACATATTTATCTACGTTCTTTGTAAGTTGTGTAGTAGTTATTTTTGGTTTTATTAAAGCTGACATCATCTTCACTTTGTGCTTTCATTTGTTAATTCCTGCTCTTTTTGTAAGCTCTAAGCAAAACAAGAGTGAACGTGTAAGATACTCTATAATTTCGTAAATTTGTATAGCGAAATTTGTTTACAGTATAGCGGGCATAGGTGAACCACACGATACCGCAGCCTTGGAGCCATTTACGCAGTTAATTCCATAAATAAAGTAAGCTAAACAGTTAATTCAAATAATAATTGAAGTTTAAACAGAAAATTCTTAATCTATCTAAACAGCTGTAGAAGGATACAACATAACATCAGCATATGCAATATTTGGTTATGACATAATTTTGCTAATGTTAATATTTTATTCACTTATTAAGATATTCACAATAAGAAAAAGCCAAAAGATAATAAATTTTGTAACAAGGAAATATTAGTAAAAAGTTTGAAGGCATTAAAAGCTAAAAAGCTGGAAATAATAATTTAACACGAAATTGCACACTTTAAAATTCAAGAAGTCATATTTTGGTAAGATACAGGAAGTCAACTTAGAGCCGGGAAGTAACGTAATTTTTGTTTTCACCACATACTAAAACTTCAGAAAGCTCAGTATAGTTTAAAAGTTGTTTTTTAAAATTATATTGAAAAGGCAAACACATGGCACAAAGAAAATTTAATCATTTGGGTAATACAAGTAAACTCAAAGGGGTAAAACATCTCCAGAATATACTATAATTTATTTGAAACAAGGTTTGGTCAGTCATTTTAAGAAAATTGCAGTATTTTGATCAGGATGAAACAAAATAGAGATTTTTTTTATATCTGGACGAGTTTTTCTTCGGGTACGTCAGCTAGAGGTAGCAGTTTCTTTCAAAATTAATAATAAATTAGAGGAAATAGGTAGCGACTTCAGAAAAGCAACATAGGCATTTGAGAACAAGTAGAATCTTTTAAAGTTATCTCAAAGTCATCATAAAGTTATTAGCGGGATTGAAAATAAACTATGGCATCATTATTTATATTTTTTCTGTAGAAGAAAATAGGTCGTGTTTAGAATCAAATGAAAGAGAGTTCAATTAGAAGTGAGATAAAAGTTGTTTGAGCCATGTAGCTGTAAAACTATAAAAGTTATTAACATTTTTTTTTTTTTTTTTTTTTATTTTTTTTACAGCTAAACGGTTGCATACCAGGTGTGTAAATATGAAACCGGAATTTGCCAATAGGTGGCTCTAGCTATCAATGCAGTTACCATCAGTTTGCATCATTGTCACCATTTTTTTTTTTTTTTTTTTTTTTTTTTTTTTTTTTTTTTTTTTTTGACATCTGATAGCCGTTTTCAACCCACAACAATAGAAGTTTCATACAACAGTGTAGTTTTCAATAATGTTGAACATGTTGAGTTTTGAGCCTCCAAACTACAATTTGTGGACATCATTGATTTTCTGTTACCATTTAAAGAAAACTGCTGCAGAATGGCATCAAATGCTTGTCGAAGCTTATGGTAAGTGTCCTCTTTGTAAATCAGTGTTTTGAGTGGTTTAAAAAATTCAAAAGTGGTGATTTTGATGTGAGAAACAAAGACAGTGGAAGACCTCCAAAGAAGTTTGAGGACAGCGAATTTCAAGCATTGTTGGATGAGGATGATGCCCAAAGGCAAGAACAACTTGCAGACCAATTAAATATAACAAGGGAAGCTGTCTCTACACGTTTAAAAGTGATGGGAAAGTTCCAGAAGATGGGAAAATGGGTTCCACATGAACTGACTGACAGACAGCAAGAAAAACAACAAACCACTTGTGAAATGCTGCTTGCCAGGTATAAAAGAAAGTTATTTCTCCATCGAATTGTGACAGGTGTTGAAAAGTGGATATATTTCAAGAACCCTAAGCGTAAAAGATCATGGGTAACTCCAGGTGAACCGTCAACATCAACGTCAAGGCCAAATCGCTGTGGAAAGAAGACAATGCTCTGTGTTTGGTAAGATCAAAATGGTGTGATCTATTACGAGCTACTTAAAACCTGGTGAAACTGTTAATACTGAACTTTATTGATAGCAAGTGATCAATTTGAATCAAGCATTGCAGGAAAAATGACCAGAATACCAGAAAAGGCAACACAAAGTGATTTTGCTCCATGAAAATGCACCATCACATACAGCAAAACTGGTCGAGGAAATGATAGAAGCGCTTAGTTGGGATATACTGATGCATGAGGCTTACTCACCTGACTAAGCTCCATCCGATCTCTCTCTTTACATTGATGGGACACGCATTCACTGAGCAGCGCTTCACTTCTTATGAAAATGGCTCAATGACTGGTTTGCATCAAAAGAGAAAAAAAAAAAATTTGGCGAGGCATTCATAAATTTCCAGAGAGATGGGAAAAATGTATATCTAGCAGTGGACAATATTTCAAATAAGGTACTTTGTACCATTTTTATACAATAGATGTGTATTTTTTATGAGAAAATTCCAGTTTCATATTTACGCACCTGGTATACACAAATTTTCATAAGGATCAAAATTTACTTTTACCTCCTATTCTAGCTACTGGTAAAATTTCAAAATGATAGGAGTAGTGAGAGTGAAAATATGAAGAACTATGTTGCAAAGCGGTGCATGAATACACACTTTTCATACCAGTTGACATTTGATCACGGAGTGATCTGCAGAGAAAACAGTGATTCTATATATACAGTCTATGGGCACTTCCTGGTGCCTTTATGCTGGTGACCACTGGAGCGGAGAGGTTGTTGGTGTACGTAGTGCTTAGCGCTAGAGAGCAGGAAGTGTTGGGCAGCTAGGCATGGGGGGGGGGCAGCCATCTTAGGATTTTGGGAGGACAATAGAACTGTTTGAGAAAGTTTCAATGTGACTTTAAAATTTTTATAACAGGGCTTGGTCTGGTCTGATTGCTTTTCATAACTTGCAATCTAAGAACTCAGTGATAGCCATCAAGTGTTTTGGACTTGTACTATTTTTCTGAGTATATAGTGAACTTTGAATTTAAGCTACTAGCAGTGACTTTCATTACGATGTGAACCTTACCTTTCCTAACTTGGGGTTTAAGCAAGATAGGTGGTAGCCACAAGAATTTTAGAACAATCGATAATCCAGATGGCACAAACGTAACGAGGTTGGAGCTAGTTACGGTGATAAACTGTTATATCTGAACCCCAATTTCAGTTTAGTCCCTTACATGAGACCGAAGTTAATGATGATATGTTTATTCTAACCCCAGTAATCATTTTGTTATGTAATCGTAACTTTTCCCGGCGAATCTGATGTTTTAACATCTCTCAGGCGTGCGGCCAGGTCAGTTGATTGTAGAAGAACGAATTTTCAATGGTGTAACATCCCATCATCTTCAGGTCGCGTCGGCTGGTTGGCGTGAGGAGGGTTCCAACCAAGCCAAGCTTGGAACCCAGCACTGAAGCGGCTCCACAAACACCACAGTCGAGGCAAAGCGTGCGACGGAGGTGACGGACAGACTTAAGGTCACTGCTCGACGTTCTGGAGCATGGTACCCCCACCACCACTATCAGAGCGCCAGGGTGGGAGTGGAGAGATTGGTCGGAGGGTATAAATACCGATGCGCCCGGAACAGATCAGCAGTCGCGTCCTGGACTGCATTTCTAACGCTGGCCAGCCGACGCTACCTGAAGATGATGGATTGTTACACCATTCAAAATTCGTTCATCTACAATCAACTGACCTGGCCACACACCCCGAGAGATTTTCAAAAATCATTTTGTTGTTACAAACATAAGACTTCCGCCACAAAACCACATATTTTGAGAAAAATGAACTCGGAAAAGTGTTGACTGAAGGGACCCTCAATTTCCGTCCACGATATTGCCGCTTAGATCATGACATTGTTGAATGGTGAGATATGTAAATGCAGTGAACATAAATATTCACAGACTTTAAATTGCTTCTAAACATTTGCTGTAGTGTTGATAACTTTAAAGTTTTATCTGTAGTTAAAATTCTGATATCATTGTAGACATGGTTCAGAGTGCAAATACATTAACAAGTCAAAATCAGTGTAAGATAGAATCAAAGGAATCAACCGCCAATTTTTCTAAAACATATTGTCAATTCTCACATATAAATTTGTAATCATAAATAATAGAAATAATTTCTAGGGATAATTTCTTAATTAGCTACAAATGAAATGATTATGAGAAATAAATCAATTTCATAGAAATTAGCCAAAACTTTGTATGAGTACAACAACAAACAAAGGTTAATTAGAAATTTTTTTTAGATAAATATTTTTATTTCGGGGAGGTGACTGTGATTGAGTGGATACTCTGGTGGGAAATTCCCTACACTCCTACTTTCACCTCTGCCATTGGCTGGTCCTACAGTTTAACATGGAATCTGAGCCATGGAATGACCTAAAAGCAGAACTGTTAAAAATTATTTTGCTTATGGCTGTATGCCTTATCAGTGCCAAGGTCATTAGAGGTGGGGCAGATTGAGGTTAAGTGATGTGGTCAACACTCACAAGCAGAAAGTTTGAGTAATAATGATTAACAAATGATCAACAACTTCCATGAAACAGTTTCTTTACCTTGAGTAGTTGATATGGAAGATGCTGATTAGGATGTTAAAATGAGAATAAGGTTTAAGGAAGGAATCATTACTTACAAAAGATGATGGTAGAACAAGATCAATGCAAAGATGGAAACACATGCAAAACATTGACATTTCTGTATGGAAACCATTTATCAGCAGAAGACAATGGTGTTAACAGGGTGGGAGTTAATCATCTCCTACAACTTTTATACGTGACACATTTTGATAAAATCTACATACCTTCCTATTCATATCCAGCCTTTCCTAACTTTAATGAGATAAGTTTCTTTCAGTTCTCAAGTTCTGTAACAAAGTAGTATAACTGGGAAATATGTCTCTTTGCATTAAATAAAATATTATGTTAGTAGACTAAGTAAGTTAATTTTAATTTTATAAGGATTTTGTAGGTATTGTGCTGTATTACTACAAACATTTTAACTGCCTTGTTGTGAGAAACATAAATGGTTAAGCACAAATTTTAATTGAATATTTAGGCGTGAAAAGAGAAATGACAATTTAACAATAGAATAGGGTTGAAGAAGGGAATAATAAGTAAAGGAAGCTAGTTGAAAAAATTCTACTTAATTTGAGAAAGATTCCAAGAGTTTTTAAAGGGGTTTTTAGCATTTGGCACCTGTTGTCAGGTCTATGTAAAACATTTCACCTATGAACAAAGGGTAGGCAAGCTGTAATAAATTAAGGTCCATACCATTAGGTCTAGTGAGAGTAAAAAGTGTTTGGAAATGTAGTTACAGTAAAGAAATAGACTAAAATGTATAGAGTAAATTTATTTATAGGGTTTGTAGTACAATATTTTAAAAATTGAACAACATTAAAACTAAATTATTTTAGTACAATGCTTTTTGGGTCATGGAATGTTGTGGAGACATGTTGGAAGTGTTGTCAGGTAACATAAAATTTTGTTATTTCATAACCAAATTTGTCTATAGAGCATCGAGCTCAACTCAATAACATTGCAGATCAAGTTTAAAGTCATTTTCTTAGATATTTCAAGTAATATATCAGAGTAAACAGATATATAAAGTCAGAATGTAGTATCAATAATTTCATATAATGGGATTCATAAAAGAAAACATTGCCTTCATTTTTGGAGACATTTCAGACAATTGAGAATTGTAACCACACAGCTAGGAATATTTCCTAAAGAGATATCGGCATTTTAAAATAGGGTTTGTATGAAATCAGAATGAGGCAGTAAACACGTTTAAAATTCTAGAAGCCACAATTTTGAAGATAGGAAAACAGTTTATAGCTTAACAGAAGCGTGATTTTGGCTTACATATCAATTTTGAGAATGGTAGCTAAAATTCAAAGGAAGTTTTGGAAAATTGGGTATTTCAAGAGGTCTTGGGAGACAAAACTTTCATCAAGGGTAGTATGTTTGAATGAAAGAAGGATTTTTTCTGAGCATGACAAATTAACTGGTTTGTGAATTTATGCACTAGTTTGGCTGATATCTGAAAAATAAATAATTAAAAGTCCTCCAGCGATGGCAGTTTCTGGGAGAAGACTTGAAAGCATTCAAACTATAAGAAGGAGAGGCAAATTTAGAAAATGATGAAAAACCAATCAAAGAACTTTTATTACAGTTAGATAGTGATGATATCTTATTGAAGAGTTAACGTAGATGCGTTTGAAGCAATTCTAACTTATATAAGAACGAAATTCTCACTTAAATACGTTAGGAAATAGCTACGATTTGAATTTCACATTTTTCGTTCACCCAGTTCAAAATACTAACAAAGTGGATTTCCATATCAAAGGAAAGAGGAGCAAAAATAAGTCAATTTAAAGGTTATTTCAATTTTGTAGCTCTAAAACTTTGGAAGTTATTAACGTTTTTAAAAATTTTGGAAAATAATTTTTTACGGCAAAATGATGATAGTTACAGAAATTTTTATTATGATTAGTTTTGACATTTAGTATCTCGGCTATCAGCTACAAAACTTACAAGTCATTTGGAATAGTTTGGATACCCGGAAGTTGTGGATGACGTCATGAGAATTGGGGATTTCTCTAGTTTCCATGATGCAGTTATAAATAGAGGCACAGTATAGAGCTCCTCATAGCCAGTCAGTAAAAGTCGGCTGAGCAGGCACGTTGTCGGTTGGGCCAGGGTATGGCACAAAGCAGGAAGCAAGCGTCAACAAGCAATACCAGCAGCCAACTTTGAATTAATGGTGCACATTTGAAATACTTACAAATCCTAATGTGACTGTAAGCAGTTAAGGGGTTTATGAGGTTGGCCTGACTCAAATCATTTATCAGTACTTGCAATCATTTAATTTGGAGAATAATTCTGATACTAAAAGAATTGTTCTGCGAACTTGTAATTTTCACTGAAGAATAAAGTAACGATTTAAATTTTTAATGGCAACAGTGACTTAAATTTCCACATACCTTTCCTGATTGACGTTACCCAATCTGGTGGCGACCGATCAAAAGCAAGAACAATCTTTATATCCAAAGTCAACAAAGCATGGTTATAGATCAGCTGAAGCTATTATGCTTACCCCCATGATCAGCTTCATGTCTGACAGTGTGTGTCTGAAGAATGACTACCCCACTTAGGGATTGCAATTTTTATAACAGAGAACAGTTATTAATGAAGAAATTATAAATGGTCACAAGGTTTTAGTGGTGGTTTCTAAATCTACATCTATACTCTGCAATTCACAAATGTTATAGGTGGCAGAGGGTCCTAAGCACCAATCCTAATTCTGTGCATTCCAATCCTGAACAGAACGAGGAAAGAAAGAATACATAAATGTATCAGTACGGCATCTTATTTCTCGAATCCTATCCCTCCTGTCATTGCAACAAAAAGGTTGGCGGAAGAAGTATTTCAGTGCACTCGTAAATTAAAGATTTTCTCATATTCTCCAACAAATTCAAACGAAAGCAATGTTGTCTGTCCGCCAAACGACCCCAGCCCAACCCACGTATCAACACTGTGACACTTTGTAAGGAATATAACTAGCAATCACAAATCAGGGGGCTCTCTTCTGTCCTTTCTCTAACATGTCAATCAATCCCTTGCAATACGGATCCCAAACTACACAACAGTAAGCCAAATGTGGACGCACTAGTGTTTTGTATGCTATTTTTATTGTATGAGCATTACAACTTCTCAATCATGACCTATGAATCGCAATTTTAGAATTAGTTTTGCCTACAAAGGAAGTTAGGTGCAAGTCCCATTTCAAGTTGCTTTGTACTGTTACGCCTAGATACTTCAGGGAATCCACCGTGTCAACAATTGTTGAGAGCAAACGGTGTCTTTTTATTAATTATTTGCATTGCCTTGCACTTTTTGCAGTTAAGTGTAAGCTGCCATTTATGGTACAAGTCCGAAATAACATCCAGATCGTGCTAAATTTCTAAGCAATCATCAGAGAACCTTACTTCCCTATAGAAAAGTGTATCATCAGCAAACAATCACATCCTGCAATTAACATTGTCACTGGGATCATTTATAAAAATTAGGTGAAGAAGTGGTCCTATTACACTTCCTTGAGGAACGCCCGAAGTAAGATCTAGATTAGAAGAGGCTTCCCCATCAACGACGACATACTGTGACCGACCAGTTAGAAAACTGCGTACCCATTCGCAAATCTGATCCGATATACTGTATGCTTGAATCTTCGCTAAAAGTCAGTTGTGTGGTACAGAGTCAAAAGCTTCCTGAAAAACCAAGAAAACTGCATCAACTTGTGAACCTGCATCGACAACTTTCATTATGTCATGTGAATTTCACATGACCTGTTGTTTCGAAATCCATGTTGGTTTGCTGTAAGAACTCATTTTCATCTAGAAACTTAACGTTAGAGCATATGAGATGTTCCAGAATTCTACTGCAAACAGATGTTAGAGATATGGGTCGATTATTCCTAGGATCTCTCCGATCTCCTTTCTTGAAAACAGGAATTACCTGCGCTAGTTTCCAGTCAGAGGGTACTTTCCTTTCTACTAAAGATTTACGAAATATATCTGACAGAAATGGTTCTATTTCTTCCGCTTTCTGAAAGTACTCTTACTGGTATACCATTGGGACCCGGTGCTTTCCCCCACTCCAGGAGCTTTAATTGCTTTATAATACCTACACTAACAATTTGTACTGTATCCATCTTAAATTCTACACGCAGTGCAAAAGCGGGAATGTTTTCCATGCTTTTGTCAGTGAAAGAATTTGTAAATACGGTGTTAAATACGGTAGCCTTGTCGTGGCTGTCATTAACTTCCTTAACGTCTTGTAGTAGAACTGGCATATTGTTGTCTCTATCACTAAATTGTTTTGGGTTTTTGTTGAGGCTCTTGGAAACTTGCAACGTAAGTCATTAAAGGCCTTGTGCATCGCATTCTTAACATGTCCTCTTGCCTCCATTAACTCCTCACTCCTATACATTGTCCTTCCTGTGCGTGCATGTAACTTCCTTTGCTTTTTAAGTAAATTTTTAACTTCACGTTTATACCACAGGGGATCACTCCCATCCCTGATTGTTCTTTGAGGTATATGTATGTCCATAACTTCCCTGACTATATGCATGAATCGAAGCCACATCACTTCAACCAAGCCTCTTGCTTCTGTAAAGTTAAGGCAATTATCCCTCAAAATGTTCTTAAACACTCCTGTAAAGGATCCTTTCTTTTTTCTGTGCGCTGTTAATTTTACTGTAGCAATTACACTTTTATGATCACTTATTCCCGTGGTGGTAGAAATGTCCATCAATAATCCAGGCCTATTTGTAATGAGAATATCTAAAATGTTTTCATTATTGTTGTGGCACCGCGTTGGTTTAAAGACGAGCTGCTCAAGATGAAGATCTGAGAAAATAATTTCACAGGATGTTTTATCCCTGCCACCAGTAATGTGGAAGTAATTAGTACAGTCAATATACGGAGAGTTGAAGTCACCTCCTAGTATTATTGCATAATCTGGAAATTGACGAACTATATTACTTACATTATTCCTTAAGGCCTCAGTAATAGTTACATCTCCATCTGGTGGACAATAGAAAGACTATTACAAGTTTTGTCCTAGCTAAAATTAGTCTAATCCATAGGATTTCACAGAGCATATCGATATCTATTTCATTACAAGACAGGAGTTTAACACGCCACCACCATTAGAATGCAACCTATCCTTACAAAAGACGTTCACGCTATTGTTAAAAATTTCTGCTGAATTTATATCCAGTTTTAATCAGCTTTCAGTACCTAATACAGTATCTGCTTCTGAGCTACTTATAACACTTTCAAGTTCAGGCTGCTCGTAACAAACACTTTGACAGTTAATAACGAGTAATTTAACAGTCGAGATTGATTTACACTACTCCTAACATATGGTGTCGAATTTAACTGGGCTGCCCGTAACTGTAATCCCAGTTTCAGGTCTTCCTTCCTCGGCCTAAAAAATCCCCCACTGCACTCCACATGGCTCCTGCTACCCATGTAGCTGATTCATGTGTGTAGTTCACACCTGATCTATACAAGGGAACCCTACACAACTTGACCCCAGGGCAAAGATCTAGGAATCTGCAGCCATTATTATTACTGGATTAAGAGTAAATTGCAGTGTTTCTGAACTATACTAAAATCAAAGTGGAAACTTTAAATGTGATATTAAAATTTTCAGATAACTGATCGTCATGACACTGAATTTGTAACTGTTAGTGTGGTATTTTCCTTCAAACATGAATATGGCAAACTGCATCTTTTAACAAGAACTTAGACATTGCTAGAACTGAGCATTTGCCAAAAGAAACTGACCGCTCCCCCGCACAAACACTTTTTCCACATCAGATTGTCCTGGAATTCCATGTTGCACACACGATGTTGTTCTCCTGATCTGATGTTTACATCTGCAAATTTCAACATTTTTACATATCTTTCTTTTTCCATTCATCAACGTAAACCCGCTGTAGTCTTTAGTTAGTGATTCTATATCCTAATTTTCATATAAACCATTCAGACAGCTACTAACTATCTATTTGATCTCACTAACAAACTACTCACAAGCTTCAGGGCTGAGACTGTAACAAAGCCAGTGTCAGGAAAACAAAAATACAGTGACTGGTATTGCCTGCAGAGCTGTGGCAACAGTTATGGCGTACAGACTGAACAATACTGGGAGCACACATTGTCTCTCAAGTTTTTGCCAGTATCAATTTTGCTATCCTCCTCTTCTTAGTACTGGTTGTACTAAGATGAAAAATAGATTACACTAACAGTCTGCATATAATGTATTCATGTGTGTTCAACTTTCTTTTTGATATATGATCACTTACTAACTCACTAACACAAATACAAACAAATACTCAGCTTTGCCAATAGGTAAGAAAGAGATGTGATGACTATGTTTACCCTCATGGGGCCAGTCTAGTCTGGTGATAAACTGTATTTATACAGATTAAGGAGAAAATCCACCAGTATTAACTACCCATGGTACATTGATGCTACACCACACAAGATATACAATGTTACAATTGCAAAACTATCAAGCAAACATTCAGCATTGAATACAACAATAAAAGATATAAAACACAGGAACATGCGGATAAACAAATATACAATTAAATCAATGCCTACACTAAAAGTGGAAGTATTTTAAGTCAAAGATATAACAATAAAATTGCACACAACTGACCTTTAAGTCTGGTTCCTGAGGTGTTACTTCTGTTACCTCTGTAAAAACAAAAATATAAATACATATATTTTTAAAGGGCAAATAACATACACAAACTAATCAGATACACTGGATAGAAAAACTACAGCACAATAAAACAATGACAAGTTGTCACATATCACTCAGGTATGAAGCCATTTATATGTCAATAATCTAGTGGAAATAACAAAGGCAAAAACAATAGTAGTCAAAGAAGATTATTAGTTATAAATTTTTATTGAGTCATACAATCATTGCAGTCATAATTTCTCTTCAAGAACTTCTTTTAACAACAAATGATCACTCAAATTAAAGGAAAAATATGTTTCCAATTAAGAAAGGTTGCTAATTCCATGTCTTACTTAACAACTGATATTCCAAGATGGCTTGTAAAAGTAATGCATCAGCTGTCTTGAAATATGAATGAGTGGTGATTTCCCTCTTCTTCATAAATAGGCTCTAAAGCCTATTCGTGAAAAATTAACCATCAACGCAGTTTTATGTCCCATTGGAACCAGTGGCGGCTCATGACTAAAATTAGCAGGGGCGCTGCTTTGAAGGTCTACCTATTCATCGTTATTGACAAATCAAAAAGATTGTTTTAGCAATAACTATAATATTTTCATAAATACTACTTTCTCATGGAGAGTCACTGTCAAAATTTAAGCTATCAAAACTCTCTTACAGTCATTGAATATTTTTTTTATTTTTTTTTTTTTTTTTGAACACGAGAATGCTATGAAAAACATTTTCTATAAAATATGAAGAGAACAATGAACAAAAGAACCAGCACCATGGTAATCATCTAAATATAATGCATATGAATAGATGTGAGTTGATATAAATTTATGTAGTTTTACTTCTACACCCAAATAGAGCTAAACATAATGTGTTTGCCCATTTCATTGAAGTTAAAATTTTATAATTTTTTATGGTTTTAAGCCACTTCGCCAATGAGGTCATTAGAGACAGGAAATGACAGAGGGCAAGGAATGGGAAGGAATTTGGGCATGGAACTTGGAATGAGCCATCCACGCAATTACCTGGAGTGATTTTTGGAAACCATGGAAAACCAAAATCGTGATGTCCGTATGGGGATTTGAAACCCCATTCTATTGAATGCGAGGCCAGAATATTACCACTCACACACCAAGCTTCATTAGAACTATATATATTATAAAAAGGTATTTATGAGACTCGGTAATAATAAAACGTGAATTAACTCCAGAGAGTGATGAATAATGAATGAAAAATAAAATTCATACTGCAATCTGTGCAGAGACAATGCCTTTAAAAAAGCTGAACATTTGTTTTCCACCACAGCAGATGTAATTCTAGATCAAATAATACATTTTGTTTACGTAATTAACAGTATAAAATGCAATTATATGTTTGCCATATAGTCATGTATTAAAAATATAGATCATCTGACGTGATTTGAAATGATAAATTACTAACTAATTTCTTACTCCTAAACACCATAGTTTTGAGACACTTTAAATCGCACTGTATGATATGTCACTGCAAAAAACAGTGCTATTCTATTATTTTGCTGTTTCATTTCAGAATTTTTCTCTAATTTTAATGGAGATATATGATTAATCACTAGTCCATGAATGCTAACTAAAAGAAAAAAGACAAAAATTGTTCTATTGGAACTGCGAAATCTGTAGTGCTGGCAATAAATCATTTAGATATTCTGGAATTCTTCACAGGTCTTCTGCCGGATAAGATCTTTTAGACACGACGTTTCGGCAGTCACCTCCACTGCCTTAATCTGGTGAGCTGTCATCGCGAAGTAGCTGCCGCGACAGTTCGACACCGAACCGTCGCGGCAGCTACTTCGCGATGACAGCTCACCAGATGAAGGCAGCGGAGGTGACTGCTGAAATGTCGTGTCTAAAAGATCTTATCCGGCAGAAGACCCGTGAAGAATTCCTGTCTACCATACGCCGGGAAAAACTTAATTGTCACATTTAGATATTCTGCGTATGCACACATTTCCAACCCAGAAATGTGTACATATGCAGAATGGCTATATGCCAAGCTTCTGGCATTGCCGTTATTGCAGTTCTTTATAAGGATTTTTTGTATATTTTCATTGTTTTTTATTATTATTCATGAACGAGGAGGTGATTGATAGCATTAGGTTGAATGATTAATTATATACCTCCTTTACAATATGAGAATAAGGTGGAAAACTACTTGTATTCTTTATTATCGATCATTTTTTCATTTTTAATGGAAAAATATGGGACGCTGCAGTTCCACAGTGCCTACCCATGAGCCGCCACTGATTAGAACACTAAGTGGAAATGTTAATTCAACACATTTAATACAAGAATTATTTATTTAGCACATAACACATTTAACAATTGCATCACAATAGAACTAAAAAGTAAAAACAAGAAATTCTTAGCTTTAAATGATCTAAGTTATTATTCCATCTGTTTTGGACACTTATTCATTGTATATGCAATGATTTCACTTTTGGCCCAACAATCACACTTATGGAATGCATCTTCGCATTTGTCATGGCTAGCACATATTGAATTGATTATCAACCATACCATTCAAGGTTGGTAAAATCGTGGTCATTTCTTGAAGATCTAGGAAAGGCTATGACAATGTGGTGGGCATTTCCTTAATCATTGCCATTTCTGTGTACTGCGGATGCTGAATTTAACTGAATTAATTCTTAATGGTTGGATGTCTCAATTTCCGTCTTCGGCATTCCATGTGGAAATGGCTGGATGCCTCATTTTCAGTTTTCGGCACTCCCATATATCTACAAAATTCAGTAAGGGCAGCTGTGGGTTGGCTTAGATCTTCTGGCACTCTTAAAGAAAGGTACTCCTTCATCATATATCCAGAGACTTGCCCCCAATGATGTACATGGCATAATTCAGATGTGAATCAACCATTTTGGTGTGTGAGCTATTGAGCCACAATGGAGTGCAGTACTCTGCTGCTGAATAGACCGAGTACAATTTGTGCACCGATGAGCCCTATCTCATTCTGCAAGATCTGTGTACAGGGCCGGCGTTAGGGGGGGTTAAGCGGGGCAAAAGTACCTGGGGCCCGGCCCACCAAAGGGGGCCCGCCGGCCTGGGTGCCTAAATAAATAGAAATCAAACACAAATTTTAAAATCTGCACCAATGATTTTGAATATTTTTGTATTAAAATGTTCTGAATTTTTATATAAAAAAAGTGTAAAGTAAAAATATCTTGGGGGGGGGGGGTTAGGGGGCCTAAGATCGCTTACCCGGGGCCCGAGAATCCTAACGCCGGCCCTGTCTGTGTAAGACACAATTTCTACTTTTGAGTTTTCATTACATTAATCTTTATAGGAAAGTATCCTCTCCAGGGAGAGTCCTAGGTAGTTGAGATGTATTTTGTGATGACTTACTTTCCTTCAAAATTAATTTCAAGCACTCTGCCTGCTGACTGGTTAAAAAGATGGAAGTATACCACTTCTGCCTTAGATTAGACTGTAGCCTTTACTTCCAAAAGTATCTGCCCAATACATGTTACTGATTAAATTATTGTTATAAAAAAGTTTCAGTTAATAACTGTTAAATAAATGTGACTGAAAGGAATACTGTATTAAAAGCACAAACATAAACCTTCATGCCTTTTTGCAGGTGTTGCAAGAGTAATGCTAATATGACTAAGTAAAAGAACGAAAATAGGGTATAAAGAAAGTAATCAACAAAGGTGAGTTAATTACATTTCAGTTCTATATTGTAGTAGTACTGATGATTTATAATATAATGCACACTGAACACAAAAGCAAAATAACAAAAAACAATACCTTCATGAGAACCTGTAGTTTCTGTTTCCGATGGCACTGGTGTATCGTGACCACTATCAAGTGGAACTGTAAATGGTGCCGTCAGAAGTCGATATTCCATTAAAAGGTCCCACAGTGCATGTTCAACTGCGGACTTTATTTTTTGATTTAAAGCATCCAGATTTACTCGACCCCGTTTCCAAATGCGGAATTCCATTCGAGAAGTGTTATCTTTAAAATAAAGTTAATTATTAAACATAAGATTCTAGAGCATAGAAAGCAATGCATGAACAAAATAAAAGAAAATAATTTTAATTTTTTTATTTATACAAAATGTTGATTTAATGAGCACCACTAAATAAAAATGTATTAAATAACTACAAGGTGAAAATAGCAAATATTAAGCTATACTTGCTCTTCGACACTAGTATACCAACAGGACAGATAGAGCCAGAAAGCTCTTATACGAACATACACTCATTACAACAGTGATGTGCAGAATGAGTTTTTTATGTTTTTAAACATTACATTCAGTTTTATATGGTTTATTTCTATATTGTATCATGATTTTAATATCATTTTAAGCGATAGTGAAACTACAGCTCACATTAAATGGTTGTTAATCCTCTCAAATTACATATATCATGATGGCTTCTTCCTGGGTAAAATATTCCGGAGGTAAAATAGTCCCCCAATCGGATCTCCGGGTGGGGACTGCTCAGGGAGGAGTCATCAGAATGGATAGAAACATTCTACGAGTCGGAGCGTGGAATGTTAGAAGTCTGAATAGGGCAGGTAGGTTAGAAAACTTAAAAAGGGAGATGGAACAACTTAAGTTAGATGTTGTTGGGATTAGTGAGATTAAATGGAAGGACGCACAGGATTTCTGGTCTGGGGAACACAGGATAATTAGCACACATGCTGTCAATGGAGTCACTGGTGTAGGATTTGTAATGAACAAGAAAGTAGGGAAACGGATGAGTTATTATGAACAGTTTAGTGACAGGATTATTTTGATGAGGTTAGAAACTAAGCCCGTCCCAACCACATTAGTACAAGTGTATATGCCAACATCACAGGAAGATGACGAAGAAATAGAAAAAATATACGCTGAAATTGAAGAATTAATTCAATATGTGAAGGGGGAGGAAAATCTAATAGTCATGGGTGATTGGAATGCAATAGTGGGAGAAGGAAAAGATGGGAATACTGTAGGAAGTTTTGGTCTAGGAGAAAGAAATGAACGAGGAAGCAGGTTGCTAGAATTTTGTGAAAGATATAAGCTAGTAGTGGCAAACACACTGTTTAAAAACCATGCAAGAAGAATTTACACTTGGAAACGTCCTGCGGATACAGGCAGATATCAGCTAGATTATATCATGGTCAAACAGAGATTCAGGAATCAAGTTCTAGATTGTAAAGCGTACCCAGGAGCAGACATAGACTCTGACCATAATTTGATAATAATGGAGTGCAGGCTGAAATTTAAGCGAATAAGGAAGCAGTATAAGCAGAACAGACTGGAAGTGAATAAACTGAAACAATCTAGCACTAGAGAAAAATTTGCATTAATAGTAGACTTGGGTCTAAGAAGTATCTCTGAAAGGAGCTCAACCGAGGACGAATGGAATGCATTAAAGACCGAAATAATGAAAGCCGGTAAAGAAACATTAGGCTTTAGGGAACAATCTGCCCGAAAACCTTGGATCACAGAAGAAATTTTGGAGCTGATGGATCAGAGGAGAAGGTACAAAAATGCTCAGGATGAATCAGGAAGAGAGCAGTACAGGCAATTTAGAAATCAAATAAATAGGAAATGCAAAATAGCAAAAGAAAAATGGCTACAACAAAAGTGTGAAGAAGTAGAAAAGGAAATGGTCGTAGGTAAAGTAGATGTTGCCTACAGAAAGATCAAACAGAATTTTGGAGAAATGAAGAAAAGAGGCATGAACATTAAAGCTGCCGATGGGAAACCTCTTTTAAGCTCAGAAGATAGAGCTAACCGATGGAAAGAATACATTGAGAAACTTTATGATGGGGACGACTTGAACAATAGTGTAATGGAAAAGGAAGATGATGTTGACATTGATGACTTAGGGGATCCTGTTTTGAGGACAGAATTTAATAAAGCTCTGAATGACTTAAAAGCAAATAAGGCAGTTGGAATTGATGAGATCCCTGCAGAACTTCTTAAATCCCTAGGAGAGGAAGGAATCGAAGATTATTCAAGCTGATATCCAATAAGTTATGAAACAGGAGAAATTCCAACTGATTTTAATAAAAATATCATGTTCACACTTCCAAAGAAAGCACAAGCCGACAAATGTGAGAATTATCGCACCATTAGTCTAACATCACATGCTTCAAAATTACTGACCAGAATAATATACAGAAGGATGGAAAGGGTAGTAGAAGAGATAGTAGGTGAAGATCAGTTTGGGTTTAGGAAAAATCGCGGTACAAGGGAAGCAATTCTGTCTTTAAGATTAATACTTGAAGGTCGGGCTCAAGAAAAACAAAGATACTTTTATGGCATTTGTTGATTAGAAAAGCGTTTGATAATGTTAGGTGGGACAAGATGTTCAAAATTTTAAAGAAGTCAGGTCTAAAGTATCGAGATAGAAGAATACTCTATAAACTATATAAGAATCAAGTGGCGGTAATAAAAGTAGAGAATCACGAGAGACATGCATCAGTTAAAAAGGGTGTGAGACAAGGTTGTAGTCTATCCCCGTTAATATTCAACTTGTATGTAGAGGCAGCAATGAAGAAAGTCAAAGAAAAATTTCCATGTGGCATAAGTTTTCAGGGAGAAAAAATCAGTATGCTACGTTTTGCTGATGACATTGTCTTGTTAGCAGAGAGGGCTAGAGATATTGAGAATTACTGAATGGCAATGAACGAAATACTGAAGGAAGATTTTGAACTGAATATAAATCAAAGCAAGACAAAAGTGATGAAATGTAGCAAGAAATGATACCAATACTAGATTAAATATAAAAATAGGATCGGATGCAATAGGAGACGTAAGCGAATTCTGTTACTTTGGGAAAGTAAAATTACAACCGATGGCCGAAGCAAGAATGATGTCAAAGCAGAATAGCACTAGCAAAAAGAGCTTTCATGAAAAAGAGAAACCTTTTAGTTTCAAATATTGATCTAGGAATTAGAAAGAACTTTTTGAAACTCTTTGTGTGGAGCACAGCTCTTTATGGTAGCGAAACGTGGACGTTAGGAATACCGGGAAGAAAGAAAATTGAAGCATTGAAATGTGGTGTTACAGAAGAATGCTGAAAATTAAGTGGACAGACAAAGTAAGAAATGAACGAGTTTGGAAATGATGGTGAGAAAAGAAGTTTATGGAAGAAGCTTACAGAAAGAAGAGACAGGCTGGTAGGTCATATTTTGAGACATACTGGATTGGTTAACTTGTTAGTGGAGGGAACAGTCGAAGGTAAGAACTGTAGAGGAAGACAGAGATTAGAATATATGAAGCAGATAATTTAGGACATGGGTTGTAAGGGGTGTGTAGAGATGAAGAGGTTAGCACAAGATAGGAAAGGATGGAGGATTGCATCAATCCAGTCGAAAGACTGATGACAGGAAAAAAACAACATATTGTTGAGTTATACTTTTTTCTATTATAAAAGATATTAGGCAATGGAATAAATTATGAACTTAATTAATATTTCTTCTTAGCCAATTGTTATTTTTTATTTTTATTGTTGACAGTCATGAAACGCAATTATTTGCATTTTAAAATTAAGTAATAAAGCCTGTTTATGCTATTTTTATTTTTTTCCTTATTGCTGTTTTGATTTATAATTGTGAAGAGAATCTGATTTCTTTTGGCTTTGTTTTATTTGAGCATGAGGGAAATTTTGCTGTTTATGTTGTTTCCAATAAATCAGATTTAAATTTACATAATCCACAATTTCAAACTATTTACTCTTGATTGTTGTCGTTACTTTTCTGTAGTCTGTGACCTGGTGAAGATCTGGTGAGGGAGCTTGTTCTGCTTTGTTAAAATATTCATGTTCGTCACTCAAAGGTTTAATGCGGTTGGGTTCAAATCTTGACCTTTGCGTACTCTCCATAAAATTTTTTGATTTTAAATGGTATTCTATTATTTAGGTAATTGCACCAATTATGCCTAAAAAAAACCCAGTCACATCACACAGATTGAATAATGCAGATCATATTTTCATATGGTTTACATGATTTGTGGATAGAACGGCAGTACTCATTATGCCAACTTAGATTTGATAATTCTTAATGCCCTTGATTTGGTAGGATGTAAACCCCGATAAATAAAAGGAAAGATAAGAAAGGAAAATGTTTCATCAGTTAAAATAAAGATTAAAAGAAAATAAAGATATTCTAGAGAAAACCATAGGTATAAATATAAACATTAAAAACAAAATAACAAATATAAAAATATTTAAATAGAGGACTGTTATGTAAAAGCTTATTCTAGCTGTAAATATTAAAGTAAAAATCAAAAACTTAATAAAATCAGCATAAATGAAATAAACTTGTTAAACTACTCTACTTTTTGGGAATGTAGTCAGGATATAACTTAAACTGTAATTCTGGATGTTAGTTAATCTGATACTTAAATCGGTGACCAATCTGTTTTACTGAATGCTGCTGTGACAGATAATGGTCAGGTATAACATTGAAATGAAAAGTCACTAGATAATTTGTCACTATATTCTTTTAAAGTTTCTGAAGTTAAACTGGTATCAGATTGTAATCCTCTAAGATAGCATTGGTTCTTCAAAAGTCTTTTATGGAGAAAGCAAGTCATCACAACTAACAGTTTTCAATCACTTCAGGAAAGCTTTCACAAAAACCCCAAATTTTCATAAAAGTTAAAGTTTCAGCTCTTTTTGAATTTTTTTACGAAGTTCTTTAGAGTAGTTTCACTTGCAGAATTTCTAAGTTAATGTCACTCAAAATTTTTTAGTCTCAAAGACGTATCTCGACCGGTAAAATTCTATGTTTCTCCACTATATGTTTGAAATATTACAAGTCCAGTGCTGGCGCAGAAGATGCTTCCCATCAAAATGGTGTGCCTGTGCGGAAAGCGAGGGGTTTAAGTAGTGTCGAACTGAGGGAACGAAATCCCTTCTTTTTGAAACTTTATCACTTTTTTAGGCCATTTTATGCTGCTTGCTTATGATAAATTTTGTCTCAAATTGCTTTATTTAGCCACTATTAATTTTAGAAGGTTTATTTCAGTTATTTGAGTTTATCGTTTAAGGTATTTAGTTGGTAGATTTTATCATCACACGATTCTTTTTAGTTTACTTTCAATTAAAATGTATTTCAACTCTGTAATTGATGTATGTTCCGTCGGACTGTGTTGTGAAAACACGATATTTTGTTCACTGGCTCCATCTTCTTCCTCAGGTGCGACAATATCTGTTTGTCAACCTACAGGATAGATGTTTTCGTGTTTGAGGAAGGAGATGGAGTTGTTGTTGTTGCTTTAGGGCTTGTCGACATCGGGGTCGAGATGTAGCTAGTCATCGAAATATCATTTTTTCACAACACAATCTGGTGGTACACCAGTGAGGGACCTTCTTTGCAACGCTGTAATTTTTTTTATTAGGGTGAAATCTTCCATTTTTTCATTTTACTTTCAAATTTTAATCCCGTTTCCCCACATGCCTGGTGCGCTCTTAAAACTTAAAAAGAAATTAATATCTCCCTTAATATTTCATAACTTTTAATGAAACTTTCTTTGTTTCCTCTAAATACTCTGCTCTGTCTTTTGGTAACTGTCTCACTTTTCACAAATTTCCCCTATTCATTCTCATTTTGACACATGTTGGATGATGTTTACTACCTATGATGTTTCTAATGAAGTGGGCTACCAATCCTTATATGAAAATTCACCTTTTCACCCTTAAATTTCAAACTTATTGCTAATCTGTTATTGTGTTATTATTATATAAATTTTTCTCTGTTGTTTAGCCACATTTTTGGCTTCCTAACTATTTTATTTACAAAATTCATTTTCTTTCATTCTCTAAAAAGCATACTTCTAGTTTACATACGACCTCTAATTTTCGTCAGAATGTGTTCCTTGATGCTGACTACCTATTTCCATTTTAAATAACTGAACTCCCATTGTTAAATGTATTTTCTATTGTCGGCTCAATCTATGGTGAGCACATGGTAAAATAGACTTTCAAATGGCTCTATCTTCTTTAGTAAACTTCTTAGGCTAAATAAACCTCACCTCAAAATGTTTCTCTCTTCCTATACTACTAGCGAAAATTAATTTGGCGATTTCCAACCACTTTAGTATTATGATTTTTATTTCCAACATTTTTAAAATATTGGTTTAATTTTGAATCAAAAAGTTCTTTACTATCAAGTTTATATTAGTATTATTCATTTGCAATGTAGTGGCTGTAAAATCTCCCTTCATTAATTACGTGAGGTGAAATAGGGGACAGGAGGTCGGGCGAAATCTCATGAAATCTCACACGAGGTTTTGAAATTCTTGTAGAATGGTAGAGATAAAAAAAAAGTTTTATATCTCACATCATTTTAGAGGGGGGTTCTGACCAAATCTCATGAAGTCTCAACTGAGGTGGGGGATGGGGGATTCGAAATTCCAGAAAAATGCCTCACGTAATTAATGGATACCCCCTTATCAGTTCTGGAAAGCTTACTTATACATAACAAAGTCAAAAGCCAAACCAAATCTAATTGAATTATGATCATAAAGATAATTACACATATGAAACGTAACAAAACCATCAAAATATGAACCAATCACCATAAATTTTTCATTAAACATAAAGGCATCATAAATATTATAAAAACATATTTACTAACATAAAGAAATTCTAAAGAATTAAAAAAATCATTACTATGAACACAAATTATAGAAACCAAAATAGATAACCCCACTGCCCCTTCACAAACAGAAAATATCAAAAATAAAACCAAAAAGAACAATTCCAATCTAAAATTAATTACATAAGTAAACAGAATTATAATGAAATCACAATATATTGAAAATTCAAAAGCACCATTTATAATTGCTTTACTGAAATAACTCACATTACCATTATTGTCAAACTACTTATGTACTGGTGTTATTTAGAAAGAAAAAAAAAATTCAGTTGAAATAATATTAGAAATGAAAAAATGGAAATACTCAAAATTCATTTCTGTTCAAATGTTAGACAAAATCTGAAGAAATGGAGGAGTGTTGTAATGATGCACTAAAGTTTCAGATCTGTAACCCCTGACTACAATTTCTGGAGTGAAACTACAACATAGTCACAATAAATCAAGTCTGCTCAACCCCAGGTCTGCAGACCCCCAAATGGCTTGTCAGCGCATTTGAATATGCCTGCCAACAACAACGGTCTAAAATATGCTAGCGCAAAAACCTCAGCAAAGGTTTTTTTTTTATAATTATCTACATCTATACTGTGCAAATCACAAATACTGTGGGTGGCAGAGGGTGCTAAGCACCAATCCTAATTCTGCGCATTCCAATCCCAAACAGATCGAGGAAAGAAGGAATACATAAATCAATCAGTTCGGCATTTTATTTCTCTAATCTTATCCCTCCTGTCATTGCGACCTAAATAGGTTGGCGGAAGAAGTATTTCGTTGCACTTGTAACTTAAAGATTTTCGCATATTCTCCAGCAAATTCAAATGAAAATGACGTTGTCTGTCCGCCAAACAATCCCAGCCCAACCCACGATTCAGCTCTGTGACACTTATGTAAGGACTGTTACTAGAAGTCATGAATCGAGAGGCTCTTCTCTGTACTTTCTCTAATGTGTCAATCAATCCCTTGCGATACGGATCCCAAATTCCACAACAGTATTCCACATGCAGACGCACTAGTGTTTTGTATGCTATTTCCTTTGTATGAGCTTTACAACTTCTCAAAATACGTCCTATGAATCGTAGTTTGGAATTAGCTTTGCCTACAATGGAAGTTCTGTGCAAGTCCCATTTCATGTTGCTTTGTACTGTTACGCCTAGATACTTCAGGGAATCCACAGTGTCAACAACTGAATTGCTAACTTTGTACTCCTGAGCAAGTGGGGTCTTTTCTATACTATTATAAATCTGTAAGCAAGCTGCGTTTGTAGTGAGGCTTGATCTCTAATAACGCAAAAACTACCGCATCAATTTGCATGGTGTTTCCAAATTTTTAAAGCTAATGTTGCTGATCAACATCTGCAGAAGTAGCTAACGACTAATATGTACCATGGGAAGAAGCAAGTCAGTAAAAAACTTCAGAAATGTGAAACTGTAGACCACAGATAATTATACACATTCAGACGGTCACTCCTTTCATAAAGAGACCTGACAAAATTTAGGATTTCTCTTTTTTTTTTTTACTTCTGCGATTCATTTTTCTGGACCGCAGTACTTCAAAATAAAAAGAATACGTGAATCAAGTATAATCAGCATTTACTTGAATCGTAACAGGTCTGTTGAATTACGAAAAAGTTTATTACAAATTGAAGACGTATTGTCTCTGGTAGACTGTTATACAGTTTGTCTCTGGAACAAAATTGCTACGTGAACGCTGTACAATACAGCCACAATAAGCCAATACTTAATACGAAATTCAGTTTTTTCTCGAAGAGCGATGTCTGAAAAACAGCTATTATAAATATCAGCAAGTAATAAAACATACTTCTTTCATAATGACTTGTGCGGAATTGCACATATTTGGAAGTACTTTATTCGATTAATATGTCTCGTGGCTATAACGTGCAAATATAACTAGGCATCCGAAAATTCAGGTACATGCGACTCAAATAATTACATAGAAAATACGGATATATTGAAAGAAACTCAAATAAAAAAATTTCTATCCTAATGCTACACCGCGTAAATTATAAAGCTAAAAGCATCGTCCCTTTGGCCTATAACAAAGCATATCAGCTGTCATCACTGTCCAGGTTGCATTTCAATCGATTTACAACTTGCGATAATTTTGCCACTCAGAAATAATTGCTTGAGTTACATGCACATTAGTACATATACTGTACCGTGATCCATTTTGACATTTTTGAATTAATTATATCTGACTGAAATAATGACAATAATGATACGACGATTTGAAACCAAGATTAACTCCAATTCACGTAAATTTCTATTTTAAAGCAGGAATAATTGATGGTGTATCAACATAAAATAAAAACCAATATCCAAACAGCAAAAAATAAATAAATCAGAAAAAATTGAGATGCTGTGATTATTGGTAACGAATTTTTATTTCAAATATAACTAGGCATCCTAAAATTCTATTCTACACCGCGTAATTTTAAAACTAAACCCGTTATGCCTGATGCTAAACAAAACGAGTCAATTGTCATCTGGTCCAGGCTGTTGTTTCGCCAGGTACTTACATGCGACTGAAATAATTACATAGAAAATACGGCTATATTGAAAGAAACTTAAATTAAAAATGTTTCATATCCTAATGCTACACCGCGTAGATTATAAAGCTGCAGGCATCGTCTCTTAGGCCTATAACAAAGCATCATATCAGCTGTCAGGTTGCATTTCAAGCGATTCACAACTTGCGATAATGTTGCCACTCAGAAATAATTGTTTCAGTTACATGCACGTTACTACATAAACTGTACCATGATCACATCTCGACATTTTTGGATTAATTATATCTGACTGAAATAATGACAGTAATGATACGACGATTTGAAATCAAGAGTAGCTCCAATTCACGTAAATTTCTATTTTAAAGCAGGAATAATTGATGGTGTATCAACATAAAATAAAACCAATATCCAAACAACAAAAAATAAAAAACAACAAAAAATAAATAAATCAGAAAAATTGAGATGCTGTGATTATTGGTAACGAATTTTTATATTTCAGCACACTTCCAAGAGGACTAAGTCGTAGATTACTGCTATATTTACATAAATTTATGGCACCGCGGTTATGTTGCAATCCTCGGTATCCACATTTAAAAATAAACTTTTTTTAGTTAAGTATCATGGAAACAATATTTTTCATTATATCCACAGATACATCCTTAACAAAGCTTATACCTAGCTATATAATCCCAGGCAAAGTTTACACATAAAATCGCTTTCTTAACGTTACAACTGTTATATATCCATTTAAATTTTCGGTACCACGGTTAACGTGGAATCCTCCATATCAGCATTTAAAAATATTATGTTTTAGCTGAGTTAAATATTGCTTTCAGAAATAATATTATTTAT